>CM076584.1:154851107-155451107 GCA_034641835.2 Pinus albicaulis | reverse complement strand
TCCACTAAAAATATCCATGCACTGAAGTTAAATGATGTATTCTTTAGTTGATTAATGAGTTTATAATTAGTGAATTAATTAATAATTAATTCACACCACTTTCACTAGTGTATCAATCAATTAGACTAGATACAACTAGCTCAACTATGTTTAACTCAGTTAAACTGAACACAACTCCATTAATTTCCTCAATCAACTCCACCAAACTCTCTCACATGAGTTATAACTGAATTTTCCATGCAATAGCTCCACTTAACCCTTAGGAATAGCGTAATTCCTTCTGTCAGCTCCTGTGCCACATCTGTGCACTTAACTGAAGTGCTCCAAGAGAATAAGATATTGTTTAGAGTCCAAATATTATTAAGAGCTAATAATATTTGACATATCTATTTTTAGACTGGCAATCTAAAAATAGATTCCGCTCAATATGTCTAAAAATAGAAGTCCATCTATTTTTCCAACTTGACCAACTATCCAAAAATAGCATCTTGCAACTCATAGAATATGATCGACATGTCTAAAAATAGACTTGCGCCAAAAATAGCCTGCGGGCCCACTTAGTGAAGGTGAATTATTTTCACTAAGCTCATCATCTTGTTGCAATCTCAACATTTAGTAGAAGATTTTTTAATACGTCTGATCCTAAATTATGAAATTTAGATATTTTTCATTATATGTAAATCTCTCCACTAAATATTCTAGGCTTTAATTCTCTTTTTGGTTCATATTAAAGACATTATTTCTAAGGTCATGGTATATGCAATAATTTTTATATTTTTCCAAAAATTTATATTTTTCCAAAAATACTCTTTTCATATCAGCTCATGTCCTTGTAGAATTTTTTCCTAAAGTCATGAACCATTAAAGAGATGTATCCTTCAATGTTTTTAGAAACAAATTCAATTTTCAAATGTGTGATGAGTAGCCATAATATCTACAAATTATTTCAAATTCAAAAAAAAAAGTTTTTGGGTCTTCTAATCTTATATCTTTGAAGTTAGGAAGTACGGATCGAGCGATGCTCTTGATATGACAATTGACATCAGTTTATTGAATGGGAAATCCAAAAGGATCTTCCTCATAATCATCACCTTCATCCATTTCTTCTACCTCCTTTTTCACCTCTTCTTTTACTTGGAAAACTAGGAATTCATGGTGTGGATGTGTGGCTCTTACTGCACCACATGATATAGTGGGGGTGGTAGGTGATTTTTTTTTTAATGAAAAGAAAAAGCCTCCTATAGAAACTTCCCCGAAAACGACACCAAAATGTTTGGTAATTTAATTGATGTTAAATTACTTACATAAATTTTCATCTAGGGCTACTGTACTGATGAAGTGTATGTACATTGTATGTGCTAGAAGTATTTATTATTCAAGAAACTCCTAAATTGAGATATCAAAATGCACATGTTTCTCTAATGGTAAGTAAATGAAATTAATTATATTGCTATATCTTAAAAGAATGATCACACTCTTTTTGAAATGACTCACACACTTGTTCATGCTTACTCAAAAATAAATCAAACACACTATTTTTCTTTTAAATGAAATCACACACACAGTTTGCTTCAAATAAAATCACACTTGCTTTGAAATAAAATCACACTCACTTGAATTGAAACTACATTGCAAATGAATCTACTCTTGAAAAAAAGAAAGATTATCTCTACAAATATATATAATTGAAATGTAAAACTATGTTACTGATCTATGTAAACCTATGCTTTGTCCATGTGCACAAGAGATATTACTTCACTCAACATTATAAATGATTAAGAAATCTTAATAAAACAATATGAAGCATTCATTCGAAAATAAAAACTAAGAATTTAAGAAAACTAATGAAATCCTATAGGAAAAAAGAGAGTTGAAATGCTATCTACAGTTAATGAAAACCCTACAACTCGAGGGGGGCACCCTATGATATGTAGGCAGTAACACAACTCCTATATAAGACTAATACACGTCAATACCACACACAACAAAGGAATGAAATAAAAGAAGAATTTTTATTTGCAAAATAAAAGCTTTTCAAACAATCATCTCCTCCCCTCTCACCAAAGGGGTTGAAATTTATAGATATTTGAAGCAACAACAAACTTAGATTTTTATTGCTACAATTATTGTCATGGGATCAAATCAAATCAAATTTCATGGATTTTTGCATGAAAGATCGGCCCAGATCTAGTCCAACTTATCCCTATGCGATAAATTTTCCGAATAATTGCTCGTTATGGCATTCTGATGAATGTGAATTAAATAAAAAATTGAAAACTCGTGTATCCATGTATTCTACAAAATAAGGCTCCAAATATCTTAGAACATATCTCGAATGGTAACAAATTTGAGAAAAATGCTCGACAAAACCCTTACTGGGCCCATGTTGAACAAAACACATGTTTTAGTTTCCCAAATTTCATTTTCATTTTCTCAAAACACGCGTTCTAAGTTTACTGGTAAAAAATGTTGTTTTTTTCCCTTTATTTGATGTTGGAGGTCCACACGTGCAAGCTAGGTGGAATTTGACCCATAAAAACACATATTGGAGCCTTTAGAAAAAATGTACATGTGCCTGATTTCCTTCTAGAGTGGTTCTACTACCTCAAACATGGAGACTAATGTGGAACTTGTAGAAACTTGAAGTGTCAAACTATCGTTAGTAAAACCATGCATAATTCTATCCAATTCATTAAAAATAACGGAAATAATAATAATAAACCATGTAAACATGTATGGTTGAATTTGGTGCATTTATGAAGAAATATGGTTAAGAATGATGCCAATGGGTGAGTGGAATAATGCAATAATGGATGGTTTGATTAGCAAAATCATGACAAATTGGAGGCCCAACAGCTTATAAACTAATTTATTTTCCTTAGTATGAATCTAATTGAATGTTTTTTGTTATGATATTTCAATCATGGTTATCTTCTGAATATTTTTTCACATTAAGTTATGATTCTTTCATTGCTTTTGTGTCTATTTCAAGCTAAGTATTATTACATGCTTCCGAGGAATCCACTCTCTTTTCCTTCGGTGTGATAGAACTACTCTTGCATTGTACTTGACACTTCAAAAATTTATACACGTGTTTCCCTAAAGTTATACATACAACATTCTATGTGGTTATCACAACCAAGGCACACCCTTAAAACCCATCACTTTGGCAACCGACCATATTCCAGTTGGGGCTACTATTACAAATTGTGTGGGGTATAATTGGGACTTCACATTGGGGAGACCCCCTGTATCCGTTGACAACTTCCATAACTGTCAACAAGTTTTGGCACCAGAAGGAGGGATAGATGACAAGTTGATACCATCAATTTAGTTTGAACCTTCCCTATTATTTAAATGGATTCCTCCCAAATATTGACCCTAGCATGTTTTTCTAGAGTTGTGAATATGAAAGTGGCCTTGGGGATAATTCAAGTGTTTTTGAGTTTGAATTTTGATGGTGAGGCTGGAAAAACCATTCTTGAGCACACCTCTTGCTTTCTTGATTTTCTCACTTATTATGAAATTCAATGCGAGGATACTACTTGCAGGTTGTTCATCGTTACATTCAAATAACACGTTAGGGAATGGTGTTATATGTTTCCAACCACCTCCATTAACTCTTTCAAACATATTGTCAAATTCTTCATCGCACCTTTGACATGTATGACTATGAGTCTGTTTACAAGAAAATCATTCATATTAGAAAAGGACTTGATAAATCCCTTGAATATTTTCACGGCAATTTTATTCATTTATGCTACGAATTTTAGGAGGATGATATTGATTGAAATTTTATGAAAGAGAAGTTTGAGTATATTATTCATATTTTGATGAATCTAGTATAATATCAATCTTTCAAAAGTAACCCAACGTATACAGGTTATGGATCCCGTAAATCTATGATAGAAGAAGTTTTTATTTGCAATGACCCTTCATATTATTCTCATGAAATAGCTCCATGTACACAAGTTGAAGTGGGAGAACTTGAAATGCCATCTCTTAATATACCACCATCATCTCCCACCCCACATATTCAAAACTCAAACGCAATTTATGAGTGTGAATCTAATTTTTTTTTGTGATTTTCTTGCTCCCCATCATTATATTGAGGTATTACATCCACCTATTATAATAGTTTCTTTTCGTTCTCATGAGGATCAAATTCAGGATGGCGTTAGTGTTAATCGAGATACTTGCGATATAATTGATCATGATTCTGTGGGATTTTGATTTTGAAAAAGAACTTATGATGAAAGATGATTTTTTTTCTTTCTCACCTATCCCTGATCATCCTGGCATTTTCTGCGATCATGTCTTAGCTGTCACATATTTCAATGGGTCAGGATTTGAGAAAGTTGATTTTGATCATAGTCGGGAAAGTTGGAATACTAATTTCACATTAGAATAGGGTGAGGAAAAATATTCTCTTTGTGATCTCTCTCATCTATCATCTAATAAGTTTGAATAAAAAGAGAGAAATTTCTTGTTTTCAATCTTCCCCTCTCTATGATTCATTATATGAAGAGGATTTCATTATTTTAGATGAAGAATTTTTTTATCATGCTTGTCATAGTTTACTCGTTGACTCACCTATTAATGGCCTCATATCTCCCACTATTGATTATTCTAAGCCACTAGTCTTCGATGATATACCTTGTGATGTCTTAGAACGACTGCAAGTTTTCAGGACACTTCAACCAAGGAAAATTGTAAGGGTGGAAAATTATCTTGAAGTTTAAAAACATTGGTGAATCTCACTAGTCCCTAATATGCAAACTATAAAATGTTTATTGATTTATTTGTAAATTTATTAGTTTGATAGTGATTATACATATACTCTCTATATAATGTTGGTGATTTTTAAGGTAAACTAATTTTATATTGTAAAATTTGGGTGAATCATTTTTATAAAAAATGGAAATTGACAATTTTTTTTTTGTTGGAAAAATTACAGAAAATTAGCCCACCTGCAAATATTAGCCCCTAAAATTTTCCATGACTTCAACCTGTGCTGATGGTTAGGTTAGGTTCTCGAAGTCTTGATGCTAGTCCCAAGCATGATAGGGATGGTACTTTTTCTGGCAAAAATCCTCATTAGTTGATCATAGAAGTTGATAATCAATCCATCTCACAATATTCACATTCTTCACTCGTTTTCCATGATCCTATTTCTCAATCATTGGAGAAATCATACCTAGAAAGCTCATTTGCAAAACAAATTTTTTTCATTTGCTTTATGTTTTCCAAGTTTAAAAGTTGAGGAGAATGTTTTAGCATGAACACTTGTTGCGATGTACACAAACACAATAACGCATCAACAAAATCCTTGGCTTATGCTTTCTTATTACATTTTTCTATTTGTGCTTTCAATCTCCGAATGTTGGAGTATTTCACATTTTATCTTTATTTCTAGCTATTATTCTTGATAATATTTCTTGTTGTTGATGCCCTTTCCCATACAGGTCAGGTAATACTTTGAGGTTTACATTAGAAGTTTCATTTTACGTGAGCCTAGCCTATATCCTGTTAGTTTGGGAGTAGGATTAGTTGTTTTAGTTGACTTTATTTTTCTTTGTTTCGAATCACCATTTTTCTTTGTTCTATTGTAACAAAGTTTTGCATGAGGTCATGTTTAGCTATCGAGGCAAGCATGATGATGTTAAAGAGGAAATTGTACGTTTTTCAATGTTGGGCTTTCTATTTATTCGTTCTCTTTGAATGGGACCTACACCCTTTTAGTTAATGATATCCTAATGGAAAATATTTTATTTCTAAGAGATAGCCTTAGTAGAATTGTGATGCGTGAATCTCTATAACTAGTACCACCTACTATAATCATTTTATTTTATGGTTGGTCATTTTTTCCTTGTATACTAAATTGAGTAGAGTAAGGAGGGGAGGAAATCTAAATAAGTGATCTATATTTCAGAGTTGTATAAATATCCTTATCTGAAGGGAAAACCTCTTCTGATATTAATAATTCGGAATCCCACCTCCACCGCTTGAAATTAGTAAGTTTCGATGATAATTTCTATGAATAAAATATAAAAAATAAATGATGGGTGAAAGAAGAGAAAGGCTTCCTATTCATGGAGGTGAAGAGAGAAAATTTTCCACGAAACTGTCCAGGATCTATCATAGTGGAGAAAGGTTTGTGTTCCTGAATTGGCTTTGCTAGGGTACTGTCTAGGCCTGCTGGCAGTGGAGAAACAAAAAAAATGAAAACAAAGACTCTGAGAATCATCTTCCACTTATGTATCTATATACTCATCATCCCCAATTTAAATAGCTAAGTTTTACTTGTCCTTGTTAGTGTGTCATCGATGAAGGTAATGGTAGGGAATATATATGTAACTCAATCTAAGTAACGAAGCTATGGTGATAGATGAAATGAATAATAATTCTTGAAGAGGTAGACCTATTTCACAAGAGATAATACCCATACATAGAGCCGTATTTCTTATGCTGTGTCGCCAAGTGTTATAGGTGCTATAACCCCCCTCCAAAAATTTTCGCATGCCTTGATTTTTGAGCCTACCTTATGTATACAAGGACTCATCTTTCACTGTCAACAAGTATTTGTGCTGATGTTGGAGACTTATATTTGCATGTAGTGCTTTTGATTTCTTGTTTTGACCCTAATCTGAAATGTTTCTAACAGAAGACATCTCTGTCCTTTACCTTGCACCATTGCGAGTCTTCCCTCTTGAAACTTTTCAATCCATTGTCTCTCAAAATTATGTTGGGCCTTCAAGATATAAACTGTACAATCATGGAAGACATGCTGGTCTTTAGCTCAGAAATTGTGTGAGAGCTTACCTTCCTCTTAGAGAATGTGTAATTCACTAAGGCAAAGAAATGCACTATCACTTGAGCTTGAGAATTGTGCTTTTCTCTTTTTCTAGTGTGAATGGGTAGTTTACTGAAAATTTAGAGCTAGAACTCCTAAAAACTAGGAGTTTCCAAATTAATGTCCAGCTAAGTCCACTAGGTTTTTATTTATGACTTTCGGATAAGTGGCAGTTTTTCATTATTTTAGACATGTGTATTATAAACGACAAACCATCTATATATATTTAATATATGCCCCTAGAGCTCATTTTCACATACAATATTGGAGGTCTAACCTTCCCAGTGAGATAAAGGAACATTCGGCTAAGTTTTCGGTTTTTTTCTGGGTAAGTTTTGCATGTGTCACTTTTTGTTGTTTTTTTGTTGCTTTGGTCTCTTTTGATTCTATGAGTGCTATTTTTCCTTTTTCTTTCCATAGTACGTTTATTTTTAACTATTATTAGCTTTTACAAGTGTTGGTTTGGAATTCATCGCTCACATTCTCCCAGTGTCGCATTGATTTCTTGCTCTTTTTCACACCACTAGTTGCTGCTGCTGGGTCACTTTCTATGTGTTAGTTTTTCCTTCTGCATGTTTTTTTATGGAACTTATTTTTCATTAATCTATATTCCTTTTAGCGTGATATGCATTCCTTATTTCACCAACACTCAAATTTGTGAATTTTTTCTCTCCTTCCCAAGAATATTTGCGCAATCATGGCCATCAATTGTGCAGTTTCCCATCACAACTGCGCAATTCACATTCGCAAGAGACAAGCCTCGTGCTTGTCCTCTGAGACTTTGAAATGCATAGTCACTGCCTCATCCAACTGGGCATTGTGAATTTCAAGGCCTCAACCCTTTCCAGTGATACCGTGGAATGCAAAGTCTCTTCCCTGAGTTTCTCCATTGGAATTGTGCATTGCACAGTTTCAAGACTCTAGATGTCAACTTGTTTGATGAGAATGCACAATGTGTAGTTCATGAGCCAAATATCTCACCTTTAGTTTATAAATTGCACAATATTTCCTTTTAGTCTTTGAGTTTTTGCCTTAATATTTCTGAATAAAATGTTTTTCTTGAGCCAATTTGTGTTTTCCATAATGCATATTTTCATACATATAATGTATCCTTTTGAGGTTATCTACCTCTATCATTCATTATCATCATGACACCAAAGATATCTACCTCAAAGGAAACCATAGAAGCCAACACTGGTGAAATATTTGAGAGTACCCTTGTTACCACACCATTTCTCTTAGACACTCAGTTATTCATTGAGAAAGATTCAGATATTACATGGAACATAGTAAAATATGCATTCACAGAAACCAACTAGAAAACAAAACTTGAAGATAGATAGTTTTATGTCAATGTCCAGAGGTCAGGATTGCAAAATATTTCATGCAGGTATCTAGGATTTCCTTATGCAGACATTGTCAAATCTATCCTATCACAGATAGATGCAAAGAGCATGATGCTCAGTAGTGCTAGTGGACAAAGGCTTGCTTCTTTCATGGAATATAATTTTCATCTGATGTATCATTTGTCGTTTCTATAAGTTTACATGGAATCTCACTTATATGTAGTCACTACTTACCTGAGCATTAAATATATCATCAAATTTTGGGTGAAAGATCCATCCAAATTTTGCCAAAAACCCAAAAATACTTATAAGACTGTTTCGGGGAAAATCACCCTAGAGGTTTGTTGGGCTTAAACCTCCACAGAGCAGGGGCATGCTACTTAAGAAGGACTCACACAACCATACATGTTCATGAAAAACTAAATAGAGTAGATCGAGGAAGTTACCTGTAGGTCCTACGGTTGAAGCAGATCCCGCGGGGTCCAAACCCCCAGCAACCGTCCTTCGTTCTTAACCTGAAAGACAAGAAGAAACAAGCATGAAGAACTGGTTGTACATCATATGTCTACTCTAAATGTTAGTGAAATCCATATAAAACATCAGATAAACCATAATGAATGCTTAAATAACAATTTTCTCATATACGTAAGCAGACACTAACACGTATATTTCGGGAACAAGATGGTACTTCTGTATTATAAATAGCATGTACAGAAATACGAGTGGAGAGATCACCTGAATCCTTCCACGATCTTCGAGAAGACCATTTTCCGGATCCGTCCCACCCTTGCCTCGCTAAGATTCCTTCCGAACTGGTGCATACGAGATGATATATAAAGGAATGAGCATCTCCAAGAAACAAAGGTTTCTTGAAATGAACTAGGAAGTGCAGGAGGCACAGGAATTCAGACTTGGATAGGGAATACCAAAAGAGTATAATATAAATAATTCTCTCTCTCCCTTAGGCCATGCACATGAGGGGCTTTTATACTCCCTCCAAGTAGTTTCAACAGTTGGAAACATTTGGCCACGTGCTGGGGTGGTTGAACTACCAGAGTAACCATCAACCCAACCCGAAAATACGGAATTTTTATATATTTTTTAATTATTTTAATGCCATACGCGGAAAAGTGCAGTTGGACTCGCGTATACACGCGGAAAAGTCTAGGCATAATCACGTATGGGGATTTTTACACTGTTTTTTAGTGAATTTGTCCAAGTCTGTAGGAATGGGTGCCCAAAGCCATAAAAGCAATCATGAATCATATGAAGGTGAGAAATGATGCTATAACAAAGACCAAGTCTTCGAGGAAAGAATTTTAGTACTTGATAGTTTTATGTTGTTAGATATATGGTCAAAAGGGTACTAAGACCTTTCTTGAAGGTTGGGATTTTTGCTGCATCAGATTGTGAATGAAGGAAAAGCATTCAACTGGTCATATTTTTTGGCTCAATAGTTGAAGATCCATGTGACTAATGTGAAGAACCCTCCCAAGGGTAAGCAAGCTAGGTTCTACATGTCTTCTTACTTGCTATATGCGATATGTGCACATAACTCTTTTATTGGCATGAGTTGGACTTGGTCACCAAAGGAAACTGCTATAAGAATATATTGCGAGCTTCTTTCAGAGTGCAACTACAAAAGAGTCATGGGGAAGATGACTCATCACTTCCTGATACCACTGCACAAGATGATATCTGAGGAAGAGCCACCTTGCATGTCTCGTGAGGTGATGGAAGTAGTATCAGAACTTTTTGATCGGTTTTCCTCACTGGATGGAACTTACCTAAGGGATTTTGGTGGTCATAAGTCTTCACATTTATTACTGAGGTATGCCACCAAAAATTTTCTCATGCAGAAAGTATATCATCTTTCAATATGTTTATTAGGAGACTTGTAGAGGAAGAAGAAAGCACCGTGGCCCACTCTTCATTTGAAAATTGTATTGTACAAGATCAAGAATTTAAAGGTTGCTGAGACCAAGGGAAAAGACATGGATAAATTCACATTTGGTTGCATGGAATACCACATATACAATCCTAGGAGTGTTTGTAAGAAACATTGTGAAAAGGTACATTTCACTTTGATGAGCAAGAATTATTCCAGACCTAAGGAGGAAACAATAAAGAAATATTATAATGCATCTAAGCCCCACATACTAGTCATATTTATATGTGCATTATATGTTATTACTGAGAAATAAGCCACTACATAAGTAGAACCATTAGAGAGGTGAAACCCAGTGCACACAAAGGGCAAGACGAAGGCTGTGCAGAGTCCAACAGAAGAGAAGAGCCACAAATTCAAAGAACACCCAATAATTTTCAAAGTGGTCATAGTAGTAGAAATAAAGAGGAAGCAAAAGAAGCATGATGAAGAATTAAAGAAAAAGGAAGAACAAGAACAGAAAGAAAAAGAAGAGAGGGTGATAAGAGAATAAGAAATGCAGAGAAAAGAAGAGGAAGAAACAACAGTAAAGCAAGCTGAAGAAGAGGAACAAAGCAAGTAGTTGCAGGATAATGAAGTTTTCCCGGAAGTTAAAAATTTGATAGTAATCCAAGATATGGAGGTAGAACTAGAGAACCAAAACTAGGATGTTGATGTCATGTCCTGCACACAGCAGATCACCACTTAGTATCCTCCTCCTACAGTTGGGAGAGCTCTAAGCGAGGAGGAGGAAATTTCTCCTCTTGATGAAGGTCCAATGATGGATATATATAGTTTAACTTATGATAAGATACATAATAATATCATACAAGAATTGAAGAGACATTTCCCAAATGATATCGCGCATCCTTATTTTATCAAAGAAAATATGATGGTGATGGAATCCAGTAAGAATCCAAAATCCATTGTCGCAATAAACTTGGCCTTCGCAGGAGTCTCCAAGTCAGATACATATATTTGATGGCCAAGAATAGAATGATGGAAAAAAAATTAGAGGGTGCAAGGCAATAGATTGAACAAATCCAGGCATAGGTTCATAAAGTAACTCTCATACAGGTGTATTTAGAAGGACTCAGGGAAACCATACTTGGTAATGTATCGACATTGGTAGAAACCATGATGAACATTTATGAGGAACTTGTCACTGTGCACAAAGAAGTTTTATGCTTACACGAAATGCAGCAAAAATGTAAAGACAGTGCTAAAAATATTTAGGTTATTCATACAACCATCATTGTTGTGCATGAGTGGGGAATGGCGTATAGATGTGCACCTCCTGAGCTCATAAAGAAGATAAATAAATAAGCTAGGTTGGAGAAAGAAGAGGTTCAGATGGTTATCGAAAGTAATAAACAACTTCGCTCTTTCACCACCATCATATAGGCCTCCTATGAATAGTTTTATAAGAGTGTATATTTCATTATGAAGTCACACAATATCCCTTTATTTGGTTCACTCACTGAAGATAAAGGAAGGAAGAAGGTTAGAGAGGAAGTTAATGAATACTTGTACCATTTTAGGAATATTTCTACCATGGGATATCTAGATCAGGTTAATAGGCATGATATGCAAAGGCATATTGGTGGCCCAACCAAGATCAACACCATGTTGTTCCTGTTGAAGAAGGAAACTCAGACTAGCTCTATAGTTGTGTACCCAGATGCAATGGCAGCTAGAGTCCACTTCCAGCCTAACCCCATCACAAATTTTGAAAAAATCATCACATGGTATAAATCTTGGCATCACTATGTAACCAAAAATCTACACGTTGACATGGTTGAGCCAAAGTTTCCCCAAAATCAAGCTTAACATGTGGTTTGTCTTATTAGTCTTCTATAGTTAGCTCTACCTAATTTTTTCATATATGGGTATATCTACTATTGTATTTAAAATATTTTTGTAAGTGGAAGTCTAAGTGTCAATGTTGGAATATGAAGGGTCATTATGTAAAATAATTCAAAGAGTCACGTGGGAAGTCAAAGAGTCACAAAGGAAGCTGGATAGTCATCTCATTTCTTATAAATATACCCTCATAACTCATGCAAAGGCCTTTTGGCCAGTCTTTTGGCCGGTATTTTGGCTTAGAATTGAAATATAGGGAATTTGTTGAGAGCCTGGGCTTCTGCTTTAGGATAGAAATACTATCTATCTTTGGAGGAGTAGGTGTTGGATTCATGTTCCACTATTGAGACTAGCGGCTTGTCAATTGTATATGTATGTTGGGAACATTAGCTTTAATAAAATCTCTGAGCTAGTGTGTCTTCATGCATATGCCGTGGATGTAGTAAGACTATTCATGTTATGTTTGCGATATGTGTTATTTCATTTATGCCAACACTTATGAACTAATTCATTTTCCTTAGTATGAATCTTGTTGAATGTGTGATGTTATGATATGTCGATGGTGGTTATCTTGTGAACTATTTTTCAGGTTAAATTATGATTCTTTCATTGCTTGTATTTCACTTTCAAGCTAAGTACTATTACATAATTCCAAGGGACCCACTCTCTTTTCCTTCGGTGTAATAGAACTACTCATGCATTTCAATTGAAAATTTGTAACGTTATACACTTGTTTCCCCAAATTTATGCATACATCATTATATGCAGTTATCACAGCCAAGAAACACCCTTAAAACCCATCAGTTTGAAGATTGGTCGTATTTCAGATGGGGTTGTTACTCCAAACAGTGTGGGGCCTAATTGGGAATTCACGTCTGGGAGATCCCCTACACCAATTGTTGGCTTCTGGAACCATCAACATGTGTCAAGTTTTTGTACATACTAATCACACTGACATCAAATATCTTATGAATAAACCTATTACTAATAGTAGATTTCTTGGTGGTTTCCTTTGTTGCAAAAGCTCAATATTACTATTATGGATAAACTTGGGAATGATAAAATCATTGCATATTTCCTTTCTAGGCTCACCAACAACAATAATAATTCACTTGTTGAGATCTTCTTTCAGAATGAGCATCCTTTTGTAGTATCTACTAACTTGTCGTGGTATCTAGATATTGTTGAGTATTTTTTTGCAGGAAGGCTCCCACAACACCTCTCACCTATGGAAAGGAAAAATATTATTGAACAGAGTGTCTAATACTCTTGGGTATACAATTATCTCTTTTTTCAAAGGGATAGACCATGCCATATTATGTTAGGTAAGGGAAGATAAATTCTATGACTTTGTGGAGGATTGTCATAATGATCCTTGCACTGAAAACTTAGGTGACAAAAAAATAGGATAGAAAGTGCTTCACATCGGATATTTTTGGACTACATTGCTCCAATATGTGAAGATGTATGTATAAATATCTGATAGTTTCCAACGGATGGGTCAATCAATATATTGTGATGAAATTTCATTGCAAACTCAATTGGCCATCGAACCATTTGAAATGTGAACTATTGCCTTTGTGTGGAATATTAATCCCCCACCTCAACAAAAGTCTTAAATTTTTGTTTGTATGGAATTTTCCACCTAGTGGATCGAGGAAAAATAAATCATCCAAGCCATGGATAAATATATTTCAATTTTTTTGTTTGAAGAAAATTTGGTTTGTTATGGAGTCCGCAGACAGATAATTATAGATGGAGGGCCACAACTCACTTCCTAGTTGAATTAGAAACTCATCCAAAAGTAAAAAATTCCTCACAATATCATTTCACCTTACCATCCAAAAGGAAAAAGGACAATTGGAGAGAACCAACAAATTTATTAAAGCTATCCTTAATAAGACAAAACTAATCACCGTCACTATTGAGATGAGTGACTTCTAGAGTCAATTTGGGCTTAAAGAAATATATGCTAGAATTCCACATGTTTTTCTCCATATGAGTTTTGTATGGTAGGAATCCTATTTTTCATGTTTAATTTGAACTCAAGACACTCAAGATTACTCTAAAAGTGAATATGGATTTAACTACAACATAAAAAATTTAGCTGAACCAAATCAATGATTTGAATGGGATGCACTTAGCTACCATTTAACACACTAAAATAATTCAAGAATAACATTTCAAAAGGAATGTTAGATTTAACAAAAAGGAAGGTGTTTCAGTCATCCAAGTGGATCCCTCATGGCTCAAAAATCATATCTGAGTAAAAGTGACATAGAATCAAAGATCTGGTCATTCTAAATCCAATGGTACAAAATACACATGAATCTAAATGCGTAGGTAAAAGTTATTGTGAGCCAAAGTTTCAAGTAAAAAGCAAGATTTTTGTAGCCACATAAATTTTGGGGCTCACTAAATCTGGCAGTGACTTGGATAAATCTGGCGAACCACCAGATAAACTTAGTGGCACTCTACATTTGGAAAAAATTCCAAATATTGTGGGACTCCACTAAGTCTGGGGAAGGTACGTGTCCCAATAGGAAGGCACAACATGACTCAATCAAGAGGTGCCACGTGGAACCATCCAAGATGGCTAGTGATGCCTAGATACGAACTCAGTGAGTGTTGTATTTTAAATTAAAAAAAAAGGAAATAAAATGTGTGCCAACATGCATTGAACCTATGTCGCCCAATAGGTTCCCCAAAATTTTAAAAAACAAAAAATTCCAAAATATCAAGCCATTTCGAGGACGCGGGGTTGGAACTTGAGCCTTTTGCCATATAATACGCATGACTACCAACAACCCAATGGGTTAGATTTTAATTCTCCGCAAAGAAGATAATATCTACACCTAATTCATTTTTGCGTCGGGTAGAGGGGAGTAGAGCCATGAGGATGAGAAGCAGTGGAACAATGAACAACACTGTGGAAACATGAACCAGAGGTGAAATCATGAACCTTTGGAACCTTGATTCTGTGGAACCTTGAGGCAGGAATATTTTTAGGAATATTTTAAATTCCCTAGATGCCCATATTTAATGGAGTTAGAATGGGGTCATGTTTATACTCAAATTTCACAATTTTTCACAAGGATCATGGTGGAATAGTCCATTTTGGGATTTTAGTAGCTGATTTTGAGGCCATCATGAAATTTGAAGATATAATGATGCATTTTGGCCACTTTATTCTTTTTATTTTGGTGAAAGGGCGGATGTATGTTGCAAGTTCTGGTAATCTCTTGTTGCTGTAGTACGAAAATGAGATCTGAATCTTTGTAGGAAATTCATCATTTTAGCTATTGCATGAAAATAAAGATGGTGGAGTGCTCAAAGGGGGCAATGTTGACACTTTGTCAGAAATTAGTCATGTTTTCATCCATTGGTCTTAGAATTTAGAGATGATTATTATGATAATTAATATGAGTTGAATCTGATTAGTGGATTCAAAAGAACCTATTTCCACTAATGTGAGAGTGTCCATTTTAAGCCAATTTTGTGAGAAGACATTTCTTTGTCCTATTAAAGGAGAAGGTTCTCTGAGTGACAGTTCTTTGTAAGAGAACATCTATTTGGAGATACATTCCCACTCGATATGAGAGATCCATCCTTGTGTTGACAAATATATTCCATGTACTTTGTTGTATCCATTTAACATTTTTATTTTTTTTAAAACTATCAAAATAAATGTACTACAAATCCCCATCCTTGTCTTATTAGGAATACGAACATTGTTGAATTTTTTCTTCCATACCCTTGTAAAATATGAATATGTAATAAAATTACCAAGTCCTTCAACACCTTCTCCATAATCTTTGTGTAAGTTGTATGTTTCTCGTCTCGAGAAATTATCTAGAATATGTATTGTGTCTTTATTTTGCATACACTCTCTGTGCTTTGAAAATAAGTTTTTCATCCATGAAATAGCATTATTTTCTAATGACCCAACCTCCCTTTTATAATGTACTTCTGAATAATATGTGAGATTGTTTTCCAATCTTTCTTAGATTCTTGACAGATGAAAATTACCAATTGAAAGAAACATTTTGAAAGCCTTTTTGCAGAGCAATACATTCCCAATATGATAATCATAACCTGCTAGTGTATATTGCATGCAACCCACTAAATATGAAATGTTCATTATTTTATTCATTGACAAATATCTTTTGCTTTTCTCCAAAGAAAAGTTTAAATCCATATGTTTCAAGCAATCCTTTCAACAACATTCACTTGAAATCTAATGAACGACAAAAATTCTATTTGTGAGATATGTTGTCCTAACCCTTGTATAACTGGAATGTTTTGGATTGATATAAAAATGTCTACTCCTACTCTTAGTTACCATATATCCTTGCAACATCTTCATCATTCCATTATGCTTTGTAGAAGCAGTTTCATCACCATTAGGAGGAATACTATCCTCACTATCATCATTATCAACATAGTTAAGAAATTAATCAACATCATTGCCTGGAAAATATTCATTACCATCCTCACTTGAAGAAAAAAATTCACAAGAATCATCTGCGCTTTTGAAACCCTATCTTAGACGAAATTCTTCACCATTTCATCCATGCTTTCGAATTCTTCCCTTGGTGTCTTTGAGATACTCACTTAGAGAAAATGAACTATTCAGATCTGTGCCACTAAAATTATATTAGATATCATTTTTTGGGATTCAACTGCGTTAAGAAAGTCATTCAACTATGACCATTTCCATGAGAGGTAGTTGTAACTGACTAATTTCTCATGATTTTTGAATAACCCACTTAGCACTCATTGCATCGGGTGATTCTCACAAGGGTGAAGAATTGGGATTGAAAATAGTGAAATGAATCACATAGTGTCAATCATCACTTCCAAGGCTTTCACCCGGTAACCAGATAGTGAAGTGATGATTGACACTATGTGATTCATTTCACTAGTTTCAATCCCAATTCTTCAGCCCTCTGAGCTTCACATGATGCAATGAGTGCTAAGTGGATTATTCAAAAATCATGAGAAATTAGTTAGTTACGACTACCTCTCATGGAAATGGTCATAGTCGAATGACTTTCTTAATGCAGTTGAATCCAAAAAAATGATATCTAATATAATGCACCGCAGAAACCCCTTAATAATTAAATAAAAAAGAGTAACGGGAGCTCTAATTGAATAGTTCATGAGGCACAAAAATTGCTAAGGTTTTTCAAATGGGGTAGCAAGCTAAGTGGGCTTGATTTTGGGGAAAAATCCACAGTTAAGTGCGCTTGAGCCAGAGGAGTTCTGGGATGGGTGACCACACCAGAAGTCCTAGTTACCAAGTGAAAACCCCGGAAGTGATGATTGATGCTATGTGATTCATTTCACTGGCTTCAGTCCCACTTTTTCACGCCTGTGAGCATCACTTGATGCAATGAGTGCTAAGTGGATTATTCAAAAATCATGAGAAATTAGTCAGTTACGACTACCTCTCATGCAAATGGTCATAGTTTGTAGAAATTTAACTAATATTGTTATGTATTACTGGACTCTCCTGATCTAACAATTAAATCCATTGTTAAATACAAAATCCTTATAATTAATTCTTTGTGGAAATTAAATCGCCAATTGCAAACACATGAAGAAAAATCAATTGCACATAACACAGATGATTTTACCGGGAAATCTTAAAGCTAAAAACCCCAACTATCATATATTATGTATATCAAGGATTATGAAACAATATCATACAAAACTCTACTCCAAGATCTCTCAGTACAATATACAATTGTCTCACACTGTCATACAAAATTTGGTTCACACATGCACCAATTTACTAACTCCTAACAGCCTTCCTCCACTACGCAATCCGTGATGGTCAAGAACCTCTGAATGATTTCGATATTGCCTTGCCTTGACTACGCAATCCTCATTGGAATCTCCAATGTGTGTGTGGATATATTGAATGCACCACTATAGTCAAAACTAATAGTCAAACAGGCCCCTTCACCTATCTCTCAACTGGGTCTCCACTGGATCTGACATGCATGTAGTTAACAGTAGTATTTATTTAGTTTCAAGTGAGACCACTACTTGTGAATTATTTAAATAACTAATTCACTGATATCTCACTAGTGTATCTTTAGTTAGAACTAGTTATAACTAGCAAAACTGAGTTTAACTCACTTAACTCAGTTAAACTAAATAACAACTCACATAACTACTCTTCCAACTCTGTTACAACTTTGTATCACTTAGTTACAATGAAGTCCAATACATGGTCCACCAACCAACCACTTCAACTCAAAATCCACTTAGCTAACTGATTTTCCACTTTAGTTAACTAGTTCCAAGTGCTCATTGAAAATAAATAATTATTTATTATTTAATTTTTGTTAAGGGCTTAACAAAAATCGACATGCATTCTAATTTTAGACATGCATTCCTTGAAACAACTTTGTACATGCATTCAAAACTTATACGCCCATCCATACATATACTTTTCTCAACCATATATAAATATATTACTCCTAAAAATATAATTTCCTCCAAATTCTAAAAATATACATATCGCCTAAAAATAGCTTGTGTGGGCCCCACCTAGTGTAGGTGCTTATTTTTCACTAGGATCAAGGATGATGTTTCCGAATGCCAATTTCACTATTTCTTGTTTCAATCTTCAACACTCCCTCTCAACAAGGGAGGAATGTTTTTTCATGCAACATGAAACTCCATGCATTTTCCATGCAACCTTTGCATGCAAAATTTCTGAAAATGAATAGCCTCCAAACAACTGAATCAGTATAATACATCTATCATCAAGGTCTTCTGACTTCTTCTTAGCTACTACACATGTCTTCAGGAACCACTGCACTATTGAACTCTGCAACCATGCACTCTGCACTCGTTGCCAACTCTGATCTGTGCTCCAGTATCCGACACTGTCACTTTGATATGACTGCATCAATCCAACTGATCCTGCTACTTTTGCTCTATGGGCTCCTCATAGCCTAGTTCAATTCATGAGATCCAAACAATATTAATGAATCCTACCCAGAAATCTCTTCTTGGGATTACTCATGCATGTCACCCCACCTCTCACTTGGTGGTATAGCTGCATGAACTCCCTCTGCCCATCTGGCTTGAAATTTCTCTACATGAGTGGTTGCTCCCACTCCATGATCCTCATATTGTGGTTGCTCCACATCCCGAGGTTCACTCTTACTTGCATGCAAATCCTGCTCCCTCTCAAGCGTCAATTGCATGCCTTTCGTGCACTTCCCAACAGTAAGAATCTCTGTAGAAATCCCCTCTACTTCAATTCTGTAGATATTCTTAACTCAAATCCCAACCTTCTTGGCTTGCCTTTTTTCTTTGTGTCGCAATAAAACTTTTCATTCACTAAAGACAACATCATAGCCTCTATCCTCTAACATTGCGACTAAGATTTTTTTTTTTTTCAAACCAGGAACATGCATAACATATTTTAAATGAAATAGTCTACTTGATGCCCTATGAAAGTTAATGGTACCAATGTCGATCGCACTGTATTGTCCATCATTTCCCAACTCAATATCCATATGGAGATCTTTCTCCTCCATGTCACTGAAAAGTTTCTCATCTCCCCTCATGTGAAAGGAGGCACCACTATCAAATTACCACCCCGACCACAATGCACTAGACACCATGCATGCGATCAATGAGATGTCAAGCTGAAATTGCAAGGCAAGAGCCTCACCGCTACAACTCCAGTAGCCATCTTGTTCTTCTTCTTATGTGGACAATTTTTGGCAATATGTCCATACTCATGACAGTGAAAACACTTCACTTTGGACATGTTGTGCTCCTTGCCATCTTCACCAGCCTCAGATTTAGAATGGAATTTCTTCCCCTTCCCCTTCTTCGCCTTGGTAGCCAAAGCACAATTTTCTTCATCATCTTGCATTCATGAAGAGCCATCTCTGGTGTTTCGCCTAAACTCCTCCTGCACTAGATCCGACCACAGTCGTTCCCAATCTAGCAATTTTTACGGTCCGTTGATAGAGTCTTGATAACTGTGCCAACTCTTAGGAAGTCCCAAGAGAGCTAAGCTCACCAAATCATCATCAGCAACACTTACTACTACACTCCCAAGCTCATCTCTACATTGGACAAACTTTGTTAAGTATACCAGAATAGTGTCGTTCTTCTCCATCTTGATTTTTCTGAGTTTATCCTTCAACGCCAATTTCCTATGGTCACTGCTGCTTTGGAAAAGATCCGTCAAAGCCT
This sequence comes from Pinus albicaulis, assembly GCA_034641835.2. Taxonomy (NCBI): domain Eukaryota; kingdom Viridiplantae; phylum Streptophyta; class Pinopsida; order Pinales; family Pinaceae; genus Pinus; species Pinus albicaulis. Next base: position 155,430,886 of record CM076584.1, on the reverse strand, counting down.
TCCACATAGCATATGGAGTGGCTTTCCCATGAAGGCTTGAGAAATATGGTCTCTCACACCTTCTAATAGAATCATCCTCACCCTTTCTACTTTCTTGTGGTATGCGTTAAGTAATGCAACATCCATCGAAGTGGGCTTAGAAACATCTCTATCGATGAATTCCTTCAAGCCATTATCTTCAAGCACGGCCTCCATCATATCCTTCCATGAAATGTAGTTCGAGCTTCCTTCGAGTGCATACTCCAACCGCAAACCATTGAAATCGATTTCGATGTTTACTCAACTGTCACACTAAGAAATTCTTGCAGCAAATTGGAATTGTGTCCACCAACAAAACTCAGCTACTGCTTCAATATTGCAATCTTCTTCGCTTTGATACCATGTAGAAATTTAAAAAATACAATGATGTATTACCGAACTCTCCTGATCTAAAAATTATATCCATTGTTAAATACATAATCCTTCTACTTAATTCTTTGTGGAAATTTAATCGCCAATTGCAAACACATGAAGAAAAATCAATTTCACATAACACAGGTGTTTTTACCAGGAAATATTAAAGCTAAATACCCCAACTATAATATATTATGTATATCATGGATCATGAAACAATATCATACAAAACTCTACTCGAAGAGCTCTCAGTAAAATATACAATTGTCTCACATTGTCATACAAAATTTGGTTCACACATGCACCAATTTACTGCTTCCTGACAACCTCCCTACATTGTGCAATCGCTGATGGTAAAGAACCTCTGAATGATTTTTATCTTGCATTGCCTTTACTGCACAATCCTCACTGACATCGCCAATGTGTGTGTGGATGCATTTAATGCACCACTATAGTCACAAATGATAGTCAAACAGGCCCTTCTACTTATCTCTCAATTGAGTCTCCTTTGGATCTGACATGCATGTAGTTAATAGTAGTATTTCTTCAGTTGCAAGTGAGACCACTGCTTGTGAATTAATTAAATTATTAATTTACTCATCTCTCACTAGTGTATCTTTAGTTACAACTAGTTACAACTAGCACAACTGAGTTTAACTCACTTAACTGAGTTAAAATAAATAACAACTCACATAACTACTCTTCCAACTTTGTTACAACTTTGTATCACTCAGTTACAACGAAGTCCACTGCATGGTCCACCAACCAACCACTTCAACTAGAAATCCACTTAGCTAACTGTTTTTCCACTTCAGTTAACTAGTACCAAGTGCTCATTGAAAATAGATAATTATTTATTATTTAATTTTTTTTAAGGGCTTAACAAAAATCGACATGCATTCTAATTTTAGACATGCATTCCTCGAAACAACTTCATACATGCATTTGAAACTTAGATGCCCATCCATACATATACTTTTCTCAACCATATATAAATATATTACTCCTAAAAACAAACTTTCCTCCAAATTCTAAAATTAGACATATCACCTAAAAATAGCCTGTGTGGGCCCCACCTAGTGTAGGTGCTTATTTTTCACTAGGATCAAGGATGATGTTTTCGGATGCCAATTTCACTATTTCTTGTTGCAATCTTCAACATATTTGAATGACTTCCTTAACGCAGTTGAATCCAAAAAAATGATATCTAATATAATGCACTATGGAAACCCCTTAATATCTAAAATTATAATTTACAATAAATTATTCCTCCTCCCCTTCCTTAGTGGTGCTGTCATAATCCTTGGGATTAGGCCTAAGTGGAAGCTTTGAATCTCTATTGACTAGAAAGTATTCATCCTACCCTTCCCCTTCCTCACTGGTGCTCTCATAATCCTTAGGATTAGGAATAAGTGGACACCTTGTATCTCTATTTATTTGAAATTATTCATCCCCTCCTTCATTAATGGTGCTCTTATAATCCTTAGCATTAGGATGAATTGTAAATTTTGACTCTGGAAATTTATCCTCCCCTTCATTAGTGATGCTCGCATACTCCTTAGGATTAGGAAGAAGTTGATATTTTGACTCTGGAAATTTTTCATTCCCCTCTTCATCAGTGGTGCTCGAATAATCCTTAGGATTAGGACAAAGTGGATATTTTGACTCTAGATACTCTTCATTCCCCTCTTCATCAGTGGTGCTCGCATAATCCTTAGGATTGGGACGAAGTGGATATTTTGAATCTGAAAATTCTTCATTCCTCTATTCATCTGTGGTGCTCGCATAATCCTTAGGATTAGGACGAAGCATATATTTTGACTCTATAAATTATTCATTCCCCTATTCATCAGTGGTGCTCGCATAATTCTTAGGATTAGGAGGAAGTGGATATTTCAATTCTAGAAATTCTTCTTCCCCCCTTCATCAATGGTGCTCACATAATCCTTAGGATTAGAACGAAGTGGATATTTTAAGTCTGGAAATTCTTCATCCCCCCCTTCATCAATGGTGCTCTCATAATCCTTAGGATTAGGACGAAGTGAAAATTTTGACTCTGAAAATTCTTCATCATGCCCTTCATCACTGGTGCTCTCATAATCCTTAGGATTAAGACTAAGTAGAATAACCAACTCACGTTTTACAAAAAATTCCTTCTTTTTCCCTTCATCCATTTTGTTCTCATCATCCTTAGCATTATGACCAAGTTGAAAATTTGACTCTCTATTCATGGTGAACAAACTCCTGTTATATTCATCAATCCGAATAGATTTGTTGCATGACGAAGATGTTGATGTTGCAGAAAGAAAAACTTCACTATGACAAGAACCCATGAGTTTCAACAAGGAGATGTTGAATGATACAAATGCACCCTCTCCCAATTACAATATATATCTTAAAGACTAAAAATTTTCCTCTAAACTTTCCCCCCAAAAATTATCGCTAAAATTTTTCCCTCCAAATTGCCCCCCCAAACATTTTCGATAAACAATTTGCCTCCAAAATTTTCGTTTGAAATATTTCCCAATATTCTTCTAAAATGTATTTCAAAACATTTTACTAAAATGCTGGTCTTCAAATATTTCACCCTAATTTCTATTCAAAATATCCACAAAATATTCCTTCCATGCATTCCTTCCAAGCTAAAATAAATTTTTTATTTGAATGATTAAACATTGTATCGAAATAAATTTTTAAAATTTATGTTTTATTTTTTTTTTCTGACATTAAATGAAAGTTCATATAAACCTATAATATTAACTAATTATTTTTCTTAATTTTAATTTTAATCCCAAATTCGTGAAATGCTAAATCGATCACAAAATCTTCGTTATATAATATCAATCATTATTTCTATTCCTCACATCACATCAAGTCTTTTGGGTTTTTTTGGAGCAATTTTGTGGAGGCGTTGTGTTGGCATTGATAAAACATTGAACGAGAGTTTTTCGCATTTGAAAGGTTAGTTTTCCTTCTATTTTGTCAATTATAAGATGAATTTGGGGAGAATATATATATATATATATATATATATATATATTTAATGTTTTTCATGTTCCAAAACTATTTTTTATCGTTTTTATGTTCGAGAAACCTATTTGTTTATATTTTTATAGCGAAGAAAATGGAAAAAAAGAATCAATTTTTTTGGGTTTTTAGGACAGAATTTTTGAATTTTTTTCCTTTTTTAGGGTTGCTAGGATCCTCCAAGAAATGAAAAACAAAAAAAAAACCATGCACATAAAAAAAAAATTATATTTATTTTATTTTTATTTCTTTCTAAAAGTGCAACAAAAAATATTAAAAAAAAAAAAAAAAATTCTTGTAAAACAATTTTTTTTTAATCGCATTAGATATTTTAATGTTTTCTTTTATTCAAAGAAAATATAGATTTGTTTTTTATATATATTTATTTTATTTGACTACGTTTCGAGTCTAAAACAAGAATCATCATCGGGTTTTTTCTGATGATGAGGTTTCTTTTAGATTCAAAATGTAGACAAATAAAAATCTACAAACTATCTTTTTTTGTTTTTTGTTTATATATGTGTGTGTGTTTTATTATAAATATAGTTTGAAATAAAAAAACAGATTAATTTTAAACAAATTTTAATATTTTTTTTTTTTTTAATATTTAAAATAAAAATAAAATAAAATAAATTGAATTTTAAAAATTTAAACTTTTTTATTTTTAAATGTTTTTTTTATTTCAAATCTTTTAATTTTAAAAATTTTACTTTACTTTAAATGTTTTGTTTTAAATTTCAATTTTAAATTAAAAAAAACAAAAATTTACAGCTTAGCTGGGGGCCAGAGGCCGGCCGGGCAGCATCGTGGAGTCTTGCCCAACTGACCTCCGATCCCCGATTGAGCGAAGGTCGATTCTGAGAATTGACCTCTGCCCAGTTGGGGGCCGGAGGAATTGACCTCCATCGAGCCAGGGGCCGGGTGGCACTGTGGACTGCTGCGTGGTCGGCCTCCGGCCCCGGGCTGGGTGGAGTTTGATTATGGGAATCGACCTCTACCGAGATGGGGGCTAGAGGTCGACCAGGAAACGCCCCACGACATCAGCAAGCCAGAATCGACCTTCGCTCAGCTGGGGGACGAAGGCCAACCGGGCAGCATTCCACAATGTCGGCTAACCAGAATTGACCTCCGCCTAGCCGGGCGGTGTCATGGTGCGCTTCCTAGATAGCCTATGTCCCCCAGCTAGGCTGAGGTCGATTCCCAAAATCGACCTCTTCCTAGCCAGTGGTTGGAGGCCACTTCTGGGAATCAACCTCCGCCCAGCCGGGGGCTGGAGGCCAGTGAGGTAGAGCTCCATGCCGCCATTCGGCCGGCGTCCAGCCCCCAGTTGGCAGAAAATAATTATTTTTTAATTATTTTTTTTAAACGTTTAAAATTTTAAATTTTAAAAATTCAATTTCTTTTTTTTAAGTCCTTTAATTTTTTTTTTATTTTTTTTTGATTAAAAAAATAAAATATTAAAGTTATTTTTTTAAATTATATATATATATAAAATTTAACTTTAAGAAAAAACTTAATATTAAAACTTTTTTAACTTTGAATTTTTTTTTTTTTAATTTCAAAAAAAGAAACTTAACATGTTTCAAATTTTGAAAAAATCTTTCGATAATGTTTCTATTTTTTTTTAATGTATTAAAAAAAGGTTATATATATATATACACACGCTTTAAAGAGTTTTGTTTTTAAATGAATATATATATGTTTTTATAATTTTAAAAATATATAGTTATATTTCGAAAAGTTATATATTTAATTTAATTTTTTAATTTACATTTATATAGTATTACAAATAATTCTTTTTTTAATTTTAATTTATTTATTTTATAGATATTAATTTTCGAATAATTTTAAATTATATTGGCAAACTTAAAACAAAAAAATAGATTAATTAAGATATGTGTTTTCTCATTAATTAATATATATATATTAGAAAGATGGCATCAAAAAAGATTTATGTGAATGTTTCTCGACCAGGGGCAGAAATTTCCAAATCTAAAGTTGTAGTTGAATGCATTATGGATACTGTTGGACTCAAACAAATATTGTTGAAGACGCAAAAAATTAAAAATGTAATAAAAGTCAAGCAAGTGACTCACCAAGTTCATTAAAGCTTTATTCTGAATGGAAGAACGTAGAGGAAATAAATAAAACATATTTTTCATGGTATCTTGAAGACAATGAAATAGATGATTATATACATATCTATCTGATAAGTGGTATGATTCACTTACGTGAATCATATCAGGTGATGGGCAGAGCACTATGTTTGGTGTTGAATACAAACACTATTTATGTTCTTGCAAGAATGGCTAATAAACGTGAAAAGGTTAGATATCATTTATAAAAGGTCAAGTATGACACATATGAAACTTCGACAAAGTTGTTTGCAGAAATCTGAAGCAACATTGCAAATAATATTGTAAGTATGCTTATTTATATTTTTGCTATTCATTGTTGTAAGGATCATTCATTTTTTTTATAAATTATTGATCATTGACATATTTTCTTTTGTTTTATAGGATTTTGTTGAGCCTCTTTCAAACATGTTTAAGGTTATTTATTATATGGAGCCAAATGTTATGACTGTGATCAAGACATTCCACATAGATACAAAAGAAGAAAGGAGAATGAAGCAAAGATCAATAGCTCGTGACATTGCAATAGTACAAAGAGGGGATCAACCAAGATTCACTAAGGTAGGTCAATCTAGTAAACCTAAACATGTTTCTTTTGAATACCTAGAAGATGAAGCTGAAAATTATGATAGAATTAGTGAGGAGGAGATTATAACTGTTGTGAAAAAGGAGAAAACAAATCAAACACCAAAAAGAAAAATGGACAAAGATGTCTCTCTTTTACTTGATAACGAAGATATTTTTTATAAAATAAAGGATATGTTAAGAAGAAGAAATCAAATTTTGGTCTACCTGTAAAACTCATGAGTAGTAGTGAAGTACAAACTAAAGCTCTAAAGGAAGCGGAGAAATCATAACACCAGGTACTCAGTTAGAGGATGGAATTATTAAAACAAAAAAAAATTCCATTCGATCTAAGTTGAGAAATAATAAATTAATTTGTGGTGGCCAAACATTTGAGCTTAACGTCAGCCAATTTTATAGGCCATATGATGGACAATCTCAGTATCAAATTAGAAAGGTGCATTACCTACATGTACATAATTTGAAAACATTGTTTAGGTTTAATCCATATGCACATGTGGTGGATTATGTGGTTCTTGTTGGTCCACATCAGGTTCCCAACAAACAGACATTTGACAAGACATAATGTTTAGATTATAAATATTATGTAATTGGAGGGAACCATTCAGTAGAGGCTAAAAGAAAATTGATTGAGGAATATCCCAATAGATATTTTTTTCAAATAGTGAAATCCATCATTTACATTGGTTTAATAGAAGCAACAACAAAGATATTGGCATGGGATCATAATGCAGATAATGAGTACAAAATGAAAATGACTTTCATATAAACGGTCAAATTTATTCATAATGAATTCATAGAAAAATGTGGTGGGGATAAGGAAAAAGTCAGTCTAGCCTTTTAGAAGGAATGTTGAATGGAAACGAGTTATCAAATTGATGAAAAAATTGAATCAAAAGATGGAAAATGCATCCAAATATATTCAGAAGCATGGATAACATTTTTCAGTTGGCATTTAGAACTGAGAGATATGGGAATTGATTGATGATATTTTTTAGCAGTGGGAAAATATTTCCATAAAAAATCAGAAGGTTAAAAAGAGTAAACCCATAATATGTACCGACAATAATACAAGTCCTTAAATGAAGCAACTTCCATAGGATATGACTATCACACCTTGGAGAACAATGCAAGGAGTTAAGGATGAGAAACTAGTCAAATCAATACTATCGTGTGTGAAGTCAAGTGAGTTATCAATGGATGAAATGTCCACATAATTTCAAAATTAAGTTTGTTGAATTATTTCTATTTTTCCTTTGATTATAATTTTATTTTAAATAAAGCATAATGTTGTTGGTATAATTTGTTATACATATCACCATATTAAGAGTTTTAACTTTATTTAATGAGTTTGAAGATTTATATGAAAATATAAGAACATATGCTTAAAATGTTGAATAAAAAAATTTGGGATGATGTTGTGCGCCACTACCCAGAATCAAGTTCTACAACAACACTTAAAGATTTTTATATTGCATTCAATAAGGTATGTTGATTTATACATTCATTTTATTCACATGTAGACTATTCTTATCTTATTACTTATACATATATATATTTTTATGTCATTAAAGATGTCGAAGAAGGATGGAAATGGAATACCAGTTACGTTCAAAAGATTTATTGAAAAATTAAGTTGGAAAAGTTGACAAAACAACGTCTTATGAATGTTGAACTTGATCCTACTCTTAATAATTTCATTTGAAATGTGCTCGACAATATTCAATATCAAATAATACAAGGTGACTGTGAAGACATTGCAAAAATCATACCTAAAAGGGAATATGCCCTAGAGATTGCATATATTCGCCAAGGTTTCAATTTCCTAGACATTAATTATGATAGTGAACCATATACTTATCAAGCTTTTAGTAAATTGGTTACGAGTTTTCAAGAAGTTAGAACATCACCTCTTTGGAGATTTGTGAAATTTCATTCAGACATACAATCTGCAATGTTATTAACAAGCTTCAAGGGAAAAACAAACTCAAGGTTGCAACTTACATGGTAAGACATTGAAATTGCATGTTCAATTACTGTTAATTTTTTATATTTATGTACAATTTAATTGAAATTTTACTATATTATGTTACAGGAAGAAGTTAAATCTTGTTTCTTCCGAAGATCAGCCGATTATAAGTGAGTGTGATTTCATCCATGTTGAATGTTGGACAAAAGAGGATAGCTCTAAGCCTATTCTTCTGAATCGAGTAGATGAGAAGAGTCATAGTCAAGTACTAGTTCATGATGTTGTTATAAGAAAAATAACATATGAGGATAAAGATGCAAAAATGATATATAGTTAACATTTATAAAAAACCGAAAGAATTGATTAACTATCTTATAGATCTATGTTCAAATGAAGGAGAATGGGTTTTGGATTCATTCTCAGGTTCAGGTAAGCTTTATTATATAAAATTGAATTTAAATTTATATATATATATATATATATTAATATAAATGTAAATACTAATTTTCTTAATTATTTCTTTTGCGCTTGATGATTAGGTACAATAGTAGCAAGTGGCCTAAAAAAAGGAAGAAATTTCATTTCCATTGAGAAAGGCCGAGTGCAATGAAAATTTATTCAACAAAGAATTAATGCTCTTCAATTTATTCCAGATGCAATGCAAGAAGTTGGTTTAAGGGGATTTTAATGAATCAACCACAATTATATGGAATGATTGGAAAATGGCACTTTGGAAGATTTGCAGACATGAAAGATCCATTAGAAGATGACAATGACCAAAATGAAGCAGAAAATGTTGCAGAAGAAGAAATTAATGATGTTCTTGAAGATGTTGAACATAGATTAGTTGATATTATTGATGAGCTTTAAGTTATGCTTGCAAATAAAGCTCAATTTTGAGAGCTATTAATCAGTTTTACTTGTAATGTTTAAAATTTGATATTTTATGTGAAGAATCCTTATTTTTTGCAAAAACTTGTGATTACTATTAATTTTTGACATAAAATTCATAAAAAAGCTATTTTTTAAAGTTTTTTTGTTAATATTTTCCCAAAAAATTAGTTGATTTGACATGTTTTTTTTAAACAAAAAGTCTTTAAATGTGTATTTTTTTTCATATGGTTAAAAATATTGGTTTTTCAGCGACAATTATTTTATGTGCATTGAAATATTAATTAACAATACATAAACATATAGAAAATCCAAACTTTAAAATATTGACGCTTTTTAAAATTTTTTAACTATGTGAAAAAATGAAGATTTCATTACAATTTTTTTTTTTTTTTAATTAAAAAAACAAGTACATAAATGCACTTAAAAATAAACATTTCACGGAAGAAGAAGACACTAAAAAACGTATAGTGTAAAAATCAACCCTCTAAAAAAAATTAGGTGATTATGGACCACCACTATTCAAAATCTAAATGAAAATCATGACATTAAATTAAAAAAATTAAATTAAAGTGCCAACAATATGCTCTATAAAAAAGGTTAATTCTACGTCACCACTTTTCAAAATCAGGTGTTTTTTTAGCTACCTAAAAAAAGTAGGCACCAGGTAATTTTCCTATTTGATCGACAATTACGTTGGACATGGAAAGAGACATATTAGACCCTGTTTGTCCCTTGAATTTAATGAAAGTCCATCAAAGTTGGTTGGTCAATAAAACTGAGTCTAAAATGTCCCCTCGGGGATTTAATTTTAGTCTTGTATTTTTTGCTTATTCCACCTACATATTCTTTCCCTGAATTTATCAACTGGCTTACCTCGTCTTTGTATCCAAAAAAAATGTTTTATCAATTCAATCAGTGATAAAATTTTCCAAGTGTACTCATTAATTTGTAAGGCCTTATGGTTTCCTGAGTCAGATAATTATATAAATTTATTTGATGAATCTCTATTGTCTGTATACCAAAGTCTTCCAGTAGAAGGTAAAAACAAATTGTTTGGTCTTATTTTACCTCCAAATGTTGTGCTTCCACCAGAGTCTACACAATTCCACATAACACTTTTTTATGAGAATTTCAGATCAATTTTTGATGTGATTATGGGTGTTTTGGGAAGGGATGATACCTCAGTCATTGATTGTCAAGCCTTAGGGTTTTTCCATTTGATGATGCAACCTTGTATTATATTAGGTATTCCTACTTATTGGGAGTAATTTATTAACTCTCAATACCTTAATTTCAACATTTATGGATGTTTTAGTTTCCCTTCATTGATGGTTTACCTCTTTATATATGCGCATGTAGACCTCTTCATGAGCCCAGGTCTAAATAATGTTGATAAAAACAAAAAAAAACATACAATGGTGAATTGGACTTATATAGTCAGCTGCAAAAAAATTAATTAATGTTTCTCTTACTAAATTGTTTCTTTTATGTCAATATTGTACAAAATTACAAATAACACAGGTTCTCCTAGAATTTTTCCAGAGGCTCAATTTTTGTTACAATTGAGCAAAGACTTGAAGGTTGGTGACTGGTTTATGTATGAAAAATATGTGGACATAAGGTTGTCTAGTGCAGTGGTCCCAACATATAAGCCTCCCATTTTTGTTCATATGAGATTTTTTGTAATATTCCTAAATTAGCATGCAGCTAATATGGATATTTATTTTTCTTTTAAAATCTAGTTAGATGGATAAATGTGCAAAGGAGGTTAATCAAACTCCTAATAAAGAATAAATCAATGCCAAAAATGAAAAGCGATGAATCTTGGCTATGTAAATAAGCACCCTTAGGTGTGAAAGGGGCTAATCATTTTGACTGGGTCAACAATGACCAAATCTACAACGTTGTATTGGAGGAGTGCTCATCAATAAGGCACAACGTAATTCTAGTTGAAGATCTCTTGTGTGCAAGGGATGAGTCCATTGAAGGTGGTTTAGGGTTTTTCACACTCTCATCTTATAAAAGGAAGGGGGAGGCAACATGAAGGGGTTGTTCAAGATATGATCTTTTGATATATTGTCTGTTTAGACCATATAGCTTTCTTTGGTTGTTTAGCCTAGATTGAAAATGCTGTTTAGCGTTGGAATTTCCTGTTTAGGAGTTCCTTTCTTTATTGAGTAGCTGTTAGGAGAGTTTGTATTGCATAGTCCACTATCAGGCTTGAAGGCCAAGCTTTTTCTTTCAATTACAACTCACATCCTGTTGAGGGTTTTCGTTGTCTTTTCAAGCTACAACAAGTGGAGATTAGATCTATTCAGATCTAAGACATTTCAGTGCCCTTTTTCAGTGGAGGAGTCCTCTGCTCTATTGGAGGAAGTGTATTGGAGTGATTGAGCTTCATTTCTTGATCTTGGCATGTGGCCAACTGTTATCTATACCCTATAGTGCAGTTCTATTCTATATCTGTGTTATTCTTGTAGGAGTTTTTGTATGGATTTTGGGTGCACTATTTGGAGAGCTGGTTTCTGAGTGTTGGGGATCTTCCCTTCACTTTGAGGTCCATTGGAGGAGATCTAAAAATTGTATATTTTAGATCTGATCTTCATATTCTGAATACTTCAGAATTTCTGAATATTTCTGCAGATTTTCTTTCTTAGTTATCAGATCTACTGCTTATCGTTGGTGTAATGCTCAAAACTCCAAGGGGATCTGAAAGAGGAGACTTTCTAGTGCATGGATTTATTATGGATCTGACTTTTTATGCATAGATCTTCTCTAGATCCAACATGTAATCCACAACAATTTGCAACCTAATAAAATAATGTTGTTAATGCAGTTTCAGTCCATTCATGTGGTTACAACACCTCTTTTGAGGGAATTTTTTCTGTTTATGTCTTTAATTTCCAAATATGTATCTAATGAGCTTCCTTATACAATTATATTGTTTCTGTAAATAATATTGAAGAAAATTTTATTGGCCTCCTTCCCTTGCTATAAGTGAACCGCGTTATTCCATTGTTGTATTATTCATACATTACTGCAGTCCCATTCTTGGGTATTTTCCAGCTGTACTAGGTGTGGGAGATCTGTTTAACCCAGCTTGAAAGATTTTTTTCTATTCCCCTCTTGGATTTGGGTCTTAGATTAATAGATATAAGGGATCCAAGAGCTGAATTCCAAATATGTAGCAGCCATTCTTGAAAAATGCATTTTTTAGGCATGCCTTATTAGCAGTTCCCAATTTGGGGATATTACAGTGCTATGGAACCATATATCTTGGCATAGCCTGTGCTTATTGAAGAGCCAATATGTCTTTTCATGGAAAGAAAAGACTGATGAAGAAATGTGGTTACACTAAAGACACAAAAGAAAAGGGTAAAATCCCTTTAACTGGAAGTTTTCTAAGAGAAGAGTTCCCTAAAACTCTTTCTCAAGCTATGAATGAACTGAAGGAAGAAATCCAGAGAATGAAGAGGGAAAGACATATAAGTCCCTCAGCAAGATCTGTAAGATATATACATGAGGAAAGCTCTAATTACTCATCTTATGTGTGTGAGAATTCAGCCACATCATCAGATTTACAACGCTCTATCAGCCACTTTTTCATGAAGAAGAGGAAGAATAAAGGAGATGTGCCAAAGAGGGAGACTCTTGGGTAGGAGTATGAAGCTCAATCTAAGGAGTTCAAAGATCACTTGAACTTCCAAGGGTTTTGCAAGATCAAGGAGGAAAGAAGAAGTAAGCAGCATGGTGTGGGTAGATTCTTCTTATCTACTTTTTATGGATCACCTAAATGTCGAGCTAGGGCTTCGGTGAAGGAACTTAACACCTATGTGCAACAACATCAAGTTTCAGAAAAGGAAGCCATAAAAGTAGCAGCACTGGATTTTGAGGGTAAGGCTTATGATTGGTGGTTGTTTAAATATTTTTCGTTAAAGAATACAAACACATCTACCTATGCAAGGTTCATTATAAGAATAGTGGAAAGATTTGATGAAAATCTTATGAAACACATTCTATGGAGTCTATCAAACCAATTCAAACCAAACTTTTGCATGGATTGGAAGGGTCCCTGAATTTAGCTCCATTTCAGAAAACCATTGAAGGCGATGGAAACTTGTATGACATATTGCCAAGGGCAAAGTCCCCATTGCATGAATATATTCCTTCTCGAGAGGAAGACATGGAGATTCCTCCTTCAAAAGAAGACCAAGATCTAAGGTCTCTTATTGATGATGAGGCATTTTCAGCTATTGAAGAGGAGGAAAGGCTGAAGATGATAATGTTGTCATGACAAGAGCACATCTAGGACCTCATAAGAGGAAGGTGGAGCACTTGCTCCAAGGAGAGAAACTCTTGCACTTTTGCAAGGAGTTCCAAAGAATCTCACATATGGAGATTGTGACACAATCCATGTGCAGCATGTGCCATCATTGCCAAATCATGAGATCTTGAAGTTGGAAGAAGGAAAAGAGGAGGGCAAGCATCACATGATGAGGAGCATATACCGCTCTCTATTTCAAAAGTTTGATGTACAAAGAAGGCAAGAGGATTTATGTAATGTAGACAAGGACAAATCTGTTCACACACATACACATCCTGCTCTATTCCTTGATGTCTCTTTACATGGAGGCATTCCACTGGGGAAACCTCGTGATGGGAGGAAAACTAAAGTGTTCTCTTAACTATGGGCAGAATATACACACTTAGCTAAGGAAGGAGCCTTGGGAGAAACTAGCACAGTGCAGAGAATCTTTCATGGATTCAAAAGAGAGATAAGAAATTTTTTGAATTGGACATTGCTATCTCCCACTCAGTTATTTATGCTAGAAAAGGAGAATTCAGAAGTCTATGATGGCATGGACATGATTTCATATGGAAACTCCATATCTTTGGGGTAGCCAATGATATTTTAATTCACAAAAAAGATTTCTGAACATGACAAGAGGAGATCAACACTCTTGCATGCATGGGCACATTGAGGAATTTTTTGAAGACAAGGACTTTCCAAGGGGAGGTTGACATTCATCTACTTCAATCTTGTCTTGAGAAAGATCAGCTGCAAAGGAGGTAGTAAAAGGAAGTTGATAATACTCCAACATGTGACTTTGACATCAATCATGTCAAAGAGGAGAGCCATGCTATGACATGGTCTGCACTTTAGATTTCTACAGTGCTGTCATTGTTGGGGAGCCTAGATCCTTATTGGGATTCCCAACTCTTGATGGAATACTCCAAGGACCTTTTCACATGTAAGGTTCTTGATGGGCAAGTGATGGATGGGAGGTATAAGGTAGTTGAGGGAGTCATTTATTTCCATTATCAGATCTATTTGGCTAGAGACTCCAAGCTCAAGGAGAAACTACTTAATGCAGCTTATGAGATTCTACTTTCAAAAACCACTGGTTTCATTAGAGATTATCATACTATCCTAGATGGATTCATGTGGGAAAACTTCAAAGAGGAGATGCACTCTCATATGGGGAAGTGCATGGGTCATTTTTTGGTTGAGGAGGAACATAGCTCTTGCGAAGAGTTATCATTACCGCCTCCTAATTCATTAAGTGTGAGAAGGAGAACATCCATGAGCTACCTTGCTGATTTAAAACAAGTGTATGATAAACATTGTATTGCTAGACATCATGATATATTTATTATATACTTGCATTTTCTTAATACTTATTCGCAGGTCTTGGCTCCAAGAGGGGGCACTTTTTCTTATGGACTTCATGGGCCACTTTGGGCCATGAAAAATGGTTGTGTTGGTCATTCCTTGGAAGCTCTTGGAGAGATGGTGTACTCTTCATGGTGTGATTCATTAACACCAACCACCATACACCTTCTCCAAGCAGGCAAGAAGGACGGGGTAGCAAACAAGTGTTGGGGAAAACACTTGCCATATCATATTTTATGGTAGTTAGGGGTAAAACTGTGATGGTTACATATGAGGGACCATTTTCCTTCTCCTTTACTACATATGGAAGCTAGCATGACTCTAATTATGATTCCATATGCTGAAAATGTTCTTATCTTTGTTGAGGACATGGTTGGAGGAAGTCCTTCGGGAAAGAAATTTCCTACATTTTTTGCACTACATGTTCTAAGGGGAGCATGGGAAAATATATGGCCACTATAGTGGATCACTTGTTTCTTTATGAGGTGGACCATATGATTGATTGGAGCACTTTTGGCATGCCTCACATGAGCAATTGGGAGGAGCTTTACTATGAATTACCAAGCTGGGAGGTGATTCATTTCATTTGGATGATAGCATGGAGGTGGGAGTCCTTCATTGATGATGAAATTCCCCATGTTTTTCATCACTTCTATCTTTAGGAGGCCATTGATCAACAAGAAGGTTTCCATATAGACCTTCCTTTCTTTCATGATGAGAGCGATTTGTTTTATCCACCAAGGGCCAACTTGCACACTTGGGAGGAACCATTGGGAGACAAAATTATTGCAGAAAATCTGAAGCAATGGTGGAGATTGTTGAATGAGGAGGCCACAAGAGGAGGAGGGGAAATTTTGCAGCACCCTTGCAGTTGCTTGAGGACAAGCAACATTTGGGTGGGGAAGACTGTAATATTCCTAAATTAGCATGCATCTAATAGGGATATTAATTTTTCTTTTAAAATCTAGTTAGATGAATAAATGTGCAAAGGAGGTTAATCAAACTCCTAATAAAGAATAAATCAATGCCAAATATGAAAAGGGATGAATCTTGGCTATGTAAATAAGCACCCTTAGGTGTGAAAGGGGCTAGTCATCTTGACTAGGTCAACATTGACCAAATCTACAATGTTGTATTGGAGGAGTGCTCATCAATAAGGCACAACGTAATTCTAGTTGAAGATCTCTTGTGTTAAAGGGATGAGTCCATTGAAGGTGGTTTAGGGTTTTGCACACTCTCATCTTATAAAAGAAAGGGTGAGGCAGCATGAAGGGGTTGTTCATGATATGATCTTTTGATATATTGTCTGTTTAGACCATATAGCTTTCTTTGGTTGTTTAGCCTAGATCTCAAATGTTGTTTAGCATTTGAATTTCCTATTTAGGAGTTCCTCCTCTTCCCATTGAGTAGCTCTTGGGAGAGTTTGTTTTGCATACTCCACTATCAGACTTGAAGGCCAAGCTTATCCTTTCAATTAAAAATTAGATCCTATTGAGGGTTTTGTTGTCTTTCCAAGCTGTAGCAAGTGGAGATTAGATCTATTCATATCTAAGACATTTCAGTGCCCTTTTTCAGTGGAGGAGTCCTCTGCTCTATTGGAGGAAGTGTATTGGAGTGATTGAGCTTCATTTCTTGATCTTGGCATGTGGCCAACTGTTATCTATACCCGATAGTGCAGTTTCTATTCTAAATCTGCATTATTCTTGTAGGAGTTGTTGCAGGGAGTTTGGGTGCACTATTTGGAGAGCTAGTTTTTAAGTGTTGGGGATCTGCCCTTCACTTTGAGGTCCATTGGAGGAGATATACACATTGTATATTTCAGATCTAATCTGCATATTTTGAATACTTTAGAATTTCTAAATATTTCTGCAAATCTGCTTTCTTAGATATCAGATCTACTGCTTATCCTTGGTGTAATGCTCAAAACCCCAAGGGGATCTAAAAGAGGAGCCTTTCTAGTGCATCTATTATGGATCTGACTTTTTATGCATATATCTGCTCTAGAAATGACATGTAATCCACAATAGTTTGCAACCTAATAAAATCACGTTTTCAAGGCAGTTTTAGTCCATTCATGTGGTTGCAACACCTCTTTTGAGGGAATTTATTCAGTTTATGTCTTGTATTTCCAGTTATGTATCTCATGGGCTTCCTTATAAAATTATCTTGTTGCTGTAAATACCATTGAAGAACATTTTATTGGCCTCCTGCCCTTTGTATAAGTGAATTGCGTTATTCCATTGTTGTATTATTCATACATTGTTGCAGTCCCATTCTTGGGTATTTTCCAGCTATACTAGGCATGGGAAATCTGTTTAACCCATGTAGAAATATTTTTTTATGTTCCCCTCTTGGATTTTGGTCTTAGATTATCATATCTAAGGGATGCAAGGGCTGAATTCAAAATCTGTAGCATCCATTCCTAAAAAATGCATTTTTCAAGTATGCCTTACTAGCAGTTCCCAATTTGGGGATATTACAGTGGTATCGAAGAATCTATCTTGGCACGGTCTGTGCTTATTGAAGAGAAAATATTTCTTTTCATGGAAAGAAAAGACCAATGAAGAAATGTGGTTACACTAAATACACAAAAGAAGAGTTCTCTAAAACTCTTTCTCAAGCTATGAATGAACTGAAGGAAGAAATCTAGACAATGAAGAGGGAAAGACATATAAGTCCCTCAACAAGATCTGCAAGATATATATATGAGGAAAGCTCTAATTCCTCATCTTATGGGTATAAGAATTCAGCCACATCATCAGATTTACAACTCTCTATCGGCCACTTTTTCATGAAGAAGAGGATGAAGAAAGGAGATGTGCTAAAGGGGGAGACTCTTGGTGATTATTTGCAGGAGTATGAAGCTCAATCTAAGGAGTTCAAAGATCACTTGAAATTCCAAAGGTTTTGCAAGATCAAGGAGGAAAGAAGAAGCAAGCATCATGGTGTGGGTATATTCTTCTTATCTACTTTTCATGGATCACCTAAATGTCCAGCTAGGGCTTGGTTGAAGGAACTTAACACCTATGTGCAACAACATCAAGTTTCAGAAAAGGAAGCCATCAAAGTAGCAGCGCTGCATTTTGAGGGTAAGGCTTATGCTTGGTGGTTGTTTGAATATTTTTCCTTAAAGAATGCAAATACATCTATCTATGTAAGGTTCATTAGAATAATAGTGGAAATATTTGATGAAAAATCTTATGAAACACCTTCTATGGAGTCTATCAAACCAATTCAAGCCAAAATTTTGCATGGATTGGAAGGGTCCCTGAATTCAGCTGCATTTCAGAAAACCATTGAAGGGGATGGAAACTTGTATGACATATTGCCAAGGGAAAAGGCCCCATTGCTTAAATATCTTTCTTCTCGAGAGGAAGACATGGAGATTCCTCCTTCAAAATAAGACCAAGATGTAAGGTCTCTTAATTATGATGAGGCATTTTCAACTATTGAAGAGGAGGAAGAGAAGGCTAAAGACGATAATGCAGTCATGACAAGATTACAACTAGGACCTCGTGAAGAGGAAGATGAAGCACTTGCTCTAAGGAGAGAAACTCTTGCACTTTTGCAAGGAGTTCCAAAGAATCTCACATATGGAGATTGTGGCACAATCCATGTGCAGCATGTGCCATCATTTCCAACTGATGAGATATTGAATTTGGAAGAAGGAAAAGAGGAGGGAAAGCATCACATGATGAGGAGCATATACCGCTCTCTGTTTTAGAAGTTTGATGTACAAATAAGGCAAGAGGATTTATGTAATGCATGCAAAGAAAAATCTGTCCACACACATACACATCATTCTCTATGCCTTGATGTCTCTTTACATGGAGGCATTCCACCGGGGAGACCTCTTGATGGGAGGAAAACTAAAGTGTTCTCTCAACTATGGGTGGCATATACATACTTGGCTAAGGAAGGAGCCTTGGGAGAAACTAGCACAGTGCAGAGAATCTTTCATGGATTCCAAAGAGAGACAAGCAATTTTCTAAATTGGACATTGCTATCTCCCACTCAGTTATTTGTGCTGGAAAAGGAGAATTCAGAAGTCTATGATGGCATGGACATGATGTCATATAGAAACTCCATATCTTTGGGGCTGCTAATGATATTTTCATTCACAAAAGATATTTCTGAACATGACAAGAGTATATTAACACTCTTGCATGCATGGGCCACATTGAGGAAGTTTTGGAAGACAAGGACTTTCCAAGGGGAGGTTGACTTCCATCTACGTCAATCTTGTCTTGAGCAAGATCAGCTGCAAAGGAGGCAGAAAAAGGAAGTTGATAATACTCCAACATGTGACTTTGACATTAAACATGTCAAAGAGGATAGCCATGCTATGACAAGGGCTGTACTTTAGATTTCTTCAGCGCTGTCATTGTTGGGGAGCCTAGATCCTTATTGGGATTCCCAACTCTTGATGGAATAATCCAAGTACCTTTTCACATGTAAGGTTTTTGATGGGAAAGTGATGGATGGGAGGTATAAATTATTTGATGGAGTCATTTATTCCCATGATAAGATATATTTGGCTAGAGACTCCGAGCTCAAGGAGAAACTACTTAATGCAGCCTATGAGATCCTGCTTTGAAAACCCACTGGTTTCATTAGAGCTTATCATACTATCCTAGATGGATTCATGTGGGAAAAATTCAAAGAGGAGATGCACTCTCATATGGGGAAGTGCATGGGTCATTTTCTGGTTGAGGAGGAACATAGCTCTTGGGAAGAGTTATCATTACCACCTCCTTATTCATTGAGTGTGAGAAGGAGCACATCCATGAGCTACCTTGCTGATTTAAAACAAGTGGATGATAAAAAATGTATTGCTGGACATCATGATATATTTATTATATAATTACATTTTCTTAACACTGATGTGAAGGTCTTGGCTCCAAGAGGGGTTAATTTTTCTTATGGACTTCATGAGCCACTTTGGGCCATGAAGAATGGTGGTGTTGGTCACTCCTTGGAAGATCTTGGAGAGATGATGTACTTTTCATGGTGTGATTCATTAACACAAACCACCATACACCTTCTCCAAGCATGCAAGAAGGACGAGGAAACAAAAAAGTGTTGGGGAAAACACTTGTCATATCATATTCTATGGCAGTTAGGAGTAAAACTGCGCTGGTTGCATATGAGGGACCATTTTCCCTCTCCTTTACTACATATGGCAGCTAGCATGACTCTAATTATGATTCCATATGCTGAAAATGTTCTTATCTTTGTTGAGGACATGGTTGGAGGAGAGACGCAATGGTTGGATGTGTCCTTAGGGAAAGAAATTTCCTACATTTTTTGCACTACATTTTCTAAGGGGAGCATGGGAAAATATATGGACACTATATTAGATCACTTGTTTCTTTATGAGGTGGACCATATGATTGATTGGAGCACTTGGGGCAAGCCTATCATGAGCAATTGGGAGGAGCTTTACTGTGAATTACCAAGCTGGGAGGTGATTCATTTCATTTGGATGATAGCATGGTGGTGGGAGTCCTTCATTGATGATGAAATTCCCCATGTTTGTCATCACTTCTATCTTGAGGAGGCTATTGATCAGCAAGAAGGTTTCCATATAGACCTTTCTTTCTTTCATGATGAGAGCCATTTGGTTTATCCACCAAAGGCCAAATTGCACACTTTGGAGGAACCATTGGGAGACAAAATTATTGAAGAAAATCTAAAGCAATGGTGGAGACTCTTGAATGAGGAGGCCACAAGAGGAGGGGAGATTTTGCAGCACCCTTGCAGTTGCTCGAGGATAGGCAACATTTGGAAGGGGAAGACTATAATATTCCTAAATTAGCATGCAGCTAATAGGGATATTAATTTTTCTTTTAAAATCTAGTTAGATGAATAAATGTGCAAAGGAGGTTAATCAAACTCCTAATAAAGAATAAATCAGTGCCAAATATGAAAAGGGATGAATCTTGGCTATGTAAATAAGCACCCTTAGGTGTGAAAGGGGCTAGTCATCTTGAATGGGTCAACATTGACCAAATCTACAACGCTGTATTGGAGGAGTGCTCATCAATAAGGCACAACGTAATTCTAGTTGAAGATCTCTTGTGTGAAAGGGATGAGTCCATTGAAGGTGGTTTAGGGTTTTGCACACTCTCATCTTATAAAAGGAAGGGGGAGGCAGCATGAAGGGATTTTTCATGATATTATCTTTTGATATATTGTCTGTTTAGACCATATAGCTTTCTTTGGCTGTTTAGCCTAGATTTGAAATGTTGTTTAGCATTGGAATTTCGTTTTTAGGAGTTCCTCCTCTTCCCATTGAGTAGCTCTAGGGAGAGTTTGTATTGCATAGTCCACTATCAGGCTTGAAGACCAAGCTTCTCCTTTCAATTACAACTCAGATCCTGTTGAGGGTTTGGTTGTCTTTGCAAGATGCAACAAGTGGAGATTAGATCTATCCAGATCTAAGATATTTTGGTGCCCTTTTTCAGTGGTGTAGTCCTCTGCTCTATTGGAGGGAGTGTATTGGAGTCATTGAGCTTCATTTCTTGATCTTGGCATGTGGCCAACTATTATATATACCCTACAGCACAATTTCTATTCTAGATCTACGTTATTTATGTAGGAGTTGTTGTAGGGAGTTTGGGTGCACTATTTGGAGAGCTGGTTTCTGAGTGTTGGGGATCTTCCCTCCACTTTGAGGTCCATTGGAGGAGATATACACATTTTATATTTCAGATCTGATCTGCATATTCTGAATAATTTAGAATTTATGAATATTTTTTCAGATCTGCTTTCTTAGATCTCAGATCTACTGGTTATCCTTGGTGTAATGCTCAAAACCCCAAGGGGATCTGAAAGAGGAGCCTTTATAGTACATGGATCTATTATGGATCTTAATTTTTATGCATATATCTTCTCTAGGTCTGACATTTAATCCACAACAGTTTGCAACGTAATAAAATAACTCTGTCAAGGAAGTTTCAGTCCATTCATGTGGTTGCGGCACCTCCTTTGAGGGAATTTATTCTATTTATGTCTTGTATTTCCAGCTATGTATCTCATGGGTTTCCTTATAAAATTATCTTGATGCTGTAAATACTATTGAAGAAAATTTTACTGGCCTCCTGCCCTTTCTATAAGTGAATTGTGTTATTCCATTGTTGTATTATTTATACATTGTTGTAGTCCCATTCTTGGGTATCTTCCAGCTGTACTAGGTGTGCCAGGAGATATGTTTAACCCACCTAGAAAGATTTGTTTCTATTGCCCTCTTGGATTTGGGTCTTAGATTATCATATCTAAGGGATCCAAGGGTTTAATTCCAAATCTATAGCAAGCATTCTTGAAAAATTCGTTTTTCAGGCATGCCTTGCTAGTAGTTCCCAAATTGGGGATATTACATTTTTTTAATTAGAGTTCTTCAAACGGAGATTGAATGTGGATCTAGCCCACTTTTTCAGAGTCAGAAAGAGATTTTTATTTAAATTTCCAAAATATGTAGACCCATTCATTGTAAATAATAGACATGAAACAAAGGATATTAAGAAAATGTTGTAGGAGATGAATTTTCGGCAAGGAGAGAAGTTGCACTATGATCCACACCAAATTGTTTCTAACAGGAGCATACAAATATCATGCGCCCCATATATTCATGAATCAAGAACAAAAATTGAGAAATTATAAAATAATGGTATGGTGGAGATATAACAGATGTAGAAGCCCTTTTTCCTATTCCGAAGGGACTGAAGAGAAGTGTTGCTAATATTATGGAAATTTATGGGGAAAATTATAACAGAAAAAATAAAATAAAAAAATAAATAAGAAGAAACAAAATTTGAATAACTAACATAGATACATTAAAGTGAGTTTGGATTCTAACTGTAATGGGGAGGAATAAGGTGTGAACCTTCATCTGCAATCCCCAATGAAGAGTAGTTGCCTTCCTTAAATGTTTTGAAGGAGAAGTTTTGGAAAATTTAAGAGAAGAATTTTAAGATTAATACTAATATCATGACTCAATTGGATTATCAGTTAATGTTTGGCTATGAGACTAGGCTCCTTTTAGCCATGCATCTTGAGAGGAACCAGTCTCCTTTTATTTTACTCATCTAGTCTCCTTGTCTATTTCTTCTGGCATGTATTTCAAGATAGTAAAATGTTTCTGTTAATACCAAAGATATCCCATTGACAGATAAATTAAACTTTCATAAGAAAACAAGGGAACTAATTTATAGTGATATCAACAAAACTTCTCTAGCAAAAGGTAAGGAAGAAGCTCTACTGGGAAAAGTGATAAATTAGATGGAACTCAAAATAGAAAATTCCATAGCTCTTCATACTCGGAACGAAGGTTTTAATAAATTGATTATACAACTTGGAGTGAATCCAGAGGATAAAGAAACTGTGCAAGCTTTAATCCAAGGTGCAGAATCTGAGATTCAATTTTGAGGAGAAATATGAAACTACCTGCAACATAACATATACAAACCCAAACTAAACTTAGGTAGAAAAGAAAAAATAGATCCTCAAAATTAAATTGTTAGAAAGAAATCAAGAAGTTACATCTCTTAAGGAGAAAAATGCAAAATTGCTATAGAAGATAGAAAAACATGTTTTTACAACTATGGTGCAACCTGATTAAGAAGAACCAATTGATAACTTGACCATGGTCATGACGTAGCTTAAAATATAAAAAATTTAATTGAAGAAATAACAGAAGGATTTTGATGATTCAAAAGAGTATTTAAAGCATAAAGAGAGAAAATTCAACTTGGAAAAGGAGTCTACCATTAGAGGAAAATTTAGCCTAAAAGTTGATTCCTAAGGAAAAATAATTAAATAATAGTTGGAATAATAACATAATAGCTATGAATTTTGGAGGGAAAATAAGAAAACTACTTTTTATTATTATTATATTTTTGGATTATCTCCTTATAGGTTTACTTAAATTTCAAGTGTAGACACTCGTTGGATGCAAAATTAAATTCCACATCTAATGAGTACCCATTATGCATATGTTTGAGAAGAACCACATTGATAGAAATTGAAGATACATTAAAAAATCTTGTTAAACATGTTTTTTTAATGTATCTTAATTTTTTATCAACGTGGGTCTTATCAAAATTATGCATAATGGGTACTCATTGGAGGTGGAATTTAATTCCACGTACAACAAGTGTCTACACTTGAAATATGAGTAAACCTATAAGGAGATAAGCCAAAAATACAATTAAAAAAGTGGTTTTTCTTCTTTTCCCGCAAATTTTTTTACATGTACCTCATTTTAAATTTAAAGGATTTTGATTGGTTTATATATATTATTACATGGAAATTACACAAAAATTTTATGGGCACTTTTAGGCAGAAATTTCCTCTAATGAAACCAGAATAATGCAAAGTTCCAATTAGCATGTAATGAGATTAAATAATTGAAATAAAATATAAAGGGAAACATGTCTCTAATCTAAGAAAGAGTAATTATATGGGGAGATAGAATGAAAAAAAATAGAGATGTTTGGGATCATATCATTTTCATAGTTGAAGAAAAAGATAAGATCAAAGCCTCTGATGTCATTAATCATAAAAATAAGGATCAAGTATAGGAGGGTGAAAAGCAGGAACAAATATCATCAATTAATTAAATAAGAAACCTTTCAAGGAACTTAGAGCAATAGACATTACAAATAGAAAAATGATGGTGTTGGAGATAAATAAAATGGCTGAAAGAAATTTGTATAGAATGCAGGAAGAAAGCAAGCTTGAGGAGGTCAAATAATCTATAACATCTTTCAATTCTAACTTTGACAAGCCAATTAGAGAAGGGTTGCCAACATGTTGGGATAAAAAAAGGGAAACTTCTGCCCTGGGAACAATATGAAACATTGCTAGTCGAAGCAAAGAGAAAAATCAAATCCTCGCATTAGAAAAAAAACATTCTCAAAGAGATCAAGAATTGTAAAGTACTTGCTGAGGGACTTTCAGCTGTTGTGGTTAGTCAAGACCTTATTCACTGATAAACCCATCTACACCAAGTTGATTAATTTTAGGATGGCTTACAGTAGAGTGCTTCAGTTCCCAGTCCTTGATTTGGTAGTCTGGAAGAAATGTCAGATTTTAGTCACACCTCGAAACATCCAAGTTGTTGAGCCTCGAGCTTCAACAAATGAGCTAGAAGTATCAAGAGCACAACAACCTTCGATTTCAAAATAATTTAATTTTAGAAAATTTGAAAATCATTGTATTTTGTAATTTGGGAAGAATTCAAAAATATTTTAGTATTTTAAATGGTTTAAGAGGACCAAGTAGTTCAAAAGTATTTATGGCTTCATAACTTCCCCTCAATGTAAGATTTTATTTAAAAGAGGAGCAAGGGACTAGTTCTGGGGTTCCAATATTTAGCCTGGAGACAAATTTTTGCTATGTAATGTGCAAATTTTCTTGGAGAAGCAATAATTTTTTTAGATGATCCCATATGTGTGTTGATTATAACATTTTATTTTGTCTTTTTAAGTCATTTATATGTTATTCTTCCATGGATACATGTGTAATGAAGTTGTTGGTTCTTTTTCCTTAATAAATTTACTAATTCTTTGAGAATAGAAGAAATTACCTCTGGATTTAATTAAAAGTACCTTAAACTTCCTCCACATTTTTCATCACTTCATCTTATTACATTTCATAATTTAAGCTAAGGTTCTTTGTAAACGATTCTATTTTATGCCCTCTGAATTAAATATTTTTATTTTCATTCTTTCCTGACATACTACAACATCAATAAGCTATAGCCATAGACATCGTATCCATCTCAAAGGGTTTTGTAGTTTTCTTAAAGAGCAGAGATTATATTACATTTTAAAGAAACATATTTGGGAAATAAGATTTATAGTCATAAAAGTAAATCTTATTACTTATTTTGAATAGATGTCCTAGGAACTCGACTCCTATTAGCCAAAGGTTTTCCCTAGGGTTACAACATAGTCTATCTTTTTGTTGAGACTAATGAAGAGGCCTCCCCAATTTGAGTAGGACCCGAGGACGTAGTCCACATTAGACGAAATCCATTATTAAACTCTATGTGTGCATTGTCTTCATTGTTGACTTTATGTTCTATTTTGTTCAAGTGTGTTTTACCTTGAGAGACAACCTCTACATGGGAATAGGTCAATTTCCAAGACATTTATTAAGAACAATAATGAAATTGGTTTGTTTTTGTTAGGTCCCTATATTACTAGTATAGTCCCTTATTGTTGTTAGTGTAACCCCCTTATTGTTATTATTGTACCCTTGTAACCCCCATATTGTTATTATTGTACCCTTGTAACCCCCATTTTGTTATTATTTTGCCCTTAAATTATTATTTTTAGGTCGGCTAGGATTACATTGTGGCCCACTAGGATTACATTATGGCCCCATGGACTCCTGTATATAGAAAGGAGGTTTTGTAAATTGTATCATCCAAGAATTTTTCATTTATGTAATGTATTGGAGGTTTCCCCCTCGAAGTGGCTTATTTATAAGGCGTTGATATCTCTTTTCTTCTATTTTTGGAGTTGGTTACACAACATTTGGTATCAGAGGTTTGGATTCTAGTGTTTCGCTGCTCTAAACAGGTCATCGTGATATTTTCGCTATAAATTTTTTTCTACGAAGGTTAAGAATCTGTAATTTTTAGGGTGTGAAACCAAAATCCTGAGGAAACACGTCAAAAATTTTTAGATCTTGGTTCGCAATATTTTCGGAGATATGATCTATGGAAGGTAGTGACTTTTTAGGCTCCCGAATTTCATCTCAAAGAGGTGATCGTGGGAAAAGATTCATAAATCTCTCTCTCATAAAAAGTGGTCACAAGTACACAAAATTTAGTTTCTTGGCTCTCAATTTCAAGCCGAAGGATGAAACAGTGACACGTGGCAAGTCGTACAAGTTCGCTCTACTGAACTAGTCCATAATTAGGTCATTGTGGGAGATTGGACACAACTTTGTCTTGGAGAATCCAAATCAGGTCAGACCTATGACATTCAAAAGAGAATTTAGAGGGCCACATTGGTACTGAAATTCAAATATTGAAGTGCTGCAATCATAGAGATAATCCAATTTCAATATTGAGCTCCTCAAAAGCAAGAAAAAGGTGTGTATTTTTTTTTTCCCGAATTGCATAATTCTTGTTTGAAGAATAAATTTGAATTGATTCCAAGGGCATATTGTAGAATAGATATCAGTATTGGGTTCTAAAATATGCCCCATAAAAATAATTCAACACCCATTAAGCCTTCAGAAGGCTCTACTATGACTCATGAATATGAACAATTGCAACATGATCTATCAAAATTACATGAGCAAGTGCACCAAATTTTTCTCTCGCAAAGAGTGACAAAAAATGAAATGGAAGTTTTGAAGAAATGCGTGAAAACTAAGATGGATGGCATGGAAGCTGGCATGGAAGCTGAGATGGATGACATGAAAGACAACATGTAAAACATGGAGAATGATCTAAAAGAAGACATGGAAGGTTTGACAAAGTTGATACAAGAAATGTTTCATAATGGTGAAAAGATAGTAGAAGAAACTCATGATGAGCACAAAATAAATGTTCATCATGATTTCATAAACTTTAATGTTGGCGGGAAGAACCACCATATTCCAAAAATGGAGATGAGGAAGTTTGTTGGAAAGGATAATGTAACATGGATACTATAGATGGAGCAATACTTTGATCTCCATAACGTGCAAAACACACAAAAGGTACGCATTGCAACTTTACATTTAGAACAAAATACATTTGTATGGTATCGATGGCTTTGGTCCTGTAAAAAAATTGTCACTTGGTCAATTTTTACGGAGGAAATGATAGCACATTATGAGGATACAAAGAGCAACACCTTCTTTAGCCAGTTGATAAATCTCAAACAAAAGGGCTTAGTGGGGGAGCAGATTGAGGACTTCCAAAAATTGAATATAAGGGTAACTGATATTCCAGAGGAACACAGGATTGATCTTTTCATAGGCACTTTAAAGGATAACATCCAACATGAAGTTCGCATTTTGGAACCTGATTCATTGGAGAAGGCATTCAGGTTGGCAAGAAAAGTTGAATGTAAAATTATGGCGACAAGGAAGCCTACCACTCAATTCTATAAAGAAGGAAGTGTTGCTACGCATAGATTTCCACAACCTACAAGGTTGACACCACAACAATTGGAAGAAAAAAGAGCAAAAGGGCTTTGCTACAGTTGTGATAGCAAATACACTAAAGGTCATAAGTGTGCTGAGAAGAAATTATTTTAGATATATTGTGAAGAGGAAGAAGAAAATGAACAAGAAGAGGATATACACCAGGAACCAGCCCTAGAAGAGGAAGAAATGAATCCGACCATATCATGTAATGCACTGGCAGGAATTACCACTCCTCAAACTCTAAAGATAGCAGGACAAATCAAGAAGAAAAGGTAATAGTGTTGATTGATTCAGGTAGCACCCATAATTTTATTCATTGTAAGGTAGCCAAGGAATTAAATTGTTTCCTATACCCAACACCAGAATGTCAAGTGATGGTTGCAAATGGAGGAACTATAAATTGCTCTGGAAAATGCCATAATATCAACCTAACCATTGGGGAATATGTATTGAATAGTTCAATTCTTTTCATTCCTATGGGAGGTGCTGATGTTGTACTAGAAGTACAATGGTTACAATATTTAGGGACGGTAGCTTTTAATTTTTAAGAACTTTTCTTGAAATTGTTTTCAGAAGGAAAGGAAGTTGAATTACGAGGTATTGCGGGGAAGCCAGGAAGGATAATAATCTCTAATGTCATGACGAAGCTTCTAAAGAAAGAACAATGAGGCGTAATTGCACAATTATGCTCACTAGAAGTTCCAACATTAAAATAATCTATTTCTACAGATCTCCAACAAGTCTTGGACAATCATTCCAAGGTGTTTGAAACTCCCAAAGGACTCCCACCTATTCATGATCATGATCATGTTATTCATTTGATTCCAGGAACCTCCAAACATCAGTCCTTATAGATATCCTTATGTCCAGAAGAGCGAAATTGAATGTATGATTGCAGAAATGTTAGAGGCGGGTATAATTCAACCTAGTCAAAGTTCTTTCTCTACTCCTATAGTATTGGTACACAAGAAGGATGGATCATGGAGAATGTGTCTGGATTATAGGGAGCTCAATAAGTTCACCATTAAAGATAAATTTCCCATTCCTGTGATTGATGAATTATTGGATGAATTACATGGAGAAATTTATTTTACCAAGTTGGATCTTCGTTCAGGATATCATCAAATTAGAATGAAGATTGAAGATATTCCAAAAATATCATTTCGAACTCATGAGGGTCATTATGAATTTTTGGTCATGCCTTTTGGCCTTACCAATGCACCTTCTACATTTCAAGGGTTGATGAATTCCATTTTCAAACCCTTCCTTAGAAAATTTGTGCTAGTATTTTTTGATGATATACTAATCTACAGCAGTTCTTGGAAGGATCATGTTGAACATGTTGACAGGGTGCTCAAACTATTGCAGGAGAAACAATTATATGCAAAAACATCCAAATGTTTCTTTGGAGTACAAGAGGTGGAATATCCGGGTCATATTGTATCTCACGAGGGTGTTAAGGTAGACCCTAACAAAATTAAAGCCATTAAGGAATGGAAAGTCCCCACGACCATAAAGCAGTTGCGCAAATTTCTCGTGTTAACAGGGTATTATCGCAAGTTTGTTAAGAATTATGGGAGAATAGCAGCACCTCTAACAACATTATTGAAGAAAGATGCATTTTCATGGACTCCTCAAGCAACTAAGGCCTTTGAACGTCTTAAAGAGGCAATGTGCCTAGCACCGGTCTTAGCTACGCCAGACTTCACAAAAACCTTTATTGTGGAATGTGATGCCTCAGGAAATGGAATTGGTGCGGTTTTAATGCAGGAAGGAAGACCCATTGCTTTTGAAAGTCGTCCAATCAAAGGAAAGTATTTACGGAAACCTATTTATGAGAAGGAAATGTTAGCAATACTGCATGCACTAAAGAAATGGCGAACTTACCTAATGGGAAGACACTTCAAGGTAAAAACTGATCATGATAGTCTTAAACACTTTTTTGAACAAAGACTATCTTCAGAAGAGCAGCAAAAATGGGTCACAAAGATGTTGGGTTATGACTTTGAAATAATCTACAAAAAGGAAAGCTTAATGTTGTTGCAGATGCACTCTCAAGAAAGAATGAAGAGGTGGAAGCATTGCTTTGTGCCATTTCTATTATCCAACCAGATTGGATAACTGAAGCAAGAGATGAATGGAAAAAGGACAAAGATGTATGGATACTCATTCAAAAGTTGCAGCAAGATCCTAGTACATCTGATACATTTAGTTGGAAAAATGATTCCTTATGGTACAAAGATCGCTAATATCTTTGTAAGAATTCCCAACTAAAACAAAAGATTCTTCTGGAATTGCACACTTCTCCTTTAGGAGGACACTCAGGATTTTTAAAAACTTACCACATGGTGAAGAAAGAATTTTTTTGGGATGGCCTTAAATCTGATATTCAAAAGTTTGTGGCGGAATGTTTGGTTTGCCAGCAGAATAAAGTGGAAACAATTAAGACCCCGGGACTTCTATAACCTTTATCCATTCCAAGTCAACGTTGGGAGGAGATTTCAATGGATTTTATCACAGGTTTACCTAAGTCTGAAGGAAAGAGTGTCATCATGGTGGTAGTTGATAGTCTTACCAAGTATGCACACTTTTGTGCATTATCTCATCCATTTAAAGCAAGTACAGTTGCTACTACATTTATGGACAGAATTCAAAAGCTACATGGAAGCCCAAGGGATATTGTGAGCGACAGAGATCCCATTTTTACTGGAAATTTTTGGACGGAGTTATTTTCTTGTTTGGGTACTCAATTAGCTCATAGCTCATCTTATCATCCTCAATCTGATGGTCAAACTGAGATAGTAAATAAATGTTTGGAAGGATATCTTTGTTGTTTTGTATCTGATAAACAAACACAATGGGTCAAGTGGTTACCTCTCGCAGAATGGTGGTATAACACTTCCTTCCATACTGCAGCAAAAATGACCCCATTTATGGCACTTTATGGATATCATCCACCATCCATCACATCATATTTAAGGAAAAAATCAAAGGTTCAAGAAGTGGAAGATCACATCGAGCATCAACAAGAAGTTCTCCAACTCTTAAAGGATAACCTGAATTTGGCACAAAATCGAATGAAACAACAGGCAGATCAACATCGCAGCAAGAGAAGTTTTGATGTAGGAGATTGGGTATTTTTACAACTACAACCATACAAACAAATGTCCCTCAAGCAAGCTAAGAAGGATAATAAATTATCGCCAAAGTACTATGGTCCTTACAAGGTGTTGCAAAAGATTGGTACTATGGCATACAAATTGCAGCTTCCTGATTCTTCGCGAGTGCATCCAGTTTTCCATGTTTCATGCTTAAAGAAGGTTATAGGTGAAAATCTTCCAGTTCAAACAATATTGCCAGAACTTGATGAGGAAGGAAAAATCATATTGGAACCTGAAGCGGTCATGAAAACAAGAACTCAACAGCTACGGAATCGATCAATTTCAGAGTATCTCATCAAGTGGAATAACTTACCCACTGAAGATTCTACATGGGAGGATGAGAATTTTACACAGAAGCACCCAGAGCTACTCAAGCGTTGAGGACAACATTTTTTTAAAGGAGAGGGGCATGTTAGGTCCCTATATTACTAGGATAGTCCCTTATTGTTGTTAGTGTAACCCCCTTATTGTTATTATTGTACCCTTGTAACCCCCATATTTTTATTATTGTGCCCTTAAATTATTATTGTTAGGTTGGCTAGGATTACGTTGTGGCCCCACTAGGATTACATTATTGCCCCACGGACTCCTATATATAGAAAGGAGGTTTTGTAAATTGTATCATGCAAGAATTGTTCATTTATGTAATTTATTGGAGGTTGCCCCCTTGAAGTGGCTTATTTCTAAGGCGTTGATATCTCTTTTCTTCTATTTTTGGAGCTGGTTACACAACAGTTTTCCCATAGTTTTAAAACCGGAGAGATTTTAATTCTTACTAGTCTTCAATGTGAGAACAAACTTTCAAAGTGGCCTTCTGATATTGAATACAAATAAAAATATATAACATAAAGAAGTGAAAGTGGAAAGTCTTTAACAATAGCATGATTTTTCATAATATCTCGTTTCCAACTTTAGAAGAAATATCTAGTTATCATGAAGTGAAATATAGAAAAGAGGAGCGAATCATTAAGGATTTTAACTTCAATTTATAGGAGCCAAAATTTTCATAATTGTAAAATTAAATACCAACAACTTCATTACTCTTTTAAAAAGAAGAATAACATAAAATAATATGTAACAGGAAGGAATATCGTACTCACCAAATTCTGGAATCACTTTAAATATTTATTCATATCCACACGATGGTTCAAAATTAAAAATAGCCTCTGCTTAAGAGGTCCAAAGACTCATAACCTCACTGCTCATTTTGAATTGAATTTTATACAAAATTTCAAAAAGGGGCAGCTACAAAACTGTCAACTACCATAACTGCCAACCTCCTAAATTACTTAGGAATTAATTATTCTTTTGATCATTACATTTTGAAAAGAAAAAATAAATACGGCATATGATAATCATTAAAAGGTTATTGGATGACATGGAAAATGAGGTGGAAGAGGGGTATGCTTATAGGTGATGACGGATAAGCGGTAGAACAACTACACAAACCCACGCTCACTTGCCGACATAATATGGGGGTAAAATATTGTACGGAGGAAAATCTAATGGAATACCCCTATAACCATTGTGAGTCCTTTATTTTTGGTCAAAGAAGATCATGAAAATTCGATGCAAAACCACTCAGAGAGATAACTGTCAAGCATGTTATGATGTCAGTTTTACTCCATTTGATGGGTCCCACTCTCATTCTTCATTGCACTCGAAAACATAAACAATATTTAACACTCAGAATTTGGTGTCTCTCACTTTGGTATAGGCACCCACCTTCTTAATAAATTAAGTCTGCCTTAAGATTTATTAGTGTAGATTGATCAACCATTACATATTAATGAAAATTCAAAATTTAAATTCTTTTGCCTTGTGATTTTATTTCTATTTTGATTTTGTTTTTGATATATATACATTTTCTTTTGAATAGAGAGAAAAGTAAAATGAGATACAACATCTAGCTCCACCTGGGGATAGTGTTTTGAAACAAAAAACTAAGAACCGCAGATTAGTGCCTTCACCTGGAGCATGGAGTCAAAATTATAGCTTGAAAGATTACAATGAAGATCTCACCGAATATTCATGATGGTAAAATTGACATATACAATGATGAAATAAAATGAAGTTAGTGCTGGAATTAGTGTGTTGAGGAGGTAAATCCCCTCTGCGGACAGAGGTGATCCCTACTAGCCCAGCAGGGGTCTAGCAACAATAAAAAATGTTACGACGCAAGTTCCTAGTTACGAATGAAAAGACTAAATATAGAAGCCTACCTGGAATCCAATGCTACGATCTGAAGAAGAGAGCGTTCCTGTTCCTTAGCCTCGGCAGATCACGATCCTCCACGATCTCCGCGGATGGACACCTACACATGCAAGAAACAAACAGATACAAGCATAAAATCCGGCATACGTAACTCAATATCAGTCAGAAAGGATCTTACTCATATTAACATCATTGAAAACAGAGTGAAACCATAATCGTAATCATTCATTAAATAAAAATCAAAAGAGATTACAACCAAAGTTCTGACGTCGTGGTCTCCTTCGGATGGGTCTCCAGTCATTCACGTCTCGCAAAGCTCGCCAGGGAAAGGGAAAAACTCTCCTGAGTCTCTCGACAATAGTCTCCTTACTTGAGTCAGCCTTAAGGGAAGAAAGAGGGCTCTTACAGCACAAAGGCTCTTGGGAATTTGGAGATTCAAAGCTTAGGCACTTCAAGACTAGCTTGCTATGGAATTGAGCAGGCTTTTATAGATGGGAAAGGAGGGAGTTGGGATCCCTATTATTGTGGGATTGGCCCTATCAACAAGGAAGGTTCCATGGGAGGTGGAAAAACCACTTCCCTTCCATAGAACTCCCGCAGCCAAACCTCCCAACTCAAGATAGGCAATGGTTTCTGAGTTTGTTGGAACTCAACTTCCGCCATCTTTATTTAAAAAACACTCCTTAAATTGGCTGGCGCGACTACTGCTCTGGGACAGAGCGCCAGTTGGCGCGGCCTCTTTGCAGGATTTTCCCCATTGGCGTGAGTGCTGAACTGTATGCCCGCGCCAATGCAAAAAGAGATGTTTTTCATGATTTTTTCAAGGATATGTCTTTAGGGAAAATGAAGCTCATGCTTAGAGGAATGCATTGATGATATTTTCAAGGCATGACAATGTTCACAGGTCACGAAATGGGTCCTCCATTGTGCGGGATGGGGAATGGTAGGGACGGTGAAAAATTACTGTGTAACAGATGCCCCCTAAAGTATGAGGCCCGAGAGAGAGAGGGGTGAAATTCTTTACGAGAACATGTTCAACTGAAGGCTCGTCATCAGAAAAAATGTGCAGAAAAATACAACTGACATCTCAAGTACATGATGTATGTGTGGTATGGGCGCAACCATCCGAAACAGAGTACACTATAATCCGGATCCATGGTATGGGCACAACCATCCAGCGAGGATCAAATAAATAAACTCAGGTATGGTCGTAGCCATCCAATCAATAAGTCATATACATAATGATAATAATCCACAATCGCAGCCTGGATTTCAAGAGAACCAATCCAGGGTCTTGCGCTCCATCTTGACCCAAACAAAGTACAAGTTCGAGCATGTGAATATGTGAGCTGAAGTCGAACATGCAGGAACATCGTCTGATTACCAGCCAATGATGAAAGATGTTAACAGACGCGAGAGGAACCACCAATAATGACAATGGCCCTCAAGGTACTACAAGTACAATCTACGGCGTGTGAATCAATGAGTTGGCGTCGAACACCCGCAGAATCACTCGATCGGAGGCCAATGATGAAAACCTCACGTCGAATGCGACGAACCTGCCATTGAGGCATGCAGGCTCCAAGGTACCATAAAGGAGTCTCTAGATCAACTTCCTGGATAATGAGCTGAAGTCGACAGGAAGCGACCTTGATCGAAGGTGGGCCATAATGTTTCCCACATCATCGACACGAGACAGAGGAACATGATGTTTTGTTGTGAATCAGGATCGTATGAGAATCAGAGGAAGGTTGATATTTGTAGAGGCCAACTTCTCTTGAACACATAAACGGCACGACAGTGGACTTGGCAGTATTTGACATCAACGGATCAGAGGTCATGGTGACGAGGCAATGAGCAGATGAGAGGTCAAAAGGGATTATCCAAACCCACGGAGGAAAAGTGAAGAAACGAGATGAGATGTCCCCAACCCGACACGAATGTAGACAAGTGCCATGTTCAAGAGCGACATACTGCCGACGACAACGACGATGGTTCCATTTTTCCCCCACCATTTCTGGCGAGTACCCCAATTATTTTTGACAACAAGCTTGAAGGGGATAGCATATGCTTGTGATATAAGTCCGCCCTTCGGGCGAATCCATCCTAGTGCATTTAACGAGTCCTAGGAAGGAGAAACTCGGAGAACGTCATTTCGACGAAATCCAATGTCATCAGGGTTTAACGAGTCTGACAAAGGAAGAACTCGGCGTCTTTTCATGTTTAGAGAGATTGAAAAGACAGCGGAAAAGAAAACTCCACAGGTCCCTTTTCGTAAATAGTTCCCCAGATCCGAAAAGGTAGAAAACAATATCCGGGAAAACCTCCTAGTCGCGATAGGCTAGGGTATTCCTTTTTCGTAATCAATCCATCCCAGCCCGAAAAAGGGTTAAACGTATACTGGGTAGATGTCGATTCGTGTCCAATTTAACGAGATCGAAACAACAAGGGCCTCGGCAATCTTTTCATGTTTAGAGAGTCAGAAAAGAGCTGAAAGATGACTCCAAAGTGACTTTTTCGTGTATTTACCGAGTTTGAAAAAGTATAAAATACAACTCGTTTCCATCGTTAAAGTCGCAAAAACCTGCTGCTGCACATACCAAGCAAGCGTAAAATCCATTTTCAACATAACATATAAAAATATTCGATAAAATGATTTTCTACAACTCATTTTATGTCAAAAAGTTATAAATATGTCAAATTGGTAAAAATAAAATTACATTTACTATTTACCTTGGTAAAAAGCAACAGTGGTCCATTTGGAGCAGAAACTTCTGATGATGATTGCGACAAATCCAGTTGACCATTCAGCTTCTCGTCTGCTACAGGTAAGAAGCGCTCCCTTGCTCTTCATTTTCATCCAATTTTTAGTAGTTTTACCATGTAAATCAGTTCTCTAGGGCCACTTTTGAAAATTTAGGGCCGGGCTCATTGGCGCGGGTATAGGGCACGGACCCGCGCTAATGGGCTCTTTTATATAAAGGTCCCGCGCCACGTGGCGCGACTGTTTACAAAACAGCCGCGCCAGCGGCCGAACCTAAAATCCGCCTAAAATTTTGACATTTAGACCAAATTGCATGGAATTTGAGACTCATCAGAGATCTAACTAAGGGTTCATGACCATATGAATGCAGGTAATCAAGGAAAATGGAAATTGAGTGGAAATAACGAGAGCATGGAGAAGAGGATGAACAAGCCATGCAAAGTCAAGCTTGCATGAATGCCCTTAGGAACTGTGGGCTGAAAAAGTTCTTCCTCACACCTGTTAGGACCAAGAGTATTTTGTGGAACAATGGCAACATCATGAAGACGTGGTTACATGGATTATTCTGAAGATAGCATTCTTGTTGTATCTGTTGTAACAATATCTTTTTATGGAAGAACAGAATAGTCCTGTTTTAAGAAAGAAGAACAGAATTGGGATAAACACAGATTCGCTCTCATGTAATTGTAAGAGATGTCTCCTCTTTAAAAAGAGGATACATCATCATTAGAGGGGAGTTCGAGTTGGAAGGCTACAAGAGAACATTGTAATTGAGAGACTGGAGCTAGACTCCATTTGTAATGTATCATTTCTTTTGACAGATGAATAAAATTTCCTTTTGAGCACTCCAATTTAATTCTCTCCCTGGGGAATCTTGTGAGAGGGAAAGGGCCCACCTTCCTCAAAAGATTCACCCTTCTGTCCCTGTAATTTGTTTAATTTCTTTATGATGTTTTCACTCTACTTTAATTCCGTTGCTAAGACACCAGTTACACAGTTCTGTAGTTTATTGAATATTTTGTTTCCTTAACGCTGCATGTGTTCAGTACATTCATTCTTAAGGGGTTGAGAAACCTATTTCTGCTATATGTTTGAATGTGTGATGCTGGGAAGCAGGTGCTGAAGGTTCCTGTACAATGGAATAGGGTCCTGCTCCCACTAATTTCCTTTCTTTTCCTGCAGTGTGGTTAGAAACAGGAGACAAGTGCTGAAGGTTCCTGTTCATGGGAATAGGGTCTTGGTCTCTTGAGTTATCGTTTCTACAGAGTGATTAGTGTCAGGCAGCAGGTGCTGAAGTTCCTATTTAAAGGAATAGGGTCCTGTTCCTGTTATGGTTGATTGGTTTCCTTTCCTGCAGATTGATTTCCCTTTACTTAGATTCTAAACTGCAACCTAGGAATTACTTCTGCTATAACATAATTGACTTCAGCTTTGATTAAATAGAGTGTGAATAATTAGATTTGTATGATTGGTAATTGTGTGGATTTTTACTACAACATTGTTCTTGCTTTTGAAATTGAGCATATCCAGTGCGTGATTGTCTTTGGAATAAAAAGACTTCCTCGGGTTGACAATTTATGTGGAGCTTGAATTGTGAAAACAATTAAAGCGACCAACATTTTGGCGCCGTTGCCGGGGAAGGCAATTATAGATTTCAAAAGCATTAATATTTTCTTTTTAAATGTGCAGATTGTATGAGAGGACGCGAAAACCAGAAGAAAAATAACCCCACAGGTGGCAAAGGCAAAGGAAGGGGAGGAAGAAAGACTTTTATTGACGAGATTGTATCAAAGGCTGAATCATCACAGAGATTAAGTTCTCGAAGACCAAAACTTCAGCACTCCCCTCAATCAGATTACAAAATAGAGGAAGTTGTGGGTCCTGAAAATATAGAAGAGCCAGTGATTAAAGAATCAGCAGACAGTGCTGGAGAGTCAGAAGAGAGTGTTAGTAAATCAGCAGAGCACATT
Source organism: Pinus albicaulis (assembly GCA_034641835.2). Taxonomy (NCBI): domain Eukaryota; kingdom Viridiplantae; phylum Streptophyta; class Pinopsida; order Pinales; family Pinaceae; genus Pinus; species Pinus albicaulis. The sequence goes on along the minus strand of CM076584.1, from coordinate 155,392,948 downwards.
GAGGAAATAATAGAGAGTGTTGGACGACCAGTGGAAAACATTGAGGAGCCAGTAGAAGATCTTGACGATCGAGCAAGTGCAGTAGGAGAGCCAACAATGGAAGGAAACAATGACGATTTCTTCGGTGGAGGACGTGTAGATCCTGAAGGAGAAGGAAGGGATGAAAATTCCCTCTCTACCTTGGGATTTCCTATCAGTGATCTCCCTGCAGGAACAACTCCTATGAAAAACATTCCATTGTCTGCTTTACCTAACTTCCATGGTTTATCCTCTGAATATCCGGATGAATTTCTTTTTGAATTTGATATATTATGCAGAAGTTATGATTATGTTACTAATTCTCAAAAGTTGAAACTGTTTCCAGCCACCTTGAAAGGAAATGCTTTAATATGGTTCATGAGCCTTGGAAGTCAGGTAATCACAACATGGGAGCAGATGAAACAGAAATTTCTGCTTAAATATCAAGACTACTGCCGGACGAGAGAAAATAAGGATGAACTATTCAATATGGCACAAAAGCCGGATGAGAATCTGGAGGACTATGTAGAAAGGCTGCAGTACAATATACAGAGATTTGATCATCCGAATATAAGTAAGGAAATTCGCAAAAAAATATTACTTAGAGGTTTAAGGGATGATTTTTTAGATATGTTAAACATGCTTGGCAAGGGAGATATATCTAAGGAATCATATGATGAGATTGTTGAACTTTCTAAGAGGTGTTCAAGGGGAGCTGCAAGGAACAGAGTAAGTAATAGAGATTCCACCTATTCAAGAGTGCAAAAATCAGCCAGTGGAGGAGCAACAAGAGCTGAAATAGGTAATTTACTTGAAGAATTTAAAACTGAGATGTTAAGTTCTTTTTCTTCACAAATTGACACTTTGCAGGTTAAGAAGAAGCAGGCCGAAGCAGAAGCAACTCTGGCTGTCTTTTGCCCGAAGTGCAGAGACAAACATCCACTAAGGGAATGCCCAATGGATAAAATACCAATTTGTACCCTTTGTGAGAAAGATCATGAAACAAAACAATGTCCATCTCTACCAGGAATAAAGGCAGCATTATAGCCAACGGAAGAAGAAGCTGAAGCAGTTTACCTGCTAACTCAAAGAAGACAATGGCAACCAAAAGGACAAGGTATGAACTCTAGTATGCCATTTAATCGTTGGAACAATTATTATGCTTTCGGTCAAACAAATTACCCTCCCTTCAATCAAATGCAATACCCACCCTTCAATCAAATGAATTTCCCACCCATGCAGCAATCAAACCCTCCCTTTGTTGATCCTTCAATGTGGACTCCTTGGCCTCCACAGCAGCCATCTTCTTTTAACCCTTGGGATTCAAATTGGAGAAGCCAACAACTCCCGTATCCAAATCAATTGCCTCAATTCCAACAACCACTTCCTCTGCCATCAAATGCTCCGCCAAATAACCAAATGAGACCCCAGCTACCTGTGCAACCAAATCCTAACCCCAATAATAAAGTTGTGCAAATCATTGATATTCAGAATCAGTCTATATTTCCTACTATGCAATGTAATGATATTCATTTAAGATCTGGGAAAATAGTAGAGCCTATTATTGATGACATAACTTCTTCTGATTCTGATAAAGAGGAAACTGAGAAACATAAGAAAGCACAACCACATTCTAACAAGAATGTTGAAATAACAGAACCACCATTCCCCGAGCGTTTGGTTTTAACCAGAACGCCTGAAACACCTGCTTTTAATCTTTTAGGGGAATTGCAAAATTTGTATGTTAAAATTCCACTTTTACAAGCATTAAGAGATGTACCAATTTATGCCAGAACAATAAGGGATATTTGTGTTAAGAAACCTGGTAGGAAAACTAAAGACCCCCTTACAGTACATGTGATGGGTGACTTTTCTGCATTAATGTCCGAAAAAGCCCCTCCTGTGAAATATGGTGATCCCGGCCATCCTACTGTGACAGTTCAGATTGGTAAAAAAATGATTCCCCAAGTTCTGGTAGATTTAGGTGCTGCAATTAACATAATGACTCTTGAAACTTCACAATTGTTACAGCTGAATAACACAATCAGAGATACACCCACCATTCTAGAGTTGGTTGATCATTCTACAATTAAACCTAAAGGAGTTGTTGAGGATCTACTTATCTCAGTTGAATCCTGGAAATACCCAGCTGATTTTGTTGTATTACAGACTAAAACAAAGCTGGGGGGACATCCCTTAATTCTAGGAAGGCCATGGCTGGCCACAGCTGATGCTTTTATCAGTTGCAGATCTGGTTCAATGACAATTTCTAATGGTTATGAAACAAAACAGCTTACTCTTTATCCTCATGATACACCAATAATTAATAATGAAGATTCTATGTGGATGGATTATGATGATAATGCTGTTCAGCCTATTCTAACTATTGGACAAGCTTTAACTCTTAAAGACAATACAGAGGATGAGGTAATTAATAATTTTATTTGTGAACCTTCTTCTATAATTGCTGAAACACACAATCAATTGACTGCAATTTTTGAAAGAGATACCCAAGAAAAGATTGAATCTGAAGACTTATCTCAAACATTAACCACTATCTCATCTAAAAGCATAACAATTGAAATTGAACCTGGCAAGACATTAAACACAAATCCTGATCTAACAGTTGATGAAACACAACAGTTAATGAAGTTATTGCATGAATATAAGGAAGCATTTGCATGGGATTACACGGATATGAAAGGTATTTCTTCTGAATTATGTACTCATCGAATTTACATTAAAGAGGGATGTCGGCCTGTTTGTCAACCCCAAAGACGAATGAACCCTAATTTACGAGAAATTGTTAAAGAAGAACTTCAGAAATTGCTTAATGTAGGATTTATATACCCTATATCTGACAGTGAATGGGTTTCCCCATTGGTAATTGTCCCTAAGAAAAATGGGAAATGGAGAGTATGTGTTGACTACAGAGCCTTGAATAAAGCTACTCAAAAGGATCACTTTCCTTTACCCTTCATTGATCAGGTGTTGGATAGTCTGGCAGGGAAGAAATTATTTTCTTTTCTAGATGGATTCAGTGGGTATAATCAGAGATTAGAATCGCACCCCAAGACCAAGACAAGACCACTTTCACTAGCCCTTGGGGAACTTTTGCTTATAGAGTTCTTCCATTTGGGCTATGTAATGCACCAGCAACTTTTCAAAGAGCTGTTATAGGAATATTTTCTGATATGCTGAATGATTCTATGGAAATATTTATGGATGATTTTACTCCTTATGGTGTGTCTTTTGAAGATGCATTACAAAATCTTGAGAAGGTACTTAAACGATGTATACAAGCTCACCTCTCCCTAAGTACTGAAAAATGCCATATGATGATGAGTGAAGGAGTGGTGCTTGGACACTTTATTTCATCTCAAGGTATTCAGGTAGATCCATCTAAAATATTGGTCATTCAGAATCTTTCTGTTCCTAAAACACAAACTGATGTGAGAAGTTTTCTAGGACATGTTGGATACTACAAAAGATTTATTAAAGATTTTTCTAAGATAGCTTCTCCATTATTTGTGTTGCTTATGAAAAATGCTGAATTTAAGTGGACTAATTCTTGTCAGAAATCTTTTGAAGAACTCAAGCATCAGTTGTCTACTGCTCCTATTTTGAGGGGTCCTGATTGGGCCCTCCCTTTTCATATATCTTCTGATGCTTCAGACACTGCAATTGGAGCTGTCTTGGGACAAGAGGAAAATCATATTCCTTATGCTATCTACTTTAATAGTAAGAATATGACCCCTGTTGAGCTTAATTACACAGTTACCGAAAAGGAATTTCTTGCAGTAATTTATGCCATTAATAAATTTCGACACTATATCACTGGTTATTCTACTTTTGTGCACACTGACCACTCAGCTATCAAGTATTTAATGAAAAAAACTGTTACAAATGCTAGAGTTACTAGATGGCTATTATTACTGCAGGAATTTGATATCACAATTGTAGATCGGCCTGGTAAAGAAAATGTGGTGGCTGATTTCCTTTCACGGTTGAAAACTGACAATGATATTCCAGTAGATGATTCTTTTCCTGAGGAGTATTTGTTTGCAGTTTCTGCTCACTCTCCATGGTATGTAGATATTGCTAATTATTTGGTTGCAGGAAAATTACCATCACACCTGTCATACAGAGAAAAGAGAAGAATTGTTCAAAAAAGTGCCAGGTATAGCTGGATAAGTGGGTGTCTTTTCTACACAGGGCTTGATCAGGAAATCCGAAGATGCATTAGGGAAGATGAAGTGTATGACATACTGAAAGCTTGTCATGATGGCCCTTGTGGAGGGCATTTTGCAGATAAAAGAACAGCACACAAAATTTTGAGGATGGGATACTATTGGCCCTCATTATTTAAGGATGCAAAGAAATATGTAAGGGCTTGTGACAGCTGCCAGAGAATGGGTCAACCCAATCATAGAGATCAAATGCCATTAAACCCCCAGGTAGTTTCTGAACCATTTGAAAGATGGGCCTTGGATTTCATAGGACCCATTAACCCTCCATCCAATCAAAGAACTTATATATTAGTCTGTACAGAATATATGACCAAATGGGTGGAGGCCAAAGCACTTATTAGAGCCAATGAAGAGGCTGTCCTAGCTTTCTTATTTGAAGAAATCTTCACTAGATTTGGAATTCCTAGAGAGTTAGTTACAGATGGAGGACCTCCTTTCAATTCTCATGGTTTTAAGTCTACCCTTCAGAAATATCATATTCAACATAGAATGACTACACCATACCGCCCCCAGGCCAATGGGAAGGTGGAAAGCACAAACAAAGTATTAGAAGCCATTCTAACTAAAACAGTGAAGGACAACCGGAAGGATTGGTCTCAAAGGCTGCCTGAAGCATTATGGGCTTACAAAACTACTTGGATAAACACTACAGGTTCCTCTCCCTATGAATTGGTCTATGGTAAAAATGTTGTTTTTCCTGTGGAATTTGAAATCAAAACTCTAAGAACTGCTTTAGCTGTTAATCTTGATTTGACTGATATGTAGACAACTAGGTTGCAGCAACTTCTTGAGTTGGATGAAAAGAGATTAGATGCCATTCACAAAACAACCATGATTCAACAACAGAGAATGAAATGGCATGACAAAATTATCAAACACAAGCAGTTCCAAAAAGGTAATTGGGCTTTGTTGTATGACTCTCGGTTTGAAAATTTTCAGAGTAAGCTACGTACACGCTGGCTTGGACCATATGAGGTAGATGCTGTTTTTCCTAATGGAACGATAAGAATTTTAACAATTGATGATTCTAAAACACCTCTACTAGTCAATGGTCATAGGCTCCGTCTATACCAGTGCCATGTTTCTAAAGAGGATTTCAAGACTGCTTGCATGACTGATATTCATTATCTTTTTCTATGGGAGTCTTCTGCTCCTCATAGCATTTAATTTTCTGCACTGTTTTTTTTTAGTATTAGATTAGCTTAGATTTAAGACTAATAATCCCTGTCAAGGGTTGGCATATTACAATTCAATTTTGCAGATTCTGGAAAAGCTCATTAAGGAGGAAAAATCCATCATGAGAAGATCTGAAGCTTCAATCACAGAAGCTTGTTCCCTTCATTTCAACCCATTTCCTAGCAATATCCCTTCACCCCATTTCTACATTATTGCCCTTTTTCCCATTTTTCCCACTTCTACCATTCCTGAAATATCATCCTTCAGCTAGTATTTCCTATCCCTTACTACTGGAATTATCCCTTATCAAACACTTCCCCCACTTGTTTCAAACCCAAGTCATTTATCCCATTTTCCTGATTTTTCCCGTTGCTGAAACACCAGTTTCAACAACGCGTCATTCATTTTTCCGTTGCTGAAACACCAGTTTCAGCAACCTGTCATTTATCTTTTCATCATTAAAACATCATTTCTTTCCGTTGTTTTACAAGCTTTTTAGTTCTCCACGTTTACGCTTCAGATCCTTTGGGTGAAAATTATTCAATACTGAGCAGATCCTGTTACACTCCTGTTCTAAATTTCAGAGAAATCTACGGATTCTTCCATGTATATTAAGCCATTCTGAAGCACTCTACACTTCGAATTATTAAACCAAAGGTAAAAATGTAAGGTATGTGGTTTTAATGTAATTCAGTTAAACTATATATTAAAGAGAGGATCTTGCTCATAATGGTTGCAATATCCACACGCACAATCATCATTGCACCATACGTAGGGGGGGGGAATTTTGAAAAACTGAATAATCATTTCACATTAACCAATCCTCCGTCATTCTTCATATCCACTGCCGCCGTCATTGAGACTCCGCATCCTCTGTTGCAACAATTAGCTTGACCAAAGCCTGTGTTTCTGTCTTCTGTGCCTCTGCATATAACTCAAGCTAGCAGCCATGGGAGGGTCGGCTATCAGACACGAGCCTGGTTCGATAAATCTTCTTCAAATGTTCCCGGAAGCCTATCAAATTTTCTAACAAGCAGGATGGAAAGCATACTTTGAACGGTTAGGAGAATTTGATCAGGAGCAGGTTTTAGAGTTTGCACAAAATCTTCAGGGGAATTTCTCAGTGGTTCAAGGCGTCCGCATTTTAGTTACATAGGAGGACATAGTTCAAGTTTCAGGTTTGTCGGCTATTGGGACTCGCTGGTTCAGTAGGAAGCAAGTGATTTTAAATGCACAGCAATATTTTCTTCATCCAGATGAACCAGTTGAACTTAAAGGCCGCGGTGTAAGTCTGCATTCACTTCCTCGACCATGGCCAACAGTAACAGAATTCATCAAACACTACCTGACATGCAAAGGGCGTTACCAGGTAGTCTACCAGCATGACTTCGTTTTGATGAATCATTTAAGGAATGGTCGATTAGTTAATATTCCCTATTATCTGCTTGGTTGTATCAAAAACATGTCTTATTATTGCAGACGGGCTAAATTCCCACTGTTATCCCTCACCCGTCATCGTTTATGCCAATTGTTAATTCAGAGGGGTTTTGCTCAGCAAAACCCCACTCTGAATAATCCACTCCTTCTTCTCCAGCAGGCTGAAATTCCTCAGCAGGCCCAAATCCCCCAACAAGCCGAAAGCTCCCAAGAAACTCCTGAGATTCCTTATGAAGGGCAACTGGATGATATCCCAGACTCCCCAGTAATTCCATCCTCAGAGCCAGTTGACCCAACCCCAAGTTCATCCCACTTAGTAGAGTCAACCATTCCCACTATTTCTATCCCTAACGATGACTCTCTAACACCCCCATCCCCACCTACTTATAAAAGGAAGAAAAGAACCCCAACAGTCTCTGTCTCAAAACGTCGAACAAGGGCCAAATTCCAAATTTTTACTTCTTCCTAAAGCCCTTCCCCCAGAAAAGAATCTTCCCCTGCAAAGAAAAGGAAAGACAGTGATTTCTTTGCCTTCCTACCAAAAAGGAAAATGAAGATGAATGTTGAAACAGGAGTTACTCCCATTTCCCCTGACCCCGCCAGTATTCTGTTAAAACTCCAATCTTCACCCCCATTTCAAATCCCCCAACCCGTCTCGTCTGGTGGCACTGCCACACAAGAACCAGTGCCCCGGGATAATACGACATCGTTTATGGCCCAAACAGTGACTGTCACACAAGAACCAGTCACTTACCCAGAGGCTGAAACACAAGAACCAGCCACTGTGGTACAAAAATCATACACCAAGCACGATGATACAGGGAGACCAGCCGTAGCTGCTCCACAAGAACCAACTACGATTGTGCATCAGCAGACAACCCCAGCAGAATCAACCAACACACAGGGTTCATATACTATGGCATCTTTATTGGAAGAAAATTAGTTTTTAAAGTCTGAGCTAGAAGCCTATAAGAATGAATTAATCATGGCACGAGAAGCCTTCGATAGAGAATTGAATCTCTATATGCTAGCACACACAGCAACATCACAAAATAGGGAGCCATGCAGGGAATACATGTGCCATGAGTGTGGTAATATTTACCAACGGGCAGGCTACAAACTAGTCAAAATTCAAGTATCTGAGGCATCTACATCAGCTGCAATAAAAGAGGAATGCCCTACTGCTCCACAAGAACCAGTAGGGCTCCCAAAAAGTGTAGAAAAAGAAACTAAACCTCAGATATCTCGCCCTGTGCTAGTTAGTGCAACCACTCAGACAGAAACACAACCACAGATATCTTGTCCTGAGCTAGTCAGCTCAGCCACTCAGACAGTACCATAACCACAGGTATCTTGCCCTGAGTCAGTCAATGCAGCCACTCAAACAATGTCCCAACCCAACACTTCTAATGCCAGGACACAGACCCTGCCATGGAATCAATTAGAACTAATGAACAAATGGAAGAAACAATATGCTGAAGAACAAGATACAATATTACAGCAGCACAAGTTAGCATGGCAGAATCACATGTATGCCAACTGGGATAGTTGGGAACAGACGTTGCAACAGCTCAGGGATTCCAAGAAGGAAGTCAAGGAATCAAAGGAAAAGATGGCCTTGATGTTTTCATTAGTGCAGAAGTTGATGGCTACCCACAAACCCTCTGTAAATTACTCTCTCTTCCTTTCTGAACGTTTAGTTTATTTTCAATTGAAGGCAATAAAGGATGGCAGACCTCATGAATTGCTTACTTCAGAACAATTTGTTGAGACTTTTGCTGAGGCCCCTGAAAGTGACCAACATTTGCTATGCGAACTTTACCTCCATAATGAGGCCATTCCCGAGAATAGAAGAGTCAATCTCATTCCAATTGCAGGTGATATACAAATAAGGGCATTTGTTTCATTTTTGGCCAATCAGCTCACCTGGCAAACTGCGTTTATTGCAAGTAGCCATAATGAGGAGAATAGGCTCCTTTGGATTAGACCGGAACCTTTAAGTCCGGCTATGTTTGTAGCACAATATCACCAATTCTTACAGAAACCAGGAATGCATAGGTACATGCAACAACTACAGGCTTCAACACTTTTTAAGTGTCAACAGCAAATCAGAGTAAAGGGGACTGCTGCATTGAAGGCCAATACTATGTTTTGGCAGCAGGCATGTAAAGAAAGACAAGATTATCATCCTTTTAACCCTGACAATATTCAAGCTGCACTTTCCAGGGTACCTAATTACATCGGATGCATTCAACATTGTGGAGTAAACTGGATTGGTTACCATTTTCATTTTCCAATTCTATGGCTGCCTTAAGAGAAATATCAGTGTCACTACCAATTGGCTGGCAGAGATGAAGCTTTAGCATGGCAGCACTTGCAGAACAATAGAGGATTCCGAGCTCCTACAGATGCCACCTTCTCCAGCTACTGCTTGAGTAATTTTCATGCACAGTACCAGTACTCAGACTCTGACTCAGACTAGGGGTTGCCTGAGGACATGCAACATTTTCAGCTGGGGGGGATGTTAGGACTCCACTATGTATCATTTTTACTATATACTTTGACACCATTTTACTTTTATAACCATGATTAAAAAGGATTCCATTATCATTTTCATCTACTTTATCCCAAGGTATATAAAATCCTCTTCTTTATTATATGTTTAATCTGTTTACATATAATTCCATAATACTCTTATATTTTATCATTAATCGAAGTGGATTGTTGCTAACATAAGTCTAAAAGATCGCAGATAAGTTATATGCTGTGTTGGAACAATCGGCCGTTGCTGAAACAGTCAAACTTCGTTGCTGAAACAGCCGACTCCGTTGCTGAAACAGTGGACTTCGTTGCTGAAACAGCCAGCAAGCACGCAAATTCCGTCACTCGTAATTTGCGATTCTGGAAGAGTATTTTTTGGAACAATGGAAACAACATGAAGACGTGGTTACAAGGATTATTCTGAAGATATCATTCTTGTTGTATCTGTTGTAACAATATCTTTTTATGGAAGAACAGAATAGTCCTGTTTTAAGAAAGAAGAACAGAAATGGGATAAACGTAGACTTGCTCTCATGTAATTGTAAGAGATGTCTCCTCTTTAAAAAGAGGATACATCATCATTAGAAAGGAGTTCGAGTTTGAAAGCTACAGGAGAACATTGTATTTGAGAGACTGGAGCTAGACTCCATCTGTAATGTATCATTCCTTTTGACAGATGAATAAAATCTTCTTTTGAGCGCTCCAATTTAATTCTTTCCCTGGGGAATCTTGTGAGAGGGAAAGGGCCCGCCTTCCTCACAAGATTCACCCTTCTGTCCCTGTAGTTTGTTTAATTTCTTTATGTTGTTTGCACTTTACTTTAATTCTGTTGCTGAGACACCAGTTACACAGTTCTGTAGTTATTGAATATTCTGTTTCCTTAACGCTGCATGTGTTTAGTACATTCATTCTTAAGAAGTTGAGAAATCTATTTCTGTTATATGTTTGAATGTATAATGCTGGGAAGAAGGTGCTGAAGGTTCCTGTACAAAGGAATAGGGTCCTACTCCCACTAATTGCCTTTCTTTTTTCTGCGAGTGTGATTAGAAACAGGAGACAAGTCTTTGAAGGTTCTTGTTCATGGGAATAGGGTCTTGGTCTCTTGAGTTATCTTTGCTACTGAGTGATTAGTGTCGAGCAGAAAGTGTTGAAGTTCCTAACTAAGGAATAGGGTCCCTGTTCTGTTATGGTTGATTGGTTTCCTTTCCGCAGATTGATTTCCCTCTATTTGAATTCTAAACCGCAACATAGGAACTACTTCTGCTATAGCATAATTGACTTCAGCTTTGATTAAATAAAGTGTGAATAATTAGATTTGTATGATTGGTAATTGTGTGGCTTTTTACTACAACATTGTTCTTGCTTTTGAAATTGAGCATATCCAGTGTGTGATTGCCTTTGGAATAAAAAGAATTCCTCGGGTTGACAATTTATGTGGAGCTTGAATTGTGAAAAAAATTAAAGCGACCAACAACACCGTGTCTACGAGCTCAGCCCGAGGTCCTCCAGTATTTAATCAGTATCTGGGATGAACATGAACAGGTGTTCAGGTTACGAGACCAGGTATTAGAGCTGGAGGTTTCTGATGTTTATTTTATCACTGGATTGTCCCACAGTGGTCCGATCCCCTCGTGTTGATCGGAAGCGGACCATCCGGGGAGAAGATGGAAGAAGTGATGGCACGAGTGTGCCAAGGAGCACAAGTGGGATCAGAAGAAAGAAGGTGGATATCCACACTATCCCACCCGATCCGGCATTGAGGGTGGTCCTACATACCATCACGCGGGGCTGGTGGTCGCGAGTAGCACCGCACGAGGCCACAAAGGCCCAACTCCCCTGCCGGGCCTCGGAATGCATGAGTCCCCTACTATTTGACCCGGGAAACAACAGGTAACAATCAATATGAAAAGTCAGCTCACGAAATGAAAACGGGTAACCGAAACGGTTCGGTTATGGTTCCATCTTGGTATCGTTCATTACGGAACGCTTACCAATCTTCCAGGGCCAAGGGGCCGTAGTGAGCAGATCCGATACCACGAGAGCCAAGAATGGCTCGGCTGGGCAGACATTGATGCCCGGAGCCGGAGGCGGCCAACGGATGTTCTCGGGAGGTCGGAGTTCTTTAGGTGGTTACGGGCGCCGTGTGATTGTCGTGGAAGACGCGGCCCTATGCAGGAACTGACTTCACCGGAGACCCAGATCTCCCACTACCAGAAGGAGATGACTGGGACGAGGAGTTGGGTAAGACCTCATATTTTTGACTTTTATGTTTTATGTTTTTTTTTGTTAATACACATTCTTCTTAACACATTTTATATATGCATGGAGATGTGGGACCTGAGAGACCAGCTGGGATGTCTCCAATCTCACGAAGGACACAACTCGCCCCTGATCCTCAAGGAGAGGGCACCGGAGGAGAGGAGTTGATCCAGAATCTCGAGGGAATTTCCCACGAGATCCCAGACTATGCTCGGCTGGCAGACGTACCGATGGCATACCAGCGCCACACGGTAGGAGTTCCGAGTCGGATCCACCGAATCCCGAGACGCTTAGTGCGTGCGATCACATGCTATCATGAGCACCATGCGGATTAGCTCTTAGGATTTATACCACACCTATTTTTTGAGAGACATATCGTCTCCGGATTTACTTAAGACGATTATGTATATTTTTACTTTTATGTGACACACTCTATGTAAACATTTCGATATCTATATATATACATATCTATTTCTGGATGGATCTTTCTTTACATATGATGATGATTTATAAATTGCGCAAATGTCTGTCTAATACCAAATTTGCTACTGCATCTGTTAGTGTATTCAAATTCCTGGGTATACGATGATATGTAATTTAGTCAAAATTCCTTTCCAGTAATCGAATACACAGATACAGACATAAGATGGACGGGTTTCTTACGAATAGTGTCCATTCAGTTGTAACACCACAAGCTGTGAATCTAGATACACAAGAAATTCACGGATACCAAGGTTTACTGCCTCGGTTAATAATTCTAACGCAACAGTATATTCCGCGATGTTGTTCGTGGTACGTCCTAGACACACTCCTTGCAGGTTGATCAACTCACCAGCAGGATCATAGATTACCCGTAGCCGCCGAAGACGATTCCCGGTACTACGGGAGGCACCATCCGCGAAACCAACAAATGGATGAAAAAGACATCTCGCACAACCAGGAAGACCCGATCAGCGTAAAGATGTTTACAAAGCACACCACACAATACATGCACACAAATGAAAATCACACACCTATGTACACACAAGACGGGCATGCCCCCCAGCATGGTGTCTCAATTCTAGGTGCATGCCCCCCAAGCTTCAGTCTATAGAAAATGGAGTGAAGGTTGAAAACAAAAAAGATTTGAACTAAATCTATCAAAACTTGAATTGGATATGCTCATGTTTCATTGTTTTAACGAGGTTGACACACTTAAAAGAACTATCCTCGTAGCATCTTGTTTCATTATTCGAAGAGCTTGACACAAGAGAAAGAAGCTGTGCTCTAACGAGCTCCCGGGAGGAGGCTCGGTGGGTGGTGCGGGGAAAATACCCATGAGGATCGGGTCTTTGAAGAGACCAGGGTCCTACATCGTCGCGGGGATTCGAAATTTGATCCACGTATGGCATGTTGTTCTCAGAGTTAGAGGTGAAAAATGACAACTTATCCACTATGACAATCTTTCCCTCGTGAGGGAACTTAATGAATCGAAAGACGGTGGACGGCACGCAGAGCATGGCATGGGTCCAACTGCGGCCAAGAAGTATATTGTAGTTGAGTTTAGCATCGACCACTTCTACTTCTACGTTGACAATTTTTCCCTGTAATGTGATCGCGAGACTCTCGAGAACGCCCAGGGGTTTAGATTCCCGACCATCAAATGCCTCAAGGGCATTGGCAGATGACGACAAGGCTGGAGAGCCGATGGCCTTCCAGCAAGCGAAGGACATAACACAGGTAGATGCACCCTCATCCATGGTGGCCCTATGAATGTTCGGACCGTTAATCCCGACTTGAATGACCAAAGCGATTTGATGTGGAAGCCGGGGAGTAAAATTCTCTAGATCTAAGGTGAGAAGACTCGAGTCGTACGGGATCAATGCCCCCGATCGCAGACAGTAAAGCCTTTTGTTCTGAAGGACAACTTTGAAGAACCTCCAGTGTAGACATAGCACATGGCGCCTGTGCCAAATCCTCAACAATACTGTAATGTTGAGAGGCACGAGCATTTGGATTAAGAAGATCTTCGAAGGACACCTTTGGGAGGTGGCTTCACAACGGGTTCCAGAGAAGGCTTCTCGATTTCCAACGGACCGGAGACAGGTGGGGGAGGCGGCCCATCCGCAACTGCCTTCCCGGGTGCCTACCGCGGTTCATTGTAATCCTTCAACCGCGTAGCGACGGAGATAGGTGCAACACTCTTCACCATGAAAACCCGAGACCCAAACGGTGCGAGATGGTGATGCCCGTTCGACCATCCGGGTCTCGTCGAGATGGAAATGGCTCTTTCAAATGCACTCGGAGTCCCTTTAGGGCCTTTAAGAAGTTGACTAACCCCTCGGATCGTCATGGACAATCCTTAGTATAATGGTCCCCTTCATAGATGAGGCAAGGGTACTTCGGTTTACGCTCGGGAGCCATCCTGAGTACGAGACTTAGATTCCGGTTTCGGCATCGCATTTAGATTTGCCTTTTGCCCTTCTTCTTCCCCTTGGAGGATTTGTCCGCGGGATTGGCTCAAACGAGCATTCACCTCTGCGGTTTTACCGGAATCGGATGAAGCGGGATTGGCGAGAGGTATTATTGGAAGAATTAGCTTTCGCTTCCCATTCGAAGACTTCTTCGACTTCGAGAAAAGCGGAACCAATGACACCATCCACCGCAGGGTGGGCGGAGCCTTAGTGGTTCGGGCCGTGGAGCATCGCTTAAGATGTCATAAAGCGTGCCGGACCGAGAATAGACAGGGATCCGAGTGCATCGGGGCACGCGCGATGGCTTGTTCCTCTATCACGCACGCTCCCATCGCGATATCCCGAGTGATTTTATTCACAAAAGGAGGTGGTGAACCAGTGAGTCAATATCCGATCGGGTATGTGAAACTTGATCAGCCTACGACCGCGCCACCACTCATGAATGTGATCCGAGATGTGAGTGGCTTTATCCTCGCTCGCGGGAAGTCGGGAGGTGCGTCCCGGCTTCATACCGAACCGGTAACTGAAAATGCGTGAGGAAAGCCATGGCTAAAGAGTTGAAATCTTGGAAAATGCCACGAGATAACTCTATGTACCACTTAGCAGTAGCTCTAGTTAAAGTACGCTGGAAGAGGCGCAGGCGAATCGAATCATCGACCCAAGAGTTAGACGAACACCAAAGATGATATGTCATCACATGCACCTGGGGGTCCTCCCCAGCTTTTCCCTCAAAGGTGGGGCAATCACCTGGTATCTTGGTAGGAACCGAAGGCCAATACGGATTATGTAAAATCGGATCACTGGTCAACTTTGAAACATCCGGAAGCTCCAAGGTAGCCAGGAACGGCAATGGAGGATTAACTGCCATGCCGAGGCCCGGGATGAGGTCCGGTACCCATACTCCACGATGGTTGTGAATATCCTTGCCCCCACGGGTTCTCGTCTGCGAGATTCGACCGTAGGGGGCGTAGGTCGTATAACCGGATCGATTGGGATGCTTGGTAACCATAGTGCGGGGCTTGATAACCAAGGTACGGATCTCGATTAGGCGTCGGCCCCGTATAAGCGGTGTTTGGATTTGGGCTCGCCGAGCGTAGGTGAAACCGGGTGGAGGAGGATAATACCGAGAGCCCCCTGGGATGGTTATAGTTTGGTTGAGACTCCACCATGGGAATAATAACCACCCCCGAGGGTGAGTAGGCTTCGAAAAGTGGAACCCCGCGAAGCTCGATAAGTAGAGGCGCGACTGCTGATTTGGCTGCGGCATTGAATGAATCGGGCTGCTGTGCAGGGGTTAATGGAATGAGCGGGGCGCCCCGAATGAACAGAGTTGACCCGACCGAGAGGGGAGGACCCGAGTGAACATGTTGACCCGGATGTAAGGGCTGACCCCGAATGACCAGATTGACCCGGATAGACAAAGGCGGCGCCGGTTGCGCGGAGTTGACCTGGTTGTAAGTGAGCCCCGTGTTGTACCGGATAGACCGGTTGGCACGGGAGGCGGAACACCGGGTTGTACGGATGAGACGGTTGGCTTGGTGGTGGAACAGGACCCGGTACTTGCTGGAAATCGATTTTGACTCCGAAGTAGAACCATAGGATGGTCCTAGCTGATATGCAACGTTAGAAACAACGAGATATTGCGGTTGCATCGGTAAAGAAGGCTCGATTTGCCCCCCGGGACCATAGACCGGTCCCGTTGGTACCCAGCCGAGGTTGGATAGGTTGACGGAAGGGCTGTAATCATGTCCTTGTAGACCGTATGATGGCTCTTGTTGTCCGTAGGGTAGCTCCCGGATGGGCTACCCCTCGGGATCATAAAGATAGCCGGGTTGGCTCGTAGGTTGGCCTTGGAAAGGCTGTCCTCGTGGGTTATAAGCTCGGTTGTACGCGTAAACCTCGAGCATAAAGATAAGCCTTAGGAGTGAGTAGACGCAAAATCTCCCCGTGCTCGTCATACCGACTCAGGGAAAGCATACACGCGGTAGCCCATCCCGTGCATAGTGCGAAAAGTAAGATCGGTAGGGATCTTGGGAGGATGATCCAACCTCGGCGTTCGATCGTTGCAAAGACAACCGATACTTCCTCCGGAGAGATGTTCTCCTGTATAGCAAAGGGCTAGATAGACATCTTCGGTGAGTTGGCCCGACCCTAGTAGCGAGATGCTAAGACAATAGGAGAAGAGGCGGCCACACAGACAATGGGCCGGACTGAACGAAGTGACCGGCGTTTGAGGAGACACCACGGGTGTGGTAGCAGATCGGCCTCGAAGTGGGAGATGATATTCCCATAGAGGTCAGTAGTTGAAATGATTTGACCCGTAGATCTCTATCCCCTGCGTAAAGAAGGGACTCGGTCGTTGACATGTTAGCCGCCTGCGAGTTGTCTCCCTCAAACAATCTACGCGGAAGAGTCGATAGTCTTCATCGGATGTTGGGATTTCCTCACCGTAATCACTCATGGTTGATCCCGCCATTAAATCACGCAAAATACGGCGAGGAATAGGAGGAAATACGACAGCAACAAAAGGCGAACCCGAGGTAAGAGAAAGGAAATCAACTCCTAATCTCAATTCGCACCACTGTGGGTCCAAAAAAGGGCCAATTGAACTCAAGTCTGGTCCTCCAAAGGGTTGCTCGGTGAGAAGCCTGGTCCCACTGTCGAAACTCGTAAACAACAGTCGCTCGTGGTTCGATAGAGGATTGGGAAGCCTCTAAAGAATCGTCGTGTAAGGACTACCGATGAGACGAAACCGAAGGTTCCGCCACCTGTGGCAAAAAGACCGGAGAAAAAGAAGCAAACACACACACGGGATGAAAACGAGGTTAAGACACACGATCAAACTAGTCGACAAGCAATATCTAAGCGGGGCGTGTAATCATGGGTGATTAATTTTACCACATTGAAACGTAAGAAACTCTATCGTTTCATGTTTTAAGAGTCGAGAAACAATAGAAAGATGACTCTATCTCTTTGATTTGATACAAGCGTGAAAGGACAAGCGCTCGACGGTCTTTTCAAGTTTAGGGAGTTAGAAAAGACCAAATGACTCAAGCCAGGAAATACTAGGCACAAAGGGTGTACCAAATATCCGTGAACCGCAATATACACCTTGGCTTCAATAATGAAACGAAATCGACCAAGGACTTTCCGTACGTGCGAGTAGTCTCCCCGAATCGTTGTGTTCGGTGTATCACGGATATAGGGCGGCGGAGACTCGGCTTCTTGTGGATAAAGGATTGAAAACCTAGAGAGGTCTCCTTTATATATGCGATGGTATGGGGAGCACAAGTTCGTACTAGCGCTCGTCTAAAGCCAAAAGGCGAACGGCAGTACATGCTAGGTTTAAAGACGCCGGAACACGTCTCTAGCCTAGACCTCTAAATATGTTTCGTTAAATTTCAATGTTGCCTTAGGTTAATTAGATAGATTTTAAAGTTGATCTTCGATTAAGTTTCAATTTTCAGGCCCTATCGTATGTAGTGTCTTAAAAGACTCCTAAATGCAAAGTTACATGCCACAGTCCAACATTTCGTTCGATGAAAACTAGTTACAGAAGAGTTGAGAGCTTTTACACAAACGAAATGATCGGAGGACAAACAATGAGATCTCTAATGCAACTAATGAAATTGAAAACTTTTCATTCAGATCACTAATCACTAGCAAAATAAAAAAGATTACAATTTACACTAATTGAACCAAAAGCACAAGAGTTTTTTTTTATAATTTTCAACGTTTGATAGCTAATATGCACTGAACAAACTTGAAAACAAACGGAACAACTTGAGAAACGATATTGAGAGAGAAAAACAACAAATTTCACTCAACAACGCAAAAAATCGGATCCCAAATCGACCAAAGTCTCTCAAAACCAAGAAAAGACTCAAGGGCTCCAATGAGCTGTGTGATCTAGGGCCAATGCAAGACCAAACGAAATTTGAATGAA
This sequence comes from Pinus albicaulis, assembly GCA_034641835.2. NCBI lineage: Eukaryota > Viridiplantae > Streptophyta > Pinopsida > Pinales > Pinaceae > Pinus > Pinus albicaulis. Next base: position 155,374,868 of record CM076584.1, on the reverse strand, counting down.
GGAATGAACAATCACCCAAAAATCGCAACAAAACAATGAACAACTACTAAGAGGGTGCGGAGAATCAATCAGAAAGTCGACCGGACAAACGAAACACCAAAACTCCCAAGGAGGGCTCGATACACTAAGCTACTCAGATGCCCTAGGGCTCAAAACGTGAAATCGATAGATAAAAGCAAACAACCAAAGGACGAGGTGAATTCCCAGTCAAACAGACTCCAACACACTCGAGGCAAAGTCGGAAAATCAAGAAGAAAAACACTCACCAAACCCGCAGAGCTCAAAAATGAGGAAACTCAAAAACCTTACAAAGAGTGGCACGACCGTATAGGTCGAAACTGACGCCGTAAAAGCAATTGGCGCGGGCTAAACAAAAGCAACATCCGCCAATGGGCGCGACTATCGAGCTAAAAAGCGCACCCGCCGAGTTTCTCATCCAGAACTACTCCGTAAGCGGATCAATGCATACTAAGCAAACCAAGAAGTAAAAAAACAACAAAAGAACCCAACCCGAAGGCTCATCAAGCAAGGAAAAACATAAAATAATCAAAACGAGACAATACAAATGAGACAGAGTGAAATCCGGACGATCACCAAAGTGGAGTCGCCAAATTTTTTGAGGAGGTAAATCCCCCCTCGCGACGGAGGCGATCCCTACTAGCCCACAGGGGGTCTAGCAACAATAAAAAATGTTACGACGCAAGTTCCTAGTTATGAATGAAAATACTAAAGATAGAAGCCTACCCGGAATCCAATGCTATGATCCGAAGAAGAGAGCGTTCCCATTCCTCGGCCTCGGCGGATCACGATCCTCCACGATCTTCGCGGATGGACACTCGCACATGAAAGAAACAAACAGATACAAGCATAAAATCCGGCATACGTAACTCAATATCGATCGAAAGGATAATTACTCATATTAACATCATTGAAAACAGAGTGGAACCATAATCGTAATCATTCATTAAATAACGATCAAAAGAGATTACAACCAAAGTTCTGACGTCGTGGTCTCCTTCGGATGGGTCTCCAGTCGTTCACGTCTCGCAAAGCTCACCAGGGAAAGGGAAAACCTCTCTTGAGTCTCTCGACGATAGTCTCCTTACTTGAGTCGGCCTTAAGGGAAGAAAGAGGGCTCTTACAACACAAAGGCTCTTGGGAATTTGGAGATTCAAAGCTTAGGCACTTCAAGACTAGCTTGCCATGGAATTGAGCAAGCTTTTATAGATGGGGAAGGAGGGAGTTGGGATCCCTATTATTGTGGGATTGGCCCTATCAACAAGGAAGGTTCCATGGGAGGTGGCAAAACCACTTCCCTTCCATAGAACTCCCGCAGCCAAACCTCCCAACTCAAGATAGGCAATGGTTTCTGAGTTTGTTTAAACTCAACTTCCGCCATATTTATTTAAAAAACACTCCTTAAATTGGCTGGCGCGACTACTGCTCTGGGACAGAGCGCCAGTTGGCGCGGCCTCTTTGCAGGATTTTCCCCATTGGCATGAGTGCTGAACTGTATGCCTGTGCCAATGCAAAAAGAGATATTTTTCATGATTTTTGCAAGGAGATGTCTTTAGGGCAAATGAAGCTCATGCTTAGAGGAATGCATTGATGATATTTTCAAGGCATGACAATGTTCACAGGTCACGAAATGGGTCCTCCATTGTGCGGGACGGGGAATGGTAGGGACGGTGACAAATTACTGTGTAACATAGTGGTTCAAATATTGCCCATTTAGAGGTAGCTACAATAATTCACCCTCGAGATTTTCTAGAATGAAGATGTTATTGGATCTAGATTCTGCAATTTTGAAGGGAACAAACCATAATGGATCAAAATTTCCATGTTTGATTTTATCTTCTCTCCATGTATTCCATCGAAGAACCAAATATTTAGGCTAAAAAATAATGCCTCTGGATTTTCTATCAAATATTAAATTCATCCTTTCTTGATAATTGATCATATTCTCCATTACCTTCTCTCTACTTACATTTAATTCCACTAACTAATTCATACTTCTTGTTAGTTCATTTGTCTCTTGTTGAGCATCTTGGATAAGTTCCACAACATGTTTTACCAATTGATTAGGAGAAAAGCTAGATGCTCCATATACTAAATCAAAAGGTGATTTTCCAATCAGCATTCTAGTAGTAAATTTATTTTCCCATAAGGAAAATTTTATCTTTGTATCCCAATTTTCCTGATCCTCTGCAATAGTTTTCTTAAGTATCTTCACCAGAGTTTTATTTGAAGATTCTTCCAACCCATTTCCCTCGGGGTGATAGGTGGTAGAATGAGAGATTATTGTTATCACTCCAATAATTCTCAAAGGTTTGTTTATTTTTTTGGTTTAAATAATATTAGAGGTAACCAAAAACCTAATTTTAAGCCTTAGGATCTAGCCTTCCTAATGCTCAGAGATGGATCTCTCTATATGATTTATATTTGTTGATTGTAGTTGATTTTAGTCTAGTTACGTAGGATTACTTGGGATTTGATTTTGGATTTGGTTTGGTGGTGAAATTACTTACTTAGATGGATAGATGTGGGTCTATATTCCATTGGGCTAATGGAGTCAAAGTGTCAAGCAGTAGAAGCAGGATCAAGGTTCTAAAGGGAAGTACTCACAGGGCAAGATAGTTTACTCACTTCAGATCCTTAGGCTGATGGTGAAAATGGTTTCAATCAGGGTAAGAGAGCAATTAATGGTTCTCAAATCCGGCCCTAATGAGTGAAAAGATAGAGATCATTTGAAAAAAAGGAGAAATTAAGAATTCCCTAATCTGGATATCAAAAGAAAAACATATAAATGATAAACAGTTCAAGACAAAGTGTAATTAAACATATTCTGTAATAACATTCCAATTATATCATTTAGATTAAGCACACATATGAGAATGTTAAAACTTCAGAAAGGAACAATTTAACAAATAGAAAGTACTTCACTATAGTGGCCCAACACACGAATCCTGTAATATAATCTCTTTATTTCTTTAATTCAGTCCGCTGACTTGAAATTGGTACAATCACCCTCAGGTTCTAGAACAGTACAACTATAGAAATGTTCAACAATTCATACACCCTCAATACTTCGAAATGTGAAGTATTTATACAAAAACTCTTACAAAATATCCTAAAAAAAACTTAGGAATTATTCAAGGAAAAATAAATATCTTCATGCAAGAAGATAGAGACACCTCTCTAACTAATGCAAGTTGTCCCTAATTTTATTGATTTGCTGTTTAATTGTTGATATTTTGCTGCTAATTTGTCTTTGATTGTTGCTCAATGAAGGCTATAGTTAAGTGTCTTTCACGCAGTCTCACTTTAACTTTCAACTCTGTTTTGTAATTTCTTATTTGACTTTAACTTTGAATTTAAACTGATACTCTTTGACTCTGATACTCTTTAACGTTTTGACTGTTGTTTTACTTTTCATCATTCATTGCTCACTGTTTTGTAACTGTAAAAAATTCCTGCTATTTTTATTGTCTATCTGATATATTTTTCGTTTGACTTCTCTGCTTTTTTACTCCAAACTATTTTCACAGTAAATCCGTCATATTTTCCCCAAATTCCGTCTCTAGCAATTTGATCTTTATCATCCTTCTGAATATTTCATCAGCCTCTGTGTATTTTGAGAATGTAGGCTTGTTGACAAATAGCTATTTTAACTCATTTTGCAGGTAAAAAAGGTTCTCAAGCTTTTGTAAAGTACCTTCCTTGTTGGAATTCCCTGCATGGCTGAGTTATTAGCTGGCTCCTTAGCCACTTCTTTCATCTTCTTATCATAATCATCCTGCTTCATTAATCTATCATTTATAACCAATGAATTTGGAAGGCCTTTTTATCTAAGAGTGCCAAAATTCATTATGAACCATGTGATGTCAACCTTCATGTTATGACATTTTTCTTCTAACTGTATCATCAAGTTTCTTTTTGAAATCACTTTCTTGACTTCAAGAATTGTATCTTTCCTGTCAGGTATACCAATTTCTTCCAAATCTTATCTATCCTTTGAATTACAAAACTTGATAGTTTCATTTGCTTCTTCAGGTTTCTTTCCAATTTCTTCTTTTATCTTTTGGATGGCTTCTCCTGCTGTTTTGACTAAATATTTTTGTTCATAGATAACCTGTATGGATGGCCAAATATCATTGAGAAATTCAATGATGTGGGCCCAAAATTGTTGTTTGGCTTGTGCCATTGGTTCTTTCCATGTTAGTTCTTTCTCTAACTTCTTCAATTTCTCATTCAACCTGTTTGCTTTCTGTTCTTCATTCTTGTGCATAATCTGTATTAGCTTCTTCTTATCCTCCAGACTTTTCAGCTGTTCTTTGAGTCTGTTGATTTCATTATTATGGATAGGAATTTCTTACATAGCTTTTACTAGTTTACTTGCCTCATTTGTAGGTTGTACTATTTTTGTTGATGATTCTGTTGCTGAAGTTGTAGATGAGGTGACAAGAAGTGATGTAGCCATTGGGACTGTAAAAGCTAATGATTCTGCTAATGTGGAAGGTACAAAAGTAGTGACTACAGGAATTACAGTGACAGGAACTTCTTCTATGGCATTTTTCTCCTTGAACAAATTGTCCATTTCATTCTCCATTTATTTTATTTGGGAAGTCAATTGAAGAATGAAATTCATCATCTCATCTTTTTGGTTTACATCCTATAACACCTCCTTTTCTTGAGAATGTTCAGTAGCAGAGTAGCAGACAGCTTAAGTGTCTTCTTTAATGCAACAATGTCTGCATTCTTTTTCTTTATCAATTCATCTGCAACTTTTACATTTGTTGGATCATATCCTACTTTAATAATCAAATATTCTAGTGATATGATTCTATTATTCTTAGACTGTGAGGATGCCTTTTCCAATTTAAGCTGATCTTTGATGTTCCCAAGAGTTTTTTGTAGCATCTGTACAGTCATGGCTTTATTTTTCATGGTTGAATAAAGAATTTCACCAACTTGTTTGTGAAATTCTATCTGATCAATTGGATGAAGATCTTCTACTTGAACTTCATATGATGTCTTTTTGTAATTAGTTGATGTTTTGGGATGCTTTACTTTAGGCTATAGGAAGTTCATATGTGTCTTCCTAGTTTTGTAGTCAAAGGGAGAATGTAATATGCCTTGGTCACTAGGTGACTGTTTCCAATACTGGTTATATGTATCAATCTTCAAGGCTTCATTTCTCATCTTTATCTCTTTGTATTTCTGCATGATATCCATCTCCTTCTCTGTTGGTTTTTTGGATGAGGATACTTCAAAACTGTGTTGTTTCCGAATTATTTGAGTGTTTGAAGTTGAAGGTTGGTGTGTTCTTTGAACAACTACAGGTGTAGCCTTGTCTTTCACCACTGTTTATGTATCAATTACTTCTACTGTTTCGACTTCTTCATTGACATGATTTAATTTTGGCTTCTTCTTGTACATCAATTTAAATTTAGTCTCACTAGTTGTCTCTACAGTGTATGATCCTTCTTCTTTTATTATTTTTGAGTTATTATCTTGTTGGACTGGAGTTTACAAGATTTGAATAGTATCACCTTGCTTCTTTGCCTCTATCAAAGTGTTCTCCAACCATTCAGACTGGTTGGAGTATTTCTCAATATCTGGTTTCTTCTCATGTACATAAGGAGTTAATTTGCATTTAAGTCTCAATTTTCTTATTACTCCTAGAGGATCATAATACCAATGAAAGATTAGACTAAACTTAAAATCTTGCAAATACGTTTCCACCTCTGAACCTGCATCTCTACTGTTACAAATAAAAGGGCCAACCTGATTCTTAATCTTAAATTGTGTCTTTTTCTTAGCTGCCAAGAAATTGATTCCATCAGAATTAAGAATCTTTCTAATATACTCAAGGGAAAATAACGCCATTGGGAGGTATTTGGGAAGTTTATGTGGAATAAGATTTGATCCATATACCCTAATCTCTATATAGTTTTGATACAAGTACCAATATCCTGTCCTATTATTCTTTGGTAGTTGTAGGACCTTGTTAACTTCATCATTAATTCTTGGCTGTATGCTATTTTTTAGCATATTGACTACAGAATGAATGAAAGAATCAATGAACTCTGTGTAGGTGGACTATGTGGAGTCTTTTCTAATAATTGGAGTCTAAAATATGAATGACTATGGGTTACCTTCAACATCAAGATTTTGAAGGTCGATGGTAAATTTCTCAGACTGAAAATAAAAAAACATGTTGAATAGGACTGATGAATACTTGAAAACACCTTCTTTAGGAATTTTAACAAGTTGTTCATGCATATTATCAGCAAGGTATTGGGAAAAATTAAAAATGGTAGCAAGAGTCTAACCAAGTTTAAAAGTACACAAGAAACCCAGGATTGAAGCATCAACATGTTCATCTATAAAATAACCCAAAATGGAAGACAACATAGAGATGATATGTCTCGTTCTCTCAGAAATGATTGTAGATCGGTAAGGAGGATTTGTCTTGGGAGTTTTCACAGATGAAGGCATGAGAATTTGGAATATCTAGAACCTCTTGGGAAGTCCAGATTCAGGTATAACTATGTAAGATTTTCAATGGACAAAGGGGTTTCATCTGGCCTAGGTTGGATCTGCAACATTTGGTTGATAGACTCAGCTATAATGGTGAACATAATTTATTTTCCAGGGGTAATTATGGCTCTCTAATAAAGGAAATAGAAATATTGACAAAGTCTGATTACTTATGGGCATTGGAAAGTCTGTGGGAGAACATACTTTGGAAAATTAGATTCCCAATTGAAAACCTCATCTTCTCGATCTATGGATTTGTTATGGCTCCAGAAGTGGAGCTCAAGAAGATTCAATTCAGTGCCTGTGTCATTAATCTTAAAATCTCTATCAGCTAAAGGAGTATGTTCCACATATACAACTGGAAGTTGTAGAGGGTTGACAAATACAATGCTTTTGGAAGCCATTGTTTTGTCAAATCTCTTCAACTGATTAATATTTAACTTAGCAAAAATTGATTTAGGCCTATAGGAGCACCTCAGAAAGAGAATTATAGTTTGCAGACTGATTTAGGATGAAACACGGGTTTATGCTCTGGTCTAAAATGATTTAAACTGCTCAAATGGTAGTCTATCTGATTAAAAAGTATTTTTTGGACCTTAGAATTCGGCAAAAGGACACCTAGGGTCTGCAAAAAAGGATTTGGATGGAAAAAGGGCTTTCTTTAGGTCTACAGAGGTTAAAACTACTCAAATTTTTCAAACTATACTCTCTGTGACAAAGAGAAATCTCAGGACCTGAGAATTTCTGTGAAAATAGGTCCAGGTTTTGCAGAAAAGGATAGGGAAGGAAATAGGTGCTTTTGGTCTGCAATGGCTTCTATTTTAATTCAATTACTGATTAAGTTATTTATTGCTTGAGGAACCTAACTAAGCATTGAAGAATACCTGGAGAAAAATCAAGATTTATGGTTTGCAAAAGATTTCTGAGGCAAGGGAGGTTCTTTGAAGCTCTTCTAGTCTTTATAGTGCTTCAATTCGATTCTGCAATGTCTTTGGCAGCAAATGTTGTTGAATTATGGTTGAATTGAGCTTAAAATGAGGTTTCCAACAACTATTTGAGGTCGAAAATGCTATTTTTGCAGGAATTTGTAACTGAAATGGTAAAAAATGGTGTAAAGGGTGGTTATATGGATTTTTAACCAACATTGATTAACATTAAAGTGCGGGGTTAATTCAAATTGACAGGATGGTTTTCGCAACGGGAAGGAGAAAATGTTGAGCGGTATTCACATGAGCTAAAGAGGTTAGGCGATATAATTTGGTTGGATGTGATCAAATGGAAATTGGCCACGTAGCCAAGAACACAGCTCCAAAAACCACAGATATCGCAAAGTCTAGGTGTGGTTAAAAGTTAGTCTTTTAGATATGTGAAAAGTCTCATGAGTTGTCAAATCTAATGGGTGTTGATCTGATGACTGGGAGAATGCGATGGAGTGTCTGGGATTGGATAGGTGGGGCCTGGTAAAAGTCAAATGCAGAAGTTATGTGATACATACAATGGTCGAGTTTATACAATATATCCAATGGGGTTAAGGTAAGTGGGACATTATAATAGGCGAGATAACCATAAGTGGGCCCAAAATAAATCAAAACGTAGGAGGAATTAAACTATAAGTTTTAAAATAAAATATGGGTTGGGATATACATATGTGGGAATTATTTTAATATGGGATAAATGTATAAGGGAAATTAAATAATTGAAGTTAAATGTTAATATTAGTATATGAGCGGGATTTAAAATCACACTAAGTTTCTAATGTAAAATTGATATCGGGGATGGAAGTTTTCACAGTGGGGCCCGATATAAAATTTAGGCATTTATACTTGGAATATTTGTATTTTGGGGTTTTATGAGTAAAAAGGGAATTTAATAAAGGATTTTTACTTTTCCAAAGGAAAAATATGAATTTTAGCTTAGGAAAAGGGATTTTTTGTAGGAAAAAATGAGTGACTAATGGGGAAAATGGTTAAAATGAAGGGGGAAAGGTATTTTTACAAGGGGAATGATTTTGAAAGGAAGTTAGTAAATGAAATGACAAATTCTTTGCTATCCATGCCTTATGAAAACTGCTTTTCCCTGCCCATCAACTACCCTAACATTTTTTCTTCATTTCTTTGGGTGCATTTGAGCTTGCAAACCCTTATTCATTTTTTCTTTTAACAACAAATTATTTAATTCTATCCTTATTTCTTCCAAGGGCTCAGATTAAGCTTTTGAGCTCCTTATTATTATGTACCTAGCTACTGATCTGCCAAGATTAAACAGTTTGGCTAGATCTTTATTTTCTATCTATCAACATGGAAATTAAAGCATGAAACGCCAATATTAAGCAGTTTGACCATTCTTGTATTGTGGCATTTTTGACAAGTTTCACACTATATTATTTTGCAAAGTGAAGTAGTTATTAGTGGCATTTGAAGTTTCATCACTTACATGATCTATTTTTATCTCTTTTTTTGTTTGGGGTTCATTTTTTATATTCTTTTTGATCTTTTTCTTTCAAGTCCTTTGATTTTTATTTTAGGACTTTTACCCTCTTTACATTTTTTATTTTTGTAATAAGGGGAATTTTTTTTGCAGAAAGAAAAGTATGTACATATTACAATACTTAATCATAGTCAATTCAAAATTATGAATCCTATTATTATAGGACCCTAATAGTGGCTCCACATGGGGATGGAATTTCCTGATGAAATGCCAAGAAATTTAAGATTAGAAGCCTTGAAATTTAACGGTGCTTTTTCCTTGGAACTATTTTATGAGCTTTGTATTATTCATACTTATGATATTTTGTCTTTAAAATCTTAGGGCCTCCTCTCTGGTCTTGAAATTTGCAAGAAAAACATCCAATCCAATCTAAACTCTGCAATTTTATGTACAATGAGTAAGTTAAAAAAAATGAACTATTTTTATTCTCGGGAATAGTGATGCTTCAGCATTCTACTATTGATAGGTACACCTGGCAGATCTGATCCATCAAACTCCTTAAAAAGAAATGCATTGTTACCTCTGTAACCATAAATGACATAAGGACCTTTCCATAGGAAATCAAATTTACCATGTTTACCTTTCTCTTCTCTCCTGGAATCCCATTTAATAACTCTATCACCTATGTAAAAATCATCTTCATTAGTGTTCTTCTCAAATATATTTTTAATCTTATCTTGAACAAATTTAGATTTGAGATAGGCTTCCTCTCTAGTTTGCTGCAATTGTATGGTCTGATTTATTCTTCTCTGGATATCACTAGTTTCTACTTGTAGTTCTTGGACCATCTTCATCACTGGCACTCCTAAATAGGATGGAAAAAAAACATCCATCCCATATACAAGCTGATAAGGGGGTGTACTAATGGAATTCTTTGTGGTAAGTATGTTTGCCCATAAGGCATTAACTAACCTTTTGTTCCAGGTTTTTTTATTGTCTTCTAGTAGTTTCTTGATGATATTAACTAGTAGTTTCTTGGATGATTCAGCAAGACCATTACATTGAGGATAATAAGTAGTGGAACGACCAAGGGTAATGTGGTATTTATTACAGAAGTAAATCATCTTTTTAGAAATTGCATTATCAGTAATGAGCTTTTGTGGGCATCCAAATCTAGAGAGTATATTGTTTTCTAAAAATGATATTATGATAGTATCAGTGGCTTGCCTAGAAGGAATGGCTTCTATCCACATAGTGAAATAGTCTGTGGCTGTCAAAATCCATTTGTGTTGGGCTGAGGATGGTGGGTGAATTTCACCAATGAAGTCTAAACCCCATTGCTGAAAAGGCATTTCTGTGGAGATGGGTTTAAGGGTTAAAGGTAGTATATTTTTCTTCCCTTCAAAGATTTGGCATTTGTGACAATAGGTCACATAATTTTTCAAATCTGCAAAAAGTGTATGCTAGTAAAAATCATCTCTCAAGATTTTATCTGCAGTTGACTTCCAGTAAAGGTGTCCTCCACAGTTACCTGCATGAAACTCTTCCATAACTTTATCAGTTTCATATTCAAGCAAAAAATTCAATAAAATTCCACCATGATCTTTCAAAAATAGAGCTTTATCTATGATACAAAATTTCATTGCCTTTAACTTTAAAAATATAGCTTTAGTTCTTGACAATCCAAGAGGAGCTTGTAAATTTAGTAATAAAAATATGATATATGGATACCATGGTGAATCCCAAAAGGCTTCATTGATATATGGAGTCACCATCTCTTCTTGATCATCTAATTGGGCAATAAAATATATATCTAAGGCATGACAATTTGATTCAGCCATGAGTTTGGCTAAACCTTGACCTTTAATAAGTTTGGAGGGCTTAATTTCTATGTCATATTCCAAAATGGTGGCAATCCATTTGCCTCTTTTTCCATCAGGCCCGTTCTGAGTTAGAATGTCCTTCACTTTTGAATTTGGAAGATATGTTATGATGTGTGAATATAAGATTTACACTCTAAAGTCTTTGATAGCCTTCACTAAAGATAGTCCCTTCTTTTCCATTATGTTATACTTTAAAGTGGAATCTCTAAGTGATTTTTCTTAAAAAATAAATGGGATGCTCATAGCACTGATCATTCTTCTACAGTAAGACTGTAACAATAGTATGTTCTGAAGAAAAAGAAAAAAAATAATTTTTTTTTTTTGAAATCAGGTTTTATTAGGACTCGTGTTCTTGTAAGGGATTGTTTGATTGATTCCAATGATTGTTTGGCCTTTATAGTCTATTAAGGTGCTGAGTTTTTTTTCAACATGTTATTGAGTTCTCTAATTATTTATGCTAAGTTTGAAATGAATCTTCTAAGAAAATTGATTTTACCTAATAAATCCTACAATTCTTTAATATTCCTAGGATGGCTTATGTTTTAAATGGCCTCTATTCTGGCTGGCTCTATCCTAATTCCCTCTTTTGATATAATATGCCCTAATAGTTTGAATTCTTCAAGTCCAAAGAGAGAATTTTTGGGATTTAAAGAAATACCAAATTTCCTGCATTTGATAAACACTAGTCTCAGATGATCTAAATGTTCATTATCAGTTTTTTAAAATATAGTTATATCATCTAGATAGATCACAAGAAAATCATGAATTTCTTTAGCAAAATCTATATACACAACTCTCTATAAAGTGGCTCCTACATTCATTAATCCAAAAGGCATTTTCAAATACATGAAAGTACCCCAAGGAGTAGTAAATGTAGTATTTGGTTGGCCTTCTGGTTGAACTAAAATCTGGTTATATCCAAAGAATACATCAAGCAATGAAATACTGGATGAATCAACCACGCTTTGTAGAATATGGTCCATCTTGGAGAGAGGGTAGCTATCTTTTAAGGACACTTTGTTTAAATTCTGGAAATCAACACAAAGTTTGATTTCCCATGTATTTTTCCTAGTGGGAACTAAATTTGAAACCCACTGAGAATATCTGATAGGTGTGATTACCTGAGCTTCATACATTCTCTTAGCCTCTTTTCAATTAAAGGCATTAAAACTGGATTGATTCTCCTAAGCTTCTGTTTGAAAGGTTTTTGATCTTCTTTTATGGGTATTTTTTTTTGTATTATGCTAGTGTCATAAGATTTCAAATAGATCTATATATTTCAGCTTTTATTTTTGAGGTAGGGCTTTCGAAATTTTGATGAGTTTAGGCCTTTGTTTTGTTCCTATATTCAATTCTTCTATATTTGATCTTAATGGTTCCATCTTTGGTTTTCTGCAACGTCATTTGAATAAAAAATATCTTCTAATAGGGCTAATCCCTTAGGTAAAAAGTTATTCTTAAGGTTTAAAATGTCAGAATCATCATCTGTTAATTCTTCTATTTCTATATTTTCTAGTTTATCTATTTATACTTGAATGAATTTAGTGGGTTTAGTAAAATCTAAATTATTTACATCTATCTCACTGTCTATTTTATCATCTATTGTAGAGTCTGTGTCTATGTTACAATTCTAGAATTCTTCCTCAACATTCATAAAGTGATAGATTTGAGTATCCTGTGAAAAAATTTACCAAAATTTAAAGTTATCTAGTATAGTAGGCTTGTGTGTTACCTATGCTGTCTATTGTATTGCTAAACTGTGTGCTTGTATGTTTTGTTTTCTAGGAATTACAACAAAGTCACATTCAAGCAATTCTTTGATCATACCTAAAACTATTTTTCTATATTGGCTTAATCTAGGATTATATACAAAATATTCTCCTCTAATTAGTTTTACAATTAAATCAGAGTCTCCCATGATAGAAACTCTTTTGCCTCCTAAATTCCTAACAATTTGTAGTCCTAAGATTAAAGCTTCATACTCAGCCATGTTTTTTGTACATTTGAAGTTTAATCTAAATGCATGAGCTTCTGAATGATTGTTTTCCACGTTGTGAATCCAAAATCCTGCTCCTGCTCCTAATTTGTCACTGATCCATCAAAATATAGGTGCCACATTGATTCGTGAAATATGTTCTCACTGTCTAGGTATATATTTTTTTGTTTTAATTCTGTGTTATTTTCTATGCCAGTTTCTGAATTACATAAAATGAAAGAGTCCATATTAGTAGGTGTAGAATAAATGGGATAATTGCGAGGTATTTCTATACTACTAACCATGTACTTCATTAATGTCTCTCTGTAAATTTTCTTGGGTTGATTGATGAGGAGATCATGTCCATTGTTAAAAACTTCTCAAAAATGAGAGTGCTCAAAAGTGTTTGCAACCGGAGCGACCGAAAATTTCTCATCGCTACGATTCTGGCACCATGAACAGTTCACAAAATAGAAGTTGTATGCAGAAGATATGAAGGTTTGAAAAGCCTAGTAAACTCCAAAAACTGGACCTTTGACCCATTTTGACTTTGGATAAAAAATACAAAAAAAAAAAAAATTATACTAAAGTTTTTGGGCCTATCAACGAGCGCCACGTGGCCTGCCCAAAGGCTGCCACGTGGGCCCAAGCTAGAGGATGGAATGGAATATTAAATGTTTTTGGAGACAACGAGTTTTGAACATGGGACCTACCCTCAAGCATTGCACGTGCCCACCGCTACGCAACGGGTTGTTTCTTAACCCCTAACCTCTCCAAAGCAATTTAAAATTTGGTTTGGATTTCAACGAAGGAAAAGGGGGACAACCCCCACTCAATGTAACACCAGCGCTTGGAACCGGGGGCCAAACCAAACCAAAAACGACGCGAACAATCTGGCGGTTAACATGTGGCCAACACTAGCGGCATCTATTGATGCGGATAAGGTTGGAGGTTATCACAGAGGTAAGAGCGGGAGTGGTCACATGCGACTACACCTAACATTTTAACTCCCAGTCCACCTGGCAGTTTCACTGGCGGACCTCCAAGTTCGGTGTTGTTTTCTATTTTGGCGGGCTTAATTGGAGTTCCTCCAGTTTTGGAGGAGCTTTCCTAGGGGACATTGGGCAGTTTCTTTTTTTGGCCATAACTCCTTGGATATTTGACCAATTTTGATACATGAATAATCAATTTTGGGTATTCTTGAAACTTTGAACAAATTGGCAAAGGTTTTAGAGCCATCACAGGTCTTCTTGTGCAGGATTAGCTTCAAGAGAGGTCAAGGAGCCACTAGGGCCACTAGGGTGTTTTTAGTGTATTGAGCATCGATTCTCTGTTTTTTGTAAATGAATAGTCATTCCTGACTAATTTAAGAATTTTGAAGCTGTTTTTACAGAGAGCACAACCATTTGATGCTTTCTCTTAGATGTACTTACAATTTTTGAGAAATAATATATGAGGGACAAACCATTGGGAGCTGGACCAACAGATGTAGCCTAGGAGGGGAGAACTGCTTCATCAAATTTGCTAAGTATTGTTACATGCGATGTTTATTTATCTATTATTTATTATTGTACAATGTTATAAAATAAATTTACATGCTTTAACCTCACACAAAAATATATTTAACTAAGTTAAAACCATTTGTTTCACCTACAAACTTTAGAGAACCTTATGCACACAATTTAATTATTGTTTGGATACTTAGCACAACAAAACTAATACATTCCATTCTGATCATTGACCAAATACTGAAATAGTGGCACAAGACATGTCTAATTGTAGAGATCCTGCAGTTTTTCTCCCCATGAGCGATATAACAACATTCGATACTTAGGAGGGATATCAGCTACTACAATATCCATGACTATGCTTTTTCCAGGGTATTGGACTAGAGTGACACATAAATCTTTGATTAAGCCTAGACATTTCACCTTACTGGAATCAAATGAGAAAATATATTTATAAGGTCTAGTGATGTCTAAATTCAAGGTTTCCATTATGGCTTTTGGCATTCAATTATGTGAAGCTCCTAAGTCTAGCATAGCATTATGTAAAATTTGATCATGAATAGTCAAGCTAATGTAGAAAGGAGAAACTCGTCCTTCTTGGTGTTTTCCATTTACCTTAGGACCAAAAATTAGTTCTATTTGGTCATCACTCAAATTAACAGAGTCTTCTCCTTCATTTATGTTTAATGTGTCAATTATTTGTGATTTGTATAAATCATGCTTAACTAACTCTATTAAGGAATTGGTATCTTCGGTTTGGAAATTTCAATTTGGATGTTGAATGGTGCTTGTGTTTTTCTTAACTGGATTATTTCTTATTTTGTAACTGCAGTTTTGGTATGTTTATCTTCTTTTTCTACAGTTGGCTTTTCATTTTTTGTTTGTGTTTCCACTATTTTACTATTTTTTATCTTCTTTTCAGTGATAGTTTGAGTTGTAGTGGTAATTTTGGCAGTTTTGGAAATTTCAACATTTGTTTTGGTAGCAACTGTTTTAGGATCAGCTATAGATGTTTTTGGATATGAAATTGTTTTTTTTGCAGAAGTTGTTTTCTTGGTAGTAGCATGTTTTTGAGGATCTAATTATGTTTGAACATCAATATCTATAATGTCAAGAATTTTAGGACTGGGTGCAATTTTAGGACTAGAAATGTTCTAATTAGGATTTGAATTTTTCTAATTTGAACTAGAGTTTTGCTGGGTTTCCCTAGGGAGGATTTGTAGTACTTTGGTTGTAGGAGCTTCTACTATTTTCTTTGTTTGAGTTTGGGCAGATTTCTTAGTAGGTGCTTCTAGATTTTTCTTGCTCCTAAGGTTAATTTCTTATGAACTTCATTAACAACAGACTCATAACCTTGTTTGTAATCAAAAGACTCACCAGATTCTAATTGTAACTGTTGTAATTCATATAATTCCTATTCTTCTGGTGTAAGAAAAATGGTATTATCATCATTAATTCCCATTAGATTAATCTAAGTGTCTTCATCATCTTCTTTTTGGTGAAAAATTTCAGCATAGTTCCCTTGGAAAGGTGGTCTTATCGTTTGATTAGGGGCTGATTCTCTAGATTTACTAGTGTTGGTGTTTTTCCTGAAATTTGGATTTCTTATTCGAGGGCCTTGTTGTTGATTATCCCACTTTGGCTTCCTTTCCATATTGTATAATCTATCCATCATTCTTTCTAATGGTTTTTCTAAGCTATCTATTTTGCTATCTAATGTAGATGTTTCCTCTTTTATTTTCACTCTTCTTTCATTTCTCAATATAGCTTTCTTGGCTAACAAGTTTGCCTCTACACTTACAACATTAATTTGCATCTTCTCTAAGTTTTTTGGGTTTCTCTCTCTCAGTTGGTAAGCCATATCTGTATCAAATCCTTCAGGGAATTTGATCAGGGCAGAGTCTGGAGGAGGTTTAAGATTGGTAGTGATTGCATTGTAAATACTGTTATATCTTGTACAATAGTCCTAAACTGTCTCATTAGGTGCTCTTTTTATGTTTTCAAATTCAAACAAAATTTCTAATTGATTCTTCTTTTTCTCCCATATATTAAGAAACATCCTATGGAAAGTAGATGAATCACGAATACTACCAGAAGGTAAACCTTTAAACCACTTCTTTACATCAAAAACTAAAGTTTGAGAAAAAAAGTCTCATTTGAACATCAGCTTCATCTATTTCACGCAGTTCAAAGTAATCTGTCATTTTATTAACATGTTGCAGGGCAGTGTAATGACTAGTACCATCAAATTGAACGATTTTTCTTTGGTAGTCTTGGGGCATGGCATGTAGAGGGGCTTGTAGGACCAATGGGGCATATATGACAGCCATGGCTTGGATTCTAGCTTGGCTAGGAGGTAAGTTTGACATGCTTGGTGATGAGGTTGAAGTACTTGAAAATTAGGTTGGTACAATAGAAGATGTACTTGGAAATGTGGTTGAAGTGTTTGAAAATGCAGCAGCAATGCTAGAAGATGAACTTGCAATAATTGGGGATGGAAATAAAACTCTAGGTTGAAGTGGAAGCTTAGGAATGAAGGATTCTCTCGAATGAATTGTGGTGGAAATAATAGATGAGGTGGTACTAAAAAAGGATGAACCTATAGATTCTAAATGACTAGTATCTAAATGATTGGTAGAAGGCTTAGGGGTATAGGCAGATAAAGCAGTCAATTCAATTGAATTTTGAAAATAATTTTCAAAAATTTCCTTAATCAAAGTTGCAGTTAAAGCATCAAGTTTATCATAAAATTCTAGGTCTTTTTCATCTGAATCAAGTGAAACAGTTTCCTTCTTACTTTCAATAAACGAAATGAAATCAGGATCTATTACACTATTATGTATGTCACCTTTTGATTTAGTTTTAAACAAAGATTGCTCAAAAGCTAAATCAAATTCAGTGTCCTGTAAACTTGATAATTTATTGGGAAGATAATTTTCCTTGATTAATGAATTTTTATTACCTAAAATTTCTACTTTTTTTTTTCTTTAAAATTCTATCAAGATTATCTATTATTATAGCAACTTCTGGATCTGGATTATACCTAGTATAGTAGATTCTTCTGGAAGCCATAATTTCAGTTTTTTTACGAAAATTTTACTAACAACCCTTTAAAACAATATTAAGGTGAAAAGATAAGTAAAAATATTTCCTTTAAGATTAATTTTAAACACTAAGGATTGGTTAGTTCCCCAGTATGATGGCCAGGATGTTATCACTCCAATAATTCTCAAAGGGTTGTTTATTTTTTTTGGTTTAAAGAATATTAGAGGTAACCACAAACCTACTTTTAAGCCCTAGGATCTAGCCTTCCTAATGCTCAGAGAGGGCTCTCTCCATATGATTTATCTTTGTTGATTGCATTTGATTTTAGGCTAGTTATTTAGGATTACTTGGGATTTGATTTTGGATTTGGTTTGGTGGTGAACTTACTTACTCATATGAATAGATGTAGGTATGTATTCCATTGGGCTAATGGAGTCAAAGTGTCAAGCAGCGGAAACAAGATCAAGGTTCTAAAGGGAAGTATTCATAGGGCAAGATAGTTTAGTCACTTCAAATCCTTAGGCTGATGGTGAAAATAGTTTCAATCGGGGTAAGAGAGAAATTAAGGGTTCTCAAATCCAGATAATGAGTGAAAATACAAAGGTCAATCGAAACAAGGGAGTAATTAAGAATTCTCGAATCTGGATATTAGAAGAAAAACATATAAATGATATATAGTTCAAGACAAAGTGTAATTAAACATATTCTGTAATAACATTCCAGTTATATCATTTAGATTAAGAAAAGTGAAAACTTCAGAAAGGAACAATTGAAAAAATAGAAAGTAATTCATTGTAGTGGCCCAACACATGAATCCTGTAATATAATCTCTTTATCGCTTTAATCCAGTCTGCTGACTTGAAATTGGTACAATCACCCTCAATGTTCAGAATTATAGAAATGTTCAGCAATTCATCCACCCTCAATACTTCTAAATGTGAAGTATTTATAAAAGATATCTTACAAAATATCCTAAAACAAACTTAGGAATTATTCAAGGAAAAATAAATATCTTCATGCAAGAAGATAGAGACAGTTATCTAACTAATGAAAGCTATCCCTGCTTTTATTGATTTGTTGTTTAATTGTTCATATTTTGTTGTTGATTTGTCTTTGATTGTTGCTCAATGAAGGCTGTAGTTAAGTGTATTTCACGTCGTATGACTTTAACTTTCAACAATGTTTTGTAATTTCTGATTTTAATTTAACTTTGACTTTAAACTGATACTCCGACTCTGATACTCTTTAACCTTTTGACTGTTTTTTTACTTTTCATCATTCATTGTTCACTGTTTTGTAACTGTGAAAACTACCTACTCTTTTTACTGTCTGACTAATATATTTTTCATTTGACTGCTCAGTTTTTTTACTGCAAATGTTTTTCACAGTAAATCAGTCATCTTTTCCCAAAATTCTATCTCTGGCAATTTGATCTTTATCATCCTTCTGAATATCTCATCATCCTCTGTGTATTTTGAGAATGTAGGCTTGTTAACAAATAAGTGTTTTACCTCATGTTGCAGGTAAAAAAGGTTCTCAAAGCTTTTGTAAGGTACCTTCCCTGTTGGAATTACCTGCTTGACTGAGTTATTAGCTTTCTCCTTAGCCACTTCTCTCATATTCTTATCATAATCATCGTGATTCACTAATATGTCATTTATAACCAGTGAATTTGGAAGGCCTTTTTGTCTGAGAATGTCAAACTTCATCATGAACCTTGTGATGGCAACCTCCATGTTTTGACATTTTTCTTCTAACTGTATCATCAAGTTTCTTTTTGAAATCAACTTCTTGACTTCAAGAATTGTATCTGTCTTGTCAGTTATACCAATTTCTTCCAATTCTTGTCTATTATTTGAATTAAAAAACTTGATAATTTCATTTTCTTCTTCAGGTTTCTTGGCAAGTTCTTCTTTTATCTTCTGGATGGCTTCTCCTACTACTTTAACTAAACCTTTGTTCATAGATAACCTGTATGGATGGCCAAATATCATTGACAGATTAAATGATATTGGCCCAAAGTTGTTGTTTGTCTTGTGCCATTGGTTCTTTCAATGTTAGTTCTTTCTCTAACTTCTTTATTTTCTCATTCAACCTATTTTCTTTATACTCTTCATTATTTTTCATATTCTATATTAGGTAATTCTCATGCTCCAAACATTTTAGCTCTTCTTTGAGTCTGTTGATTTCATTATTCTAGATACACATGTCTTGCATAGCTTTTACTAGTTTACTTGCCTCATCTGTAGGTTGTATTGTTGTTGTTGATGATTATGTTGTTGAAGTTTTTAATGAGGTGACAGGAAGTGTTGTAGCCATTAGTACTATAGGAGCCAATTATTATGCTAATGTGGAAGGTACAACAATAGTGACTACAATAATTATAGTGATAATAACTTCTTCTGTTTCCTTTTTTCTTATGGACCAACTTGTCCATTGCATTCTCCATTTCTTTTATCTGGGAAGTCAATTGAAGAATGAGATTCATCATCTCATCTTTCTGGTTTGCATCCTGTAACACTTACTTTGCTTGAGGATGTTCAATAGGAGGTAGCTTAAGTTGCTTATTTAATGCAACAATGTCTGTATTCTTCTTCTTTATCAATTCATCTGCAACTTTTACATTTGTTGGATCATATCCTACTTCAATAATCAAATATTCTAGTGATTTGATTCTATTATCCTTAGCCTATGAGGATGCCTTTTAATTTTTAAGCCGATATTTGATGTTCCCAAGAGTGTTTTGTAACTTCTATACACTCATGGCTTTATTTTTCATGGCTGAATAAAGCATTTCACCATTTTTTTGTGAAATTGTATCTGATCAATTGGATGAAGATCTTCTGCTTGAACTTCATATGATGTCTTTTTGTAATCATTTGATGTTTTGGGATGCTTTACTTTAGGATGCAGGAAGGTCATCTGCATCTTCCTAGTTTTGTAGTCAAACGTAGAAATCAATTTGCTTTGGTCACTGGGTGACTGTTTCCAATACTGGTTATATGTATCATTGTTCAAGGCTTCATTTCTCGTCTTTATCTCTTTGTATTTCTACATGATATCCATCTCCTTCTCTGCCTGTTTGCTGGATGAGGATAAACCAACATTGTGTTGTTTCTGAATCATTTGAGTGTTTGAAGTTGAAGGTTGGTGTGTTCTTTCAGCAATTTCAGGTGTAGTATTGTCTTTCACCATTGTTTTTGTATAAATTACTTCTATTGTTTCCACTTCTTCATTGACATTATTTAATTTTGGCTTCTTCCTGTACATCAATTTGAATTTGGTTTCACTGGTTGTCTCTGCAGTGTATGACCCTTCTTCTCTGATTCTTTTGTGAACTTCTATCTTCTTGGACTGGACTTTGCAAGATTTGACTAGTATCACCTTGCTTCTCTGCCTCTATCAAAGTGTGCTCCAACCATTCAGACTGGTTGGAGTATTTCTCAATATCTGGTTTCTTCTCATGTACATAAGGAGTCAATTTGCATTTAACTCTCAATTTGCTTATTACTCCTAGAGGATCATAATACCACTGAAAGCTTGGACTAAACTTAAACTACTACAAATACTTTTCAGCCTCTAAACCTACATCTCTACTATTACAAATAAAGGGGCCAACCTAATTCTTAATCTTAAATTGTGTCTTTTTCTTAGCTGCCAAGAAATTGAGGCCATCAGAATTAAGAATCTGTTTGATATACTCAAGTGAAAATGACCTCATTGGGAGGTATTTGGGCAGTTTATATGGAATAATATTTGATCCATATACCTAATATCTGTATAGTTTTGATACAAGTACCAATCTCCTTTCCTATTATGCTCTGATAATTGTAGGACCTTCTTAATTTCCTCACTAATTCTTGGATGTATGTTGCTCTTCAGCATATTGACTATAGGATGAATGAAAGAATCAATGAACTCTGTGTAGGTGGAATGCGTTGAGTCTTCTATGATAATTAGAGTCCAAAATAAGACTGACTGTTGGTTACCTTCAACATCAATATTTTGAAGATGGATGATAAATTTCTCAGACTAAAAATAAAAAGACATGTGGAATAGGACTGTTGAATACTTGAAAACAACTTCTTCAGGCATTTTAACAAGTTTTTCATGCATATTGTCAGCAGGGTATTGGGAAAAATTAAAAATGGTAGCAGGAGGATGACCAAGTGTAAAAGTAGACAAGAAACCCAGGATTGAAGCATCAACATGTTCATCTATAAAATAACCCAAAATGGAAGACAACATGGAGATGATATGTCTGGTTCTCTCAAAAAATATTGCAGACGGGTAAGGATGATTTGTCTTGGGATTTTCCACAGATGAAGGCATAAAAATTTGGAATATCTGGAACCTCTTGGGGAAGTCCAGATTCAGGTATAATTGTGCAATAGTTTCAATGGACAAAGGGGTTTCATCAGGCCTAGGTTGGATCTGTAGCATTTCGTTGATATGCTTAGTTGTAATGGTGAACAAAATTTCTTGTTGAGGGGTAATTATGGCTCTCTGGTCAGTGAAATAGTAAGATTGACAAATTCTGATTACCTTTGGGCATTGTAAAGTCTGTGGGAGAACATACTTTGGCAAATTAGATTCCCAAATGAAAACCTCTTCTCCTTGATCTATGGATTTGTCATGGCTCCAGCAGTGGAGCTCAAGAAGATTAAATTCAGTGATTGTGTCATTAATCTTAAAATCTCTATTAGCTAAAGGAGTATGTTCCACATCTACAACTGGAGGTTGCAGAGGATTGACAGATATAATGCTTTTGGAAGCCATTTTTTGTCAAATTTCTTCAACTGATTAATCTTTAACTTAGGAAAAACTGATTTAGGTCTATAGGAGCACCTCAGAAAGATAATTACAGTTTGTAGACTGATTTAGAATGAAACAGGGGTTTATCCTCTGGTAAACAATGATTTAAACTGCTCAAATTGTAGTCTCTCTGATTAAAAATAATTTTAGGACCTCAGAATTCTGCAAAAGGACACCTAGGGTCTACAGAAAAGTATTTGGAAGGCAAAAGGGCTTTCTTCAGGTCTACAGAGGTTAAAACTACTCAAAATTTTCAAATTGTACTCTCTGTGACAAAAATAAATCTCACGACCTCATAATTTCTGTGAAAATAGGTCCAGGTTTTGTAGAAAAGGATAGGGAAGGAAATAGGCAATTTTGGTCTGCAAAGGCTTCTATTTTAATTCAATTACTGCTTACTTTCTTTATAGCTTTAGGAACCAGCCTAAGCATTGAGGAATACCTGGAGAAAAATGAATATTTATGGTTTGCATAAGGTTTCTGACGCAACGAAGGATATTTGAAGCTCTTTTGGTCTTTATAGTGCTTCAATTCGGTGTTGCAATGTCTTTGGCAGCAAAATTTGTTGAATTATGGTTGAATTGAGCTTAAAATGAGGTTAGAAGCAATTATTTTAGGTCGAAAATGTTCTTTCTGCGCAATTTTGTAACTGAAATTTAAAAAAAGGGTGTAAAGTGCAACTATATGGATTTTTAACCAATAGTGATTAGCATTAAAGAGTAGGGTTAATTCAAATTGACATGCTTGTTTTCATAATGGGCATGAGAAACTGATGAGAAGTTTTGGCATGAGCTAAAGAGGTTAGGCGATATAATTTGGTTGAATGCGATCGAATTGAGATTGGTCACGTAGCCAGGAGCGGAGCTCCGAAAACTGTGGATATCGCAAGGTCTCGGTGTGGTTAAAAGTCAGGCTTTTAGATATACGAAAAGGCTCATAAGTCGTCAGATCTAATGGGTGTTGATCTGACAGCTGGGAGAATTCAATGGAGTGTCAGGGATTGGATAGGCATGGGGCCGGGGAAAAGTGAAATGCGGAAGTTATGCGATATATACATTGGTCGGGTTTAGACGATATAGCCAATGGCATTATGGTAAGTGGGACATTATAATAGATGGGATAACCATAAGTGGGCTGAAAATAAATCAAAACATGGGAGGAATTAAAACATATGTTTTAAAATAAAATATGGGTTAGGATATACATATGCGGGAATTATTTTAATACAGGATAAATGTATAAGGGGAATTAAATAATTAAAACTAAGTGTTAATACTACTATATGAGTAGGATTATAAAAATACACTAAGTTTCTAATGTAAAATTGATATCGGGGATGGATATTTTCACAATGGGGCCCGACATAAAATTTAAGCATTTATACTTAGGATATTTGTATTTTTAGGGTTTTATGAGTAAAAATGGAATTTAATATAGGATTTTTACCTTTCCAAAGGGAAAATATGCATTTTAACTTAGGGAAAGGGATTTTTTGTAGGAAAAAATGAGTGACTAATGGGGAAAATGGTTAAAATGAAGGGGAAAGGTATTTTTACAAGGGGAATGATTTTGAAAGGAAGTTAGTAAATTAAATGATCAATTTTCTACTATCCATGCCTTGTGAAAACTGCTTTTGCATGCCCATCAACTACCCTAACATTTTTTCTTCATTTCTTTGGGTGCATTTGAGCTTGTAGACCCTTATTCATTTTTTATTTTAACAAAAAAATATCTAATTCTATCCTTATTTATTCCAAGGGCTTAGATTAAACAGTTGAGCTCCTTATTATTCTTTATCTAACTACCGATCTCCCAAGATTAAACAGTTTGGCTAGATATTTATTCTCTATCTATCAACATGAAATTTAAAGCATGAAAGGTCAAGATTAAGCAGCTTGACCATTCATGTATTGTGGAATTTTTTACAGGCTACCCACAATATTATTTTGCAAATTGAAGTAAAAAGTAGTGGCATTTGAAGTTGCATCACTTTTATGATCTATTTTTATCTCTTTTTTTGTTTGGGGTTCATTTTTTATATTCTTTTTTATCTTTTTTCTTTAAATTCCTTTGATTTTCCTTTTAGGACTTTTACCCTCTTTACATTTTTTGTTTTTCTAATATGGGAAAACAATTTTGCAGAAAGCAAAGTATGTACATATTACAGACTTAATCATACTCGATTCAAAATTATGAATCCTATTATTATAGGACCCCAACAAGTATCACATTATATTTCTGGCAAAAGTAAATGAATTTTGCAGATCTAAATACCTGAGCATTATCAAGTACTAACCTTTTGGGACAACCAAACCTGCTGAAAATATTCTCTTGTAAAAAATTAATTTCCATTGACCCATTGTCCCTCCTAGTTGGAACAGTTTCCACCCATTTGGTAAAATAATATGTAACTGTCAAAATCCACTTGTGTTGTCCACTCGAAGGTGGATTTATCTCCCGTATAAAACCAGGACCCCATTTTCTAAATGGTTCTTCCACAAACATAGGAATAAATGGTAATGTTGCTAATCTCTTATTTTCAACAAACATTTGACATTTTTCACAACTCCTAACTAGTCTATAAACATCAGAAAAAACAGAGAGGGCCTAAAGAAACCAAATTTTAAGATCTTTTGTGTTGTGAGCTTCCAACTGTAATCACCACCACATAAGCTTCCATGATATTCATTGATAACTTCAATAGTTTCTCATTCTTTCAAGTAGAGTAGTAAAATACCAGTTGGATCTCTACAATATAACTTTTGTCTATTACATGTTTTGAGCTTTGAATATGAGAGCTTTGTATTTTTTTCTATTTAAAGAAGAAGGAAAACTAAGGAAACATAGATAATGGACAATATATTTATACCACTTACAAAAAATATATTTGTATTGAATTCTATTATCAGGTTCTTTATTCTTACCTTGTTCCTCTTCTGTTTTGGATTCAACAACTTCAGACAGCAAATTGATTCCCATAGATTGATAGTTATCTTATGTTAATATTTTTTATAATCCTTGTCCCTTTACCAAATTCGTTTGTTTGATGTCCATATCATATTCTTGAATTTTTTCTATCTATTTTCCTCTTTCGCCTTAACTATCACTCTGAGTCAATATATCTTTAATAACAACACTAGGAACATAATCAGTAATATGAGATAATATGAGATTGAAGAATACAAAATCTGAAGGCCTTCAGTGCTTTGAATAAAGCATACTATTTTTTTTCCAAAATGTTATATTTCATCTCTGCATCCCTTAACACGTTGCTAAAAAATGTTATAGGTTGTTCCCTATTCTCTTGATTTCTTTGCAAAATCACTACTGCAAGAGAAATACGAGAGGCGAATGAAAATGTATAAACCTTTTTTTCTTAATTCAAACTCATCAATATAGGGGCTTCTTGAAAATATTCCTTGATCCTCGAAAAATATTCCCTGGCAGTTGTAGTACACCTCACTTCTGCATCCTTTTTCAACATGTCAGTAATTTCCTTAACAATTTCTGCATAATTTGGGACAAACCTTCTTAGAAAAAATATTTTTCCCCAAAAAAATTGAATCCCCTTTTTTCTCCATGGAAGAGGTGTGTTTTTTTTTTCTTCTACTCTTTTTGGATCTATATTGATCCCTTCTTTAGATACAATATGACCAAAAAAATTGCGTTCTTTCAAAGAAAAATGGGATTTCTTGGGGTTTAAGAATAAGCCATACCTTCTACATTTATCGAAGGTTTGTTGCAAATGATTTAAATATTCCTAATTTGATGTGGAGAATAATGTGATTTCATCTAGATAAATTACTAGAAACTTCTCATTTTCACCTACAACGACTATGTCTATAGCCCTCTAGAAAGTATCACCAACATCCTGAATTAATCCAAAAAGTATCTTAGCATAAATAAAAGTGCCCCATGGAGTTGTAAACATTGTATTTTTTTTATCTTATTGTTTTAATGAAATTTGATTATAACTTGAAAAGCCATCAATCATTAATAATATAGAAGATCTTGTTACTCTTTGCAATATGTGATCCATTTTAGGAACATGATAATTATCCTTCAGATATTTTCTATTCAAATTTTAGAATTCAATACAAAACTGAATTTCCCCATTCTTCTTCTTCACAGGTACTAAATTAGCCACCCAATCAGAATATCTCAGAGGAATAATTATTTTAGCATGTAATAATTTCTTGAATTCATTTTCAATTGATGGAAAAAATAAAGGATTAATCTGCCTCAACTTGTGCTTATATTGTTTAACCCCTGGTTTTAGAGGAATTTTATGTTAAATGATGTTGGTATCATAATTATCCAGGTCTTCATAAGACCATGCAATGATATAAACAATTTTTTTGAAAAGATATACATACATATGCTTAAACTCTTTTGGAACATCCCTTGTCAATCTCACCATCTTTGGTTGATGCTCTGTTCCAAGATTAAAATCTTCAAGATCATCTTCCGAATATGTTTCCTTTGTACTGAAATCAACATCATTACCATTAAACAATCTCTCAAAGGGTGCTAAACCTTTAGATATCGCATGTTTCTTTAGCTGCGTAATCTTCTAATCTCCCATAGAATCCTTTAAAGGAAATTTTCAACTTATTTCATCTTCTTTAACTTCTTCAGCTTCATCTTCTTGATCAATATCTAAATTTGAAAATTCACCTACCATTTCCAAAAAAAAATTAATGTTTTCTTCATATTTAAGTACCTGTCAATTTTTATATCATCTGGAATAGAAGGCCCATTTCGTATTTCTACTCCATACCTAAGCTTGGGATTTAATGGAGGCTTAAAAGTACTGGCTAAAACTGTTAATGAATCAACAATTATATTCCCTTTCCTAGGTATAAATTGTATATTCCCTGGCCTTGGATGTTTAGCTTGACATTGATTCTTGATTTTCTTAACCACTAACTCTGAATCTCCAAAACATAAATACATTTTATTCCTAATTTTTTTGCAGCTTGTAAAACAAGAATTAAAGCTTCATATTCAGTAACATCATTTGTAGAGTAAAATCCTAATTTAGAAGAGAAGGGAATAACATGACCTTTTGGAGAACACAGAATATCTCCAACTCTATTCCCTTATTTTGAGTATGCACCATTGAAATACAACTTCCAGACTCCACTAACTATCAACTCGTTTCTTTTAATTGATTATGAGAGTTGAACTTCTATGTGTTTAGCAATTTCGTGTGATTCTTGTAACATAAAATAGGAAAATTCATCTTGTTCCTGACTATAAACAGGGGCATTAATTGAACCCTCCTTTGTGATAGTATTTAAAAATTCAGTCTCTCAATACAACCTTCCTTTTTCTCCACCAAAAACTGGAATAATTGCATAATTAAAATCCAATTTGAGCACTCATCTCATCTAGGCTCCCTGGGATCTACAGAGTAACATTCCAAAATGGGTTGGTATATCTACAACAATCATGCCCATTACAATGCTTATCTAGCTAGGATTTGAACCAATGAAACCAAAAAATCCTTAATCAATCCAACAAATTAGAACTTTTTAGAATCAAAAGAATAAAGGTTTTTATATGGCTTTGTAATCTGCAAGTTTAGTTTCTTCACAACTGAAAGTGGAATTTGATTATGAGAGACACCTGAATACACCATACAATTATGAAGAATAAAGGTATGCATCATCAAAGAATAATAGAAAGGATGTGTGGATGAATATAGTTCCTCCACATGAGGTCCAAACATCACTGATGGCCTTTCCTCCTATAAATTAACTGTATCTGCTGAATGATTATCCTCTGAAAGATTTATAAAATAAGAAACATCCATTTTGTAAGAGGGCATCTTCACTAACTCAGTTAAAGGAATTGAAATTTTATATATTTTTTCTAATTATTTTAATAAATCAAAAGAATCAACCTCTTTTATTGTTTTCAATTGTTCCTTTTCATTTAACTTCTGATACAATACATTTTTAGAACTAACTACATGTTTTTGAATAGATTTGTGCAACACCCCTGACCCCTCCTTACTATTGGCACTTTCCCCTTGTTGAATTGTAACCATTGGTACCATGTTAATCTGTTGTTTTCCTTTATCAACATTGTTTGTAGGTTATTATTGGAATTTCCGATCTATTTTATACTCTACATTGTCTCGAACCCTTGATGTCTTCCTTGATCTAAGATCATACTTTTTATGCAGCTTTGTCTGCATAAAATCTATAAATTTATTACAATATTCTTCAATTTATTCTTTACCCAGAGAGACCTAAAATTCCAAATTTGAATCTTTACCTATGAATTCCTATCCTTCCTCCTCATACAAAGAAAAAATATATTCATGTTCTTTAAGAGTTTTCTCCACTGCTTCCTCTGGCTCATCTTCAATATAAAAAGATGTTTGCATCTGATCTTGGTCCTTTCTACCCCTTTGCATAATTTTCAGTGTCATCCAACTGAATTGAGGATAGAAATATCTATTCTTCTCTTGTTCAATCCGCCTTGGAGGATTTTTTCTTTGTAACTCAAATTTCACCAATTTTGGAAAAAAATCCTAATCACTTTATTCATTTCAACCAACTTTTTCCCATGAAATTATTTAGGCTAACTAGAAACCTTTACTTCTTCTTTTCCTTTTCCTTTATCTTCAACTTGTTTCTTTGAATTAATTTTCCCTGCAGAAGATAAATTGACCTCAATTTCTAATTCATCAGTCTGGATTTCGTCTAAAGTAGGAGATCTCCTCTCCCTCAGTGTAAAACCAAATTTAGATTCAAATGCCACTACAAACACTGATTTTTCTCCTGCAGGTGGGGGATTCATTTCTATTTTCATAATGTTATACAATTTATTAAATATCTTAATAAATTCATTTACATCCTCTTCTCATTTTCTTTTACTTGCATTGAATTCAGTAAGAAAATAACTATGATCATTTTTATCACCCCATATTTCTATGAACACATTCTCTAATTCCTCCCAAGTATTAATAGAATTAGAAGGAAGTGTTTTAGGCCACTTCCTTGCTTCTCCATCAAGTGACTGCAAAAATAGTCTTAATACTACATCCATATATTCCACATTCAAATTCAAAGAAAGCACACAAAAAGAAGAAACATGTTTATTTGTTGTTACTTCATATTATTTTTTCAATAGGAATGTTGGAATCACCATGTTTGAATTTGAGTGGGATACATAAGAGCTTCCTACCTAAAATTCAAATGATTGAGGAGGGACAAAATATAGGAACTTGCTGCTTGATGGGAGAAACAGTTTGATGTGGGAACTGAAAAATAAACGGCTTTAATCTCTTCAATTTCTGGAAAAGAAAATGACACAAATTGAAATGGTTATTCTTCCAATGCAGGCTCTGAGAAAATATACTGCGAAAAAAATTAACTTCTGTGAGAAAAATCAAGATTTATTATAACTTCTTTTGAATGAAAACTTGGAAAATTTGGAACATAACTAGTACCAAGCGTAGAAAAAGTAGGGTCTGGAGTTACACAGGATGTTTCTTTCCAAAATATCCAAGAAATTAATTTCTTTGTGTCATAAAGTATGGTACCTTTCTGCTATGACGTATCAGACCTCATCTGGGGCTTTTTAGGAGCCATGACTATTATCTTGGTGAGAGACTCGGCCTAATCACTTGCTTTTCTCACCAGACAAAGAAATTAATATTAAGAAAAACCTAGGGAAAAATAACTTCATGTCTTCATTCCCTCGAAATAGTCCCAAAAAATGTTGTACCTTGAGAGACAACCTTGGGCTGTTAAGAGGTCAGTTCCAAAGACATTTATTAAGAACAATAATGAAATTGGTTTGTTGACCCATTGTTTTAAAAACCAAGATATTTTAATTTGTATGTCTTCAATGCGAGAACAGTATTTCATAGTGGCCTTCTGATGTTGAATACAAATGAAAAGATAGAATAGAAAGAAGTGATGGTGTAAAGTATTTAACAATATGTTGCTTTTGTAGAATCTCTTGTTTCCAAATTTAGAATAAACATGTAATTATCATGAAGTGAAATATAGAAAATAGGAGTACATCATTAAGGATTTTAACTTTAATTTACATGAACCAAACTTTACAAAACTGTAAAATTAAATACCAACAACCTCATTACTCGTTTATAAAGAAGAATAACATAAAATAAGATGCAATATGAAAGAAATATCATACTCAAAAAATTCTAGAATCACTTGAAAACTTTATTCATATACACATGAAGATTGAAGATACAAAATAGTCTCTACTTCTGAGGTCCAAAACTCAGAATCTCACTTCTCATTCTGAAATCACTTTTATACAAAATTTCAAAAAGAGACAGTTACAAAATTGTCAACTACAAAAACTTCTAATCTCCTAAACTACTTCAGAGTTAAGTATTCCTTTGATCATAAAATTATGAAAAAAAAAAAAGGATTGTGGATGACATGGACGATGAGGTGGAAGAGGGGTATGAGGATAGGTGAAGACAGATAAGTGGAAGAACGACGGCACGAACCCACACTCGATTGTCGAGGCAATACGAGGGTAAACTCTTCTATGGAGGAATATTTGGCGGAGTCCCCCTGGAACCATTGTGAGTCATTGATTTGCGGTCAAAGAAGATCGTGAAAAGTTGACGTGGTGGCACTCAAAGAGATAACCACCAGGCATGTTATGTTGTCGGGTTTGCTCCATCTGATGGGTCTCACTCCCATTCTTCATTGCGCTTGAAAACATAAACGATATTTAACAATCAGAACTTGGGGTTACCGAATTTGATATAGGAACCCACCTACTTAAGAACTTAAATCTGCATTAATATTTAATTAGTGAATCTTGATCCACCATTTCATATTAATCAAAATTATTTTTCCTTGTGATTTTCTTTCTCTTTTTATTTTTATTTTTGATATATATATATATATATATATATATATATATATATATATATATATATACATTTTATTTTGAACACAGAGAAAATTAAAATGAGCTACAACAAAGTTTATGCATATGTGGTTTTGATTCTATTCTAGATGCAATTCTAAAATACATTAATGAAGTAAATATCACAGATCAACTTTGGTATCATATCAATCTTCTTGCTTATGTGAATTGTGAGTGTCTATGATAACCAGGGAAAGATTCAAATAAGGAAAATGAAGCTTGGGGATGGAACCAACATGAAGAAGAACCTAGAAGTGGTGAAACCCTGATGCATAGTTCCAAGAGGCGGAACCTTGATGTAGGGAATATTCTTTGATGTTGAGAGGAATTTTAAAGATTCCATGGGGGTCCAATCGTGCGAGTGTCAGAAAGGTGTCAACTTCATACTCAAATCTCATGATTTTTTGTGAGGAATATGATGGTGCAGTCTGTTCCTCCATCTTAGTAGCCCATTTTAAAGCCATCCCTAGATATGGAGGGACATGGTGTATTATTTCCATGTGTTGATTTTATTTTTCTTATATGAATGAATATGCCTCCCCACTTTGTATAGGGCCCGAAGACATAATATACATTAGATGAACTTCGTTATCAAACTCTTTGCATGCATTGTCTTCATGGTTGCCTTCATGTTTTATTTTGTTTTAAGTGTATGCATATGTAGTTTTCATTCTCTCTCACATGAAATTTTAAAATGCATCAATGAAGTAAAGATCCTATATCAAGTTTGGTATCACAACAATCTTCTTGATGATGTGAATTGTGAGCGTATGATAACCAGGGAAAAATAAAACTTAAGTCCTCTAATGGGAGAAGCTCCTGAACCCCCATCTCCTTCTTCTAGTGAAAGCTCTTCTTCATCATCATCTCATTCTCATAATTATAACAAGAAACATAAAAATGCTTCTAAAAACCTTTTTTTAGTTGGATGTAAAGTTTAGTTTTCATGTGTTTAACAGAGAGTCTAATGTAGAAAAGATAAATAATTGGATCAAAATGCGTAAAAGATAAATAATTGGATTAGGAAAATTGAAGTGTATTGTTAGGTTTAGTAGATTTAAGAAGATGAGGCCAATATCCATGTAGTAAGAATGTGTGTAAACTCTTTTCTTCTTGTTCTAGTTTTGTTTCTTCTTTAAAAGGACAAATTTATCTATTAGCATATCAATGTAAAGCCATGATAAAATGGAAACATTTGAAACAAGGTAAAGGTCAATGTGTTCATAGCTTCACATAATAATTTAGTAAACAATCTTTAATGTTGGGAATTACTTTAGATTCACATTATATTTTGATGAAGTATATTAGTTATTTACATGATTATCTCCGACATTATTTGTTATTGTTTGAAGCCACTACTCTTGATTCGGTTAGTGTGAAAGCCATTCACCTCGAAAGTAAGGGAAAGTATGAACACTAAAATCGTGTGAAAAACATAGTGACAAAAAGGAAAAAGGAAGAAAATACCTCATGCACTCATTGTAATAAACAATGGCATGATGAGGAGAATTGTTGGAAAATGCATCCATAATTGAAACAAAAGAGCAATGGTAGAAAGTGATCCGGATTTATGCAGGAACGCAACAGAATACAGAAATAACCATGAACATATAGATGCAGCAGAAATAATTCTTCATTTCATTAATATCAAATAACAGAAATATGCTTACAGGCATAATGGAAATAAAATAAAATAAAATAGCTAGGGTCCTGGTAGAAAAATCTTTGAGAAGAGATGTGATGGCTACAGACCTCTGAACTGTGTTACAATGAGGCTCGAGGGCCTATTTATTATTGAGAAATAATGGATAACTCTAAACTTCCAAAAGCCTAACCCTAGGAGATGAAGCGCCAAAACTATGGGCCCCGTTTGGGTAAATTGGTGGTTCAACTTCCCGGGGCATAACTTTGGCACCTGATCTCCGTTTGATGCGCTCAAAAGCTCATTAGAAAGATATGTCCCAGGCGTAAATATCTGTCCCATGTTGCTCTCCGTTTTCCCAAAAAACATCGTTTAGGGCCTCAAAACGGCTCCGGAAGTTCAGGACCCGAAAAACTGCTAAAAATAGTAAGTTTTGTTGCAACTTGAAAACTAAAAGAACCGATGGTGGGGGTTCAAATGGAATAGGTGGGTGGCCACCAATATCCACCTAGATCATTAAGGCCCCAAAACGGCTCCAGGAGTGGAGGACCCAAAAACCTACTAAAAATAGTAAGTTGTGCTGAATGTGAAAAGCTGCAAGAATTGATGGTGCTGGTCCAAATGGAATAGGTGGGTGGCCACCAATATCCACCTGGATCATTCCTCCCTCCTTAGGAATCAATGGTCCCCATTGCGTTGAGATCCTCCATGAGATGAGGTAAATTCTGTTGAACTGAGTATTAGATGTGTTGAAAATGTCATGGACCTGCGGGTGGACATGCTGGATGCGTTTAGTAAATTTGGTTTCTTTATTAGCCTCACACAGTACATTTTTGGATTTTGTATGTGTAGTTGCAGGATGTATGGCAACATTAGGCGGTAGTGCGTTGGGAGTTAGATCAATGGAGTGCTTGTCCTAACAGTGTAGAGGAACCTCTATGAGTGAGGAGAAAATGTCCTCGTATTCCTCCATGACTTTGTCCATCTGTTGCAGCCATGCAAGGGAGCCCTGTTTTGAGGTTGTGGCCACAATATTCTTCTTTCCCTATGAGTGAGTTGTAAGGAAAATGAATTTCCTGGTTTGGGAAACAATCTTACTGCGTTGTTTTGCAGTAGTCAAAGAGATGATAGGAGGCGGTACTACCTCTGGTTTCCTGTACAAGTTATTTCCCAAAGTAATCATAATAGCACGAGGCCTACACTCATACACAACATGTCGCCTTCACAAGTATGGTTGGCCCAATAATACATCAGCTACATCAAGAGGAGCAACATCACACAATACCTCATCCGTGAATGATTTGATACTGTACGGAAGGCGGCACTGCTGGCGGATGCAGAGATCTCTCCCTGGGTGTAGCTACCTGATGGTATATGGCTACGAGTGTTCTATGGTCAGTAGGCCGAGCCGCTTCACAACCTCTGCTAAAATGAGGTTCTTTTGGCTTCCGCTATCGACGATAAATTGCAGCAGAGAACCCTTCACCCACATCTGTGACTGGAAGAGGCGCTCCCCCTCCTCTGGATCCTCTAGACCCTCCCTCTGGATCTTTGTGGTGGCAACAATGGCACTGGGATCTGTATCTATGATCTGCTTCCCTTTGTCATTGCCTTTTTCTGGTTCTAACTGAAGATCAGAAAATGCATCTTATTCGGCTGCCTTTAGTTCGGCCACCAAAGATTGTTTGGCCCGATACTCATTTGTGCTGTGAGTGGGGTTGTTATGAAATTCACATGATTTCCCTGTGTCCTTCTTTGGATTTGTGGTGTTGTTCTGAGTCGCATTGCTTTGGCCTTGCCCCTTGTTCTTTGGTTCGGGGGCACCTTTTGGATTCGTAGATCCAAAGTCTCGCTTCTTTTGCTTAAATTTCTGCTCGATCTTGGCGGCATAGCGATATGTCGTGCCAAGTGATGTAATGTCAAGGAACTCCATTTCCTCTTGAATGTGTTTGTGTAGATAGCCGTAGTACTTGAGCACCAAATGTCTCTCTGAATCTTTAATACCCAACTTTGTGCGCAGGGTATGGAACAGATTCGTCAGTTCGTGCACATCTTGATCCTTTTGTTGCCGCAACATGGTCCATTGGATGTATTTGTCCTCATAGCTCCCCACATGGTAATATTGTTCCTTGATGTCATCTCAAAACGAATTCTAAGTGGGTGTGGCTGAGAATAGAGAGGGTTCCCCTTCGCCCTCTTGCTCATGGTAGGTTTCCCACCAGTGCTTGACATGGGGGGCCGCTTTGAGGAGTGCAAAAATAATCTTTTCTTGGTCAGAGAAGTCATGGACCGAGAAATACCCTTCGAGCAAATTTAACCATCTGTCTATGGTGTTTGCATCTATTTTTTTGTCAAATATAGGAATTTCAAAGTTTTCCTGTACCTTGAAGGGAGTGGCACCTTCAGAGTTGTTGTTGGATGCAGATGCGCCATACGTGGGCAATCGTTGAAGGATTTGAGCAAAGTTATCCATCATCGCGTTCCTTTGTTTCTCAAGGACCTCCTCGAGCAATATTTTGATAGGATCTCCTGCTCCCTTGTCTTTCTTTTCTTCTGCCATGGGAGGTCGTCGGGGTTTGTGAGGTTGATCTTACAAGGGTTCAACCAGATCGAGCCCTAAATCCTTATACCCTGACCGCGTTGGGGACATGCAAAGAAAAAAAAAGAAAGAGCACACCCACTCTGATACCACTGATTCGGATTTATGCTGGAATGCAAAAAAATACAGAAATAACCATGAACATAGAGATGCAGCGGAAATAATTCTTCATTTCATTAATATCAAATAACAGAAATATGCTTACAGGCATAATGGAAATAAAATAGCTAGGGTGCTGGTCGCGAATCTCTGAGAAGAGATGTGATGGCTATAGACCTATGAACTGTGTTAAAATGAGGCTTGAGGACCTATTTATTATTGAGAAATAATGGATAACTCTAAACTTCCAAAAACCTAACCCTAGGAGATGAAGCGCCAAAACTATGGGCCCCGTTTGGGTAAATTGGTGGTTCAACTTCCCGGGGACGTAACTTTGGCATCTGATCTCTGTTTGATGCGCTCAATAGCTCGTTAGAAAGCTCAATCTGAGGATTAAAACTTTTGAATGAGAAACATCAATCCATGGACCCATGTTGCTCTCCATTTTCCAAAAAAAACGTCGTTTAGGGCCTCAAAACAGCTCCAGAAGTTCAGGACCCGAAAAACTGCTAAAAATAGTAAGTTTTGTTGCAACTTGAAAACTGAAAGAACTAATGGTGGGGGTTCAAATGGAATAGGTGGGTGGCCACCAATTACCATATAGATCATTAAGGCCCCAAAACAGCTCTGGGAGTGGACGACCCAAAAACCTGCTAAAAATAGTAAGTTGTGCTGAATGTGAAAAGGTGCAAGAATTGATGGTGCTGGTCCAAAAGGAATAGGTGGGTGGCCACCGATATCCACCTAGATCAGAAAGGGAATAAAAACATGTTTTCCATCGTGAAACAAGACCATGAATCCAATTTATATGATAAAGTTAAGGTCGTAGATGATAGGTTTGCAGGTGTTGGTCCATTTGATATAGGATTTGATTTAGGTGATAAGATGAAGATCACAAATCTTGGGATTACAGGTGATGAACCAATTGACTCAGGAAACCAGTGGTGTACCACATATGAGAAGAGAACCAAATAATGGATGGCTTTAAGAACTTGAGGAGATCATCCAAAGAATTCAAGGAGATAATGTTGAATTGAGAAGACTTATACAAGAAAAAGAGGAGGAGAAATATATTTTTCATCATTATCTACAAGCCATGGAAGAGGCCTTGAAAATTTTCCAACATGACGATCCATCATCACCCACTTCCGATTCGACACTTGAGGTAAAAAGTGATTCTTGATTTTCATGTTATGATGATGACCTCGCTACTTTTGAGAAAGACACTATAGGAATTGGTGTAAAATTGATGAAGAAAATGGGGTATCAAGGACAAGGGATTGAAATTAATGGCCAGGGCATTGTGAATTCCATCAAAGTGGAGAAATCATCTTGTTATGCAGGGTGCGGTTACATCAGAAAGGAGGTTGGAGAATGTTCCATGTCAACCAGTGACTGATCAATGAGGGATGTTGAGAGCACATCACAACATTCTAGTGATAGTGAGAATTGCAAGGGAAGATATAAGGAAAGCTCTCCTTGTCAAATCTGACACAACAGAGAGAAACACTAGAATAAGGTGATGAAAGTATGGAGGAAAAATAACCATTGCAACCATTGCAACAAGAGTGTACATCAGAGAGCCACATGTTGGGAGTTCCATCTAGAGTTGTGTCTCAAGAGGGGTCAGAAATCACTTGTGAAGGAACCAGTCAGTGATGTTTTTCAAGATAATCATCTAAAAAAATAAGGCCCATTAATTTGGTTGGGTAAGATATGGGTAGAATTTGTAAGTAGCTAAGTATTTCCACATTTGTAAATTCCATGTTGAATATTTTTTTTTATAATTAATGAAGTGTTTTCCATCACTTGTGAATTCAACATGGTGATAATTTGGAATTTTAGTTGGATATAAAGGGTTTGGTTTGTGAGGTTAACTTGACCATGAATGTGTTATAAACTCATGGAAAGTATGGGTTGCGTTTAAGCCTTGCAAAATGGATATGTATTGGAAACTACAAGTTTAGATATTGATGCTAGTGTTGGTGTCATTATTCCAAGTTCTAGAGTACAAAGGTGAAGGAAAGAAAGGTGGCCTGTTAAGGGAATTTGTTATGAGGATAGACATCGCAAGTCATAGTTATGATTTTGGAGGGCCAAAAGCTTCTTAGTGGGGAGTAATTATCTAGATCGATCCCTCATAGCTAAAAAATCCAAGTTTTCACATCTCAGCAAAATCAACATAGAATTCAAGATCTCGTCATTTTGAATCCAACAATGCAAATGACACTTGAATCTGACTTCGTATGCGCAAGTTACTGTGAGTCAAGGTTTCAAGTGAAAAGTAAGATTTTTATCACCAGATGAATTTGCATGATCACTAAATTTTGCAGTTTGGACAAATTTTTTGATGACTTGGCTAAGTCTAGCGGACCACAAGATAAACTTAGCAGTACTCTAGATTTGGTGGAACCACCAAATCTAGCAGGTCTATACTAAGTTTCAGGAAGGTACATGGCCCAATACGAAGGTGCCACATTGCCTAATTAGGATGTTCCATGTTGCACCCCCGAAAATGGCCAATGAGGAGTAGATGTAAATTCAATGACTATTGTGTTTTAAATTCAAAAAAATATTAAAAAAACATGGGTTGATGTACCAACCCAACCAAAAAATTTCATCACCATATAATATATAGGCTAATGACCCACCAATTGGTATGAATATGGTGGGGATTGAAACCACACCGGTCAGGCTGACACAGAAACCGGTGGCCCAAATTTAAAAGAAAAACATTGCAATAGTTTCTAAGTCACGGGTCCCGTGGGGTTTTATCCAAGGGCCTCTAAAACTTCCAATGATATTAACAAAGCCATCGTAACCAACGTGCTAATGGTTCCATTGTTATCAATGCCTATAAATGTTGTATAAAATCCTTTCCACATGAGCACCGACGAGTCGATGGAAAATGGCGGGTGTAGAAACAATAGGTGGTAGAACCTAGAAGTGGTGGAACCATGATGCGTAGTTACAAGAGGTAGAACCTTGACACAAGGAAATTTCTCTAATGTTGAGAGGAATTTGAAAGATTCCTTAGCGGTCTAATAGTGCTAGTGTTAGAAAGGGATCAACTTTATTCTCAAATTTCATAATTTGTCACCGGGAATCTGATGGTGCAATCTCTTTCTCCATGTGAGTAGCTCATTTTCAGGCCATCCTTAGATATGAAGGTACATTGTGTATTGTTCCCATGCATTCATTTTATTTTGTTAATATGAATGAAGAGGCCTCCCCAATTTGAGTAGGGTCCAGAGACATAGTCCAAATTATATGAACTCCATTATCACTCTTTGTGTGCATAGTCTTCATGGTTTCCTTTATGTTTTCATTTGTTTACTTGTATGCATATGAATTTTTCATGCTATTTTATATGTAATTCTCAAATACATCTATGAAGTAAATATCTTGATTCAAGTTTGGTATTCAAGCATTCTTCTCATTGATGTGAATTGAGAGTATGTATGATAACCATTGAAAACCACAAACAATGAAAAGGAAAATTTAAGTCCTGTGATCTAGAGATTGGGCGTGCAATGCAAAGAAGGAAAGTGAGATATGATGATATTCATACTGAGAATGAGCAATATTTCCATAAATATTTTTACACAATGGAAAATAAGGTATATAATTTATTTTTAGATTACTTGAAGAAATGGATCAAGAAGGAAATGAAAAAAGAAGATAAAGTAGAGCATCATACTTCAGTTAACCGAGAAAACAAAGGAGAACCTCTTGAACCCCCAAGTCATTCTTCTAGAAAAATATCTTCTTCATCATCATCTCATTATCATCATTATAATAGGAAACATAAAAAAGGCTTCTAAAAACCCTTTTTTTAAGTTGGATGGAATGTTTGATTTGCATATGTTTAAGAGAGAGTCTAATGCTGAAAATAAAACTAATTGGATGAAATAGATTGAAGTGTATTATTGGATTCAAAAGATTGAATAAGATGAGGCCAGGATCTAGTTAGCATCTCTTTGACTGGGAGGAATTAGTTTCATATCGGGGGAGAGAAAAATTTATAAAGGAATTAATCATGTGAGTAAACTCCTTTCTTCCTAGTTTCAATTTGTTTATGCTTTAAAAGGACAATTTTATCCATTAGAATATCGACAGAAAGCCATGATAAAATGGATACATTTGAAACAAGGTAAATATGTTTGAATATTCACAAAATATTTTATTAAATAAGCTTTAACATTAGGAAATCCTTTAGATTAACCTAATACTTTAAGTAAGTATATTGGTTCCTTACATGATTATCTTCGACATTATTTGAACTAACTACTCTGTATTCAACTAGCGTGGAATCCATTCACCTTGAAAGAAGGGGAAAGTATGAACAGGAAGGTCATGTGAAGAAGATAGATACAATAAGGAGAGATGAAGCAAAGGCCTCATG
This sequence comes from Pinus albicaulis, assembly GCA_034641835.2. Taxonomy (NCBI): domain Eukaryota; kingdom Viridiplantae; phylum Streptophyta; class Pinopsida; order Pinales; family Pinaceae; genus Pinus; species Pinus albicaulis. The sequence goes on along the minus strand of CM076584.1, from coordinate 155,334,993 downwards.
TACTCATTGCGAGAAAGAAGGGCATGTTGAGGACCATTGCTGGAAACTGCATCCAAAGTTGAAACCAAAGAGGAATGGTAGAAAATGGAAGCAGAACACCATAGCCATCGTGCAACAAGACCATGAATTTGATTCATATGATGAGCTGGAGGTCATAACTATTAGGTTCTTAAGCGTTGGACCAATTATATTAGGATCTCATTCAGGTGATGAGATGAATATCACATCCCTTTGGATTAGAGGTGATGGACCAATTGACTTGGGTTATAATTCAGCCGATGAGATGAATATTTCAATAGGTATTGTACTGAATATGAGAAGAGAACCAAAGATTGCATGGAACCAATAACTTGAGGAGATAAACCAAATAATTCAACTAAAGAATGTTGAATTCAGGATACTTATATATGAAGTAGAGGAGGAGAAACCAAGCTTGCAACATTATTTACAAGCCATGGAAGAGGCCTTGAAATTTTTCCAATGTGACAAGCCATCATCACCCTCTTTAGATTAGACACCTGAGATAAAATTTGATTCTTTAGTTTCATGTTATGAATATGACTTCACTACTTTTGAGAAAAAAACTACAGAAATTGGTTCAAAATTGATGAATAAAATGGGTTATCAAGGAAAAGGCCTCAATATTAATGGCCATGGAACTGTGAATCACATGCAAGCGGAGGAATTACCTCGTTGCATGGATCGGTTATCTTATAAAGGAGGTTGGAGTATTTTCCAATTCAACCAATGACTGATCAACGAGGGACGTTGAGAGCACATCACAACATTCCAGTGATAGTGAGAATTCCAAGGGAAGAGATAAGGCAAGCTCTCATTGTCAGAGTCGGCACACCAGAAACAATTTTTAAAAGAAGGTTAGGAAAGTGTATGGGAGGAATAACCATTGCATCCATTTAAAAATGAGTGGACATCAGAGAGCCACATGTTGGGAGCTCCATCCAGAGTTACATCTGAGGAGGGGCCAAAAAGCACTTGCGAAGGAAACAATTGGTGAAGTTGTTCAAGAAAATAAGTTATAGGAAGAATTCCCATTAACTTTATTGGGTAAGATATGGTTTTAACTTTTAAGTAGCTGAGCATTGCCACATTTGTAAATCCCATGTTGCAAAAATGTTTGTAAAATTCGTGAAGTGTTTACCATCACTTATGAATGCAACATGGTGACATTTTTGCCTTTTAATTGGATATAAAGGGTTTAGTTTGTGATGTAAACTTGACCATGAGTGTGTTATAAAGTATTGGCTTTGTTTTATTATCGAAAAATGGACATGTACTGGAAGCTACAAGTTTATATATGGATACTAGTGTTAGTGTCATCATTCCAAGTTATGAAGTACAAAGGTGAAGGAAAATAAAGGTGGCATGTCAAGGGAATCTGTTATGTAGATCAAGCTTACAAATCATGCTTGTGATTTTGGAGGAATAAAACATACTGAGTGGGGAGTAATGATTCAGGTGGATCCCTCATGGCTCAAAAATCAATGTTTTAATATCTCAACAAAACTGACATAGAATCAAAGAGAACGTAGTTTTGAATCCAATGGCGCAAACGACACCTGAATCCGAATTCATTTGTGAAAGTAATTGTGAGTCAAAGTTTCAAGTAAAAAGTAATATTTTTTTCACCAAATAAATTTGGAGGGTCAAAAATTTTGAATTTTGGAAAAATTTGGTGGTGACGTGGATAAACCTAGCAGACTTCCAGATAAAATTAGTGACACTCTACATTTGGTGGAAGTTCCAAATCTAGTGGGACTATGCTAAGTCTGGGTAAGGTACATGGCCCAATAGGAAGGCTCCATGTTTCCAAATCAAGAGGCACCATGTGGAACCCTCCAAAAATTCCAGTGAGGCCTAGATCCGAATTCAGTTCCTATTGTATTTTAAATTGAAAAAAATATAAAATAATAGGGGCTTGTAGGTAGGACGAGCCCACCCAAACCACAACTTTCATACACCATATAATATATTGGAAAATGTCCCACCAAATGACATGAGGCCAACTGGTATTGAAACCACACTGTCCAGGCCCACCCACTGACTGACGCTCAAATTTAAAAAAGAAAACTTGCAACAAATTCCAACTTGGAGGTCCCATGGGGATTCACTCAAGGACCTCCAAAACCTCCAATCATATTAACATAGACATCATAACCAACACACCAATGGTTCCCTTGTTATTAATGTATGACAATGTTTTATAAAAGCCTTCCTAATTGAGCACGAATGGGAGGACGAAAAACGAAACAAAATTGTGAAGCACCAAGGTGGAACTAGCAAGTAGCGAATCCTAGAAGTAGTGGAACCATGATGCCAAAGTCAAGGAGGTAGAACCTTGACATAGGGAAAATTATTTGATACTAAAATGAATATGAAATATCTCCTAGGGGTGTAGTAGTGCCAGTGTCAGAAAGGGGTCAACTTTATTCTTAGCTTTCATGATTTTTCTCTAGGAATTTGATGGTGCAGTCTCTTTCTCCATCTGAGTAGCCCATTTTTTGGTCATCCCTACATACGAAAGTACAAGGTGTATAATTCCATTGAATTCATTTGATTTTATTTATATGAATGAAGACTCCTCATACCTCCCCACTTTAATCAGGGTCCGGAGATGTAGTCCACATTGGACGAGCTCCGTTATCAAATTATTTATGTGCATTGTATTCATGGTTTCCTTTATGATTTTTTTTTTAAGTGTATACTTATGTATCTTTAATGGTATTTCACATGAAATTATGAAATACATCTATTAAGTAAAGATCTTGGATAAATTTTGGTATCAGAGTGTTCTTCTCGCTGATGTGAATTGCGAGCATGTATGATAACTAGGGAAAAAATCAAACATGGAAAAGGAAAAGTTAATTGCTTTGATCGAGAGACTGGAAATGTAACTCAAAGAATGAAAAAGACATATGATGATGCTCATAATGATAATGAACAATAACTCTCTAAATATTTTTACACCATGGAAAATAAGGTAAACAAATTATTTGTAGATTACGAGAGGAAATTGATCAAGAAGGAAAAGAAAAAAGAAGAGAAAGCAGTGGATCATGCTTCTGTAAACCAAGAAAATGGAGGAGAACCTCCTAAAACCCCATCTCCTTATTCTAGTGAAATATCTTCTTCTTCTTCATATTATTCTCATCATTATAACAAGAAACATAAAAATCCTTCTAAAAATCCTTTTTCTAAGTTGGATGTAAAGTTTTATTTTCCTATGTTTAACGAAGATTCTAATGCAAAAAAGCTAAATAATTGGATGATATGGGTTAAAGTGTATTTCTGGATTCAGTATATCAAATAAGATGAGGCTAAGATCCAATTAGCATATCTTCGATTAGGAGGCACCGCTATCATATGGTGGGTGAGAAAACTTTAGTAAGGCAGCAAGCATGTGGGTAAATTCCTTTCTTCCTAGTCTGAATTTGTTTCTTCTTTAAAAGGATAATTTTATCCATTATCATATCGGCAGAAAGGCATGATAGAATGGCCACATTTGAAAGAAGGCACTAGTAATGATGTTTAAAACAAGATTCAACATTGGGCATTCCTTTAGATTCACCTGATACTTTGATGAAGTATATTGGTCATTTACATGATTATATCTAACATTCCTTTTTATTGTTTGAACCCACTACTCTTGATTCCATTAGTGTGAAATCCATTTACCTTAAAAGAAGGGGAACTTATGAACAAGACAGTTGTGTGAAGAAGAAAATGAAAAAAAGGGAAAAGGAAACAAATACCTCATGCACTCATTACGAGAAATAAGGGTGTAATGAGGAGCATCGTTGGGAACTGCATCTAGAATTGAAACCAAGGAGGAATGGGAGAAAATCGAAGTAGAAGGTAGTAGCCACCTTGCAACATGACCATGAATCTGATATAAATGATGAAGTGAAGGTCGTAGCTACTGGGTTTGTAAGTGTTAGACCAATTGACCTGAGGTATTATTCAAGTGATGAGATGAAGATCACAACTATTGGGATTATAGGTGATGGACCATTTGACTTGGGTTATGATTTAGGTGATGAGACAAATATTATAGTAGGTGTTGTACCAAATATGAGAAGAGTACCAAAGACTACATGACACCAAGAAATTGAGGAGATCAACCAAAGTATTCAAGAGGAGAATTTTGAACTGAGGATACTTTTATATAAACTATAGGAGGAAAAATAGAATTTGAAATATTTGTTACAATCCACATAAGAGGCCTTGAAAAAGTTTCAATGTGTCAAGTCATCATCACCCACTTCATATTCGACACCTAAGGTAAAAACTGATTCTTGAGTTACATGTTATGATGATGACTTCACTTCTTCTAAGAAACGCACGACAGGGATTAGTTCAAAATTAATGAAGAAAAAGGGTTTTCAAGGAAATTTCCTCAATGTTAATGTCCATGGCATTGTGAATCCCATCAAAGTGAAGGATTTTCCTTGTTGTGTATGGATTTCTTATGTTATAAAAGAGGTTGAATAATGTTCCATGACAAGCAATGACAAATCAACGATGGATGTTGAGAGAACATAATTACATTCCAGTGAGAGTGAGAATTCCAAAGGAAGATCTAAGGAAAGCTCTGCTCGTCAGAGCCACACCAGAGACAATCATTCAAGAAGAACTATTGCAGCCATTTCAACAAGAGTGGAAATCTTAGAGCCACATGTTGGGAGCCCCATCTAGATCTTCATCTGAAGAGGGTCCAGAAAGCACCTACAAAGGAACTAGTTGGTGAAGTTGTTCAAAAAGAGAATCAAATCCAGGAAGAAGACCCATTAGCTTGGTTGGGTGAGATATGGATATCATATTTAAGTAGTTGTGCATGGCCACATTTTTAAACCCAATGTTGTGAAATGTTTGTACAAGTGGTGAAGTGTTTTCCATAACTTATGAATGAAACATGGTGATATTTTGGACTTTTAGTTGGATAAAAAGGGTTTTGTTTTTTATGTAAACTTAACCATGAGTGTGTTATAAACTCCTGGAAATTATGGTTTGTGTTTGAGTCTTGAGAAATGGGCATTTATTGGAAAACACAATTTTTCATACGGATACATGTGTGTTATAGAAACGTTTACCACCCTTGTAGACTTGATACTTTGAGTTATGGCCTTGGGTATCCATTTTACTTCAGGCTTGGTCATTTTACTAAAAACAATTATTTTAAATTCCATACATGATTCTAGACTTCAAAACCACGTACACACATAGGTCCATCTATACCCAACACGCATATATAATTTGAAATATGAAAAAAAATATAAAATCACTATTTTTTGGGTGGGGTTTATGGGTTACACTAGAATCCCACCTACAAGATAATGTGGCCTAACTATATCCCAACTGAAAAAACTGTTTTGAGGTGGTATAAATACACCTCATGGGAAGTCCTAAAGGGAAAGGGATATATGATATTGATATTATAGGAAATTGGTCCCGGATCAAGTCTGAGTTTTCCATGTGCATCTTGCACTCCCAACTATAGGAAACCCTTGTTTCCTCATAGAGATTTTCATATCCTTTATATGAAATCTATTTGTGTATGCATTTGAAAGAGGATTGTTGAGGCTTGGGCCAGACGAATCCAGCAGAAGGTTTCTCTTGGAGCTGTGATCGAATCAGGTTGTATTCTTCCACATTTATTTGCAATTATCAATAAAGAAGCTATGTCACGTTCTTAAACTTTATGTTCTTTATGATTTAACTCATGATATGATATAATTATGTATTATTTCATGGTTCATATCCTTATGCTTATATGATCTAACATTCATATCTTGAACATGCTTTGAACTACTGCTAGTATATATTATTTTATGGAATGTGCTAGAGGATTTAAAGCATTGGAAGAAGAAGAGGGTTTGAACCTTGTGGGAACACATTCAAACATAGGAACTACAAGTAATCTCTCTTCATCCTACTTTAGTATTTTATGCATTAAGAATGCTTGTTTTCTTGCTTCTTGTTGGTATATTCCCTTCAATCTGTTGGGGTTTCCAACCCAGAACCCACCGTGTTTTATCTCGTAATAGAATTGGTGACACCGTTGGGGAATACAATCTTGTATTTCCTTGTTTAGTTTGTTTCTCTTTTGACTTGGGCCTTTTTGTTTGGTTTCTTTATTTTCCATTATCTTTGAATTTTTTTCAATTTGGGCAATAAGTTTTATCTTCTGGATTAGACCTAAATTTTTATTTTTCATTGGTGGCCTATTCATATGCAATTTTTAGTTCACACAGTCGCGTACACACACAGATTTTTCTGAAGAAATAGGTGTATACGCTAGTTTCCTTGAGTATAGTCGTGTTCATACATATGTATTTCACTAATAAGTCACGTATGTGTTGTTTTGAATGAATTTTTCATATTATGATTCTAGTAAAGAAATTCTCCTGATTTTTATTGGATGTGTTCAGTCATTTTTTGTTTGGGAGAATCTTTCTTTTTGCATATTTTCATTTTCCTATCTCTTTTTGTGGAAATACCTAGTTGGTGAAGTTGTTCAACAAGAGAATCAACTCTAGGAATAATACCCATCAGCTTGGTTGGATAATATATGGATATCATATTTAAGCAGTTGAGCATGGGCACATTTGTAAATCCCATATTGTGAAAATGTTTGTAAAAGTGGTGAAGTGTTTTCCATCACTTATGAATGAAACATGGTGATATTTTGGCATTTTAGTTAGGTAAAAAGGGTTTGGTTTTTCATGTAAACTTAACCATGAGTATGTTATAAAATCCTGAAAATTATGGGTTGTGTTTGAGTCTTAAGAAATTGATATATATTGGAAACTGCAAGTTTTCATATGGATACATGTGTTAGTGTCATCATTCCAAGTTATGAAGTATAAAAGTGAAGGAAATGCAAGGTGTCCTATCAAGGGCATTTGTTATACAGATAGAGATTGAAAATCATGCTTATGATTCTGTATGAAAAAAATATCATCGGTGGGGAGGAATGATCCAAGTCGATCCCTCATGGATCAAAATGAATGTTTTCATATCTCAGCAAATCCATCATAGAATCAAAGAGCTCATCATTCTAAATCCAATAACACAAACGACACATGAATTTGACTTCATATGTGAAAGTTATTATCAGTCAAATTTTCAAGTCAAAAGAGATATTTTTTTTACTAGATAAATATGGAGGCTCACTAAATTTGGCAGTTCGAACAAATTTGGCAGTGAGTTGGCTAAATCTGGCAGAACGCCAGATAAACTTAACAACGCTCTAAATTTGGAGGAACCACCAAATTTGGTGACACTCCGCTAAATATAGGATAGGTACATGGACCAATATGAAGGTACCATATGGAACAATCAAAAGGCACCATGTGGCACCCTTTAAAATGGCCAGTGCGGCTTAGATCTAAATTTGGTGATTATTGTGTTCTAGATTCAAAAAAATATAAAAAAAAACATGCATCGATGGGCCCAACAGACTCATTTAACCCATAAATTGCATATACTATATAATATATGGACCAAAAAATAGCCAATTGACATGGGTTTGGTGATGATTGAACATGCATTGGATGGGTCGAATCGCCAACCAACAACCCCAATTTAAAAAAAAAAATGAAAATTCCAACTCGGGTATCCCTGAGGGTTTAAACCAAGGACCTCCCAAACCTCCAATGATATTAACATAGACACTGCAACTAATGTGCCAATGACGACCTTGTTATCAATGCTCGATAATTTTATTTAAATGCCTTAACACTTTAGCATTAATGATGGCATGGAAAAATGTGTGGAGCTGTAAGGTGTGGGGGTGGAACTCGTAGGAAAAAAAATGTAGAAGCGACAGAACCCTGATGCATAGCTCTAAGAGGAACCTTGACACAAGGAATATTATCTGATGTGGAGAGGAATCTAAAGGATTCCCTTGGGGTCCAGTACTGGCGGTGTCATAAAGGGGTTAAACTTATACTCAAATGTGACAAATTTTCACGAGGGATCTGTTGGTGTAGTCTGTTTATCCATCAGAGTAGCCCACTTTCAGGTAATCCCCAGATTTGGAGGTAGAAGGTGTATTTTTTCCATGTTCGGAAAAATACTGAGAGGGGGGGGGGGGGGTGAATCAGTATTTAGTGCAGACAATAAAACTTTGATATTTTCTTTCTTAAAAACCCATACGCTACTTTCCTGAAACCAAGCCACGTATATACGCGGATATCCTTTACCTAACTCGCGTATATCCAGTGATTTAATTATGCATTTAATTCTTGACTCATATTATTGCATTAATCATTCATCATATGTTTAGACAACAGTAAACAGGTGTAGAAAGAACAGAATAATCATCACACATAAGCAACACACATGGACACCAGGATTTTTAGGTGGAAACCCAATTCAGGAGAAAACCACCGCTGCCATTGTCTCGGTCTTCAATCTTTATTATTAAGAGAACTTCTTACAACATGTACTAGCGCAGAATCATACCAGCACGAAGGCACCCACCTATAGAAGGCTACAACCTTCTCTCGTTTACCAGCCTCTTCTGGAAGGGAGCAACAACCCCCTGCTCTCGTTTACCAGCCTCACCTGGAAGGGAGCTGCTACCCCCTGATATGAACACCAGCCTCTACTGGTAGAAAGCTTCTACTTTTAGACTGAAGGCTTCAACCCTTAGAACCACTACAGACCATGCTTCATCAATTTTCAAACTGGATCAAACAGCTTCAACACAATCCTTCACTTATCAGCAAACATCCTTTTCCCATTGCATCAAACAGAACAGTGAAACCACTTTAACCAGAATATCAGAGATAACCCAGACTTCAGAATAGATATACATAAACTCAATCAACCTTGAGCAACCATCAGTTCAAATTACATACGCGCTTTTCGTTAAATAGACCCGCGTATATACGCGCTTTTAATAAAGACAACCTGCGTATACATCTGCGCACTTTTCAGAGAAAAACCCTAACAGTCCATACACGCCCTTGGTTAAACAGATCCGCGTATATACACGCTTTTCATGAAACGAACCTGCGTATAGATCTAAAAGGATAAACTTTGTAGAGCAAACCAGATCTATGGACTTACCCAAATTTCTTCAATATCTTCAATAGATTTGCGCAAGGTCTTCATTACTTATTTTCAAGTCATCCTAGAGATTCATCATTTCCAGATCTATAGTTTTTGAACCTTCATCATATTCACAGGTGCATCATATATTCAGATCTATCGATTAAGAACAGAGTTCGACCATGCAGATAAACGTCAGAGTGTAGTATTCATTAAAACCTAGACTCATGCACACCCTTTGCACAATGATTTTCTTCTCCTTATATAGGTTTACCCTTTATCAATACCATGAGTCAAAACCACATAACTTCCGATGGTATTCCTGGACGGGATCATATAAACAATCTAGCGCTCAATACAATGGGTCAAAACCATGGCAAGAACTCCTCGTTTTATATCTTTAGAGCATAATTAGGCATACGCGACTTATCTCGTACTTTTCCGCGTATATATGCTACTTCACCTAAACAAACCCGCGTATGCATAGTGACATGTCTTATTCATCATTGCTTTGGCTCTTTCTAATATTTCTTTTTTCTGTTACTTCTGAGCTACTTGTGGAACATCAGATTTACATCATTAATAAACTCATCAAGCATCAAAAAAAACTTCATTAAGTAGGTTGCCATAATCTTCATCAAGTGGGTTGCCATCAAGGAAAACACTCCGCATCATATTGCCAACAATCTACCCCTTTGGACTTGATGTCAACCACGATGGTGTTTGATCACCACAACAGAAAGATACATTAAGCATAATGATATTCTCCCCTATTCAAACACCATATCACTCTCCCCCTTTGACATCAAGGGCAAAGGGCGGATCAAAACCAACACAAGGTTGTTTTCTCCTCATGTAGATAGAAGAGCGCTGTAGATCTGATGTGCACTGAAGTTACCATGCTCCCCCTGAGTTCATGCTGAATCTTTAAACATATTTTTCAACGAAGTACATGACTCTATGGCCTTCCTATCACCAAGGACTCATACTTACAACAAAGATCCAACCAAGTGGATTTACATATGAGACTCAAATACCCAACCAAGTGGGTTTACACATTTTTTTGACTCAACTACCCAACCAAGTGGGTTTACACATTTGATCAAGTCCTTACATGACTTAATATTACAATTTTTCATCAAATCACAAATATGACCTTTTATGACCAAAACCAGAAAGACCTCAAGAGAGAGATCATATTTCAGAACCATCAAAAATACATTATACTCAGCAAGGCTAATGATCCCCCTGAACCTGTACATCAGTTTACTCCTTCATCTCCCCCTTAGCTTGTGCATCCTGAACACTTTCAACAGAAGATCATCAAGGCATCTTCACCCAATATCAGAGAATGAGACAAAAATATAAGAGATAAAACTTCACCAGAGATACCATACAACATCAGAGATATCAATCAGTACTGCAGATGAGCTGAAGAATGTTGACCCCAAACAAAATTTGTCAGCAACTAACCATACGCGGTTTTCTATGTATGAACTCGCGTATATACGCGACTGTTGTTCAGGAAACTCGCGTATCCAATTTAATCTTCTGAATTTAATCAGATCTGCTCTTCTGAGAGGCAAATACAACACCCAACTTCTGTCTGAGATATTCGAACGCTTCCCTGGGTAGAGGTTTGGTAAATATATCAGCAACTTGTTCTTTAGAGGGAACATACTCCAACTTCACCTTTTGTTCAAGCACTTGTTCACGTAAGAAGTGATACTTGATGGGAATGTGTTTGGTCTTTGAATGCATAACAAGATTCTTTGAGATACCGATGGCATTTGTATTATCACACATAATGGAGATAGGAGGTGTACATTTGATTTGAAAATCTTGCAGGGTTTGCATCATCCAAAGAAGTTGACTGTAACAAGACACGGCAGCCACATATTCTGCTTCTGTTGTAGATAAGGCAATAGAGTTTTGTTTCTTTTTGAACCAAGATACCAACCGGGGTCCCATATAGAATGCACCACCACTAGTGCTTTTCCGATCATCGACATTTCCTGCCCAATCTGCATCTGTGTAAGCATGAAGAGTAAGATCAACATTCTTTGGATACCATAGTCCAAAGTCTTGAGTTCCTTGTAGATATTTAAATATTCTTTTGACCTCCTGAAGGTGAGACTCTTTTGGATTAGCTTGGAATCGTCCAACAATCCCTACTGCATGCATAATGTCTGGTCTAGTCCCAGTGAGATAAAGTAGGCTACCTATCATTGATCTATATTCTGGTTGATTCACCGCGGGAGATTTATCATGAGAACTGAGGTTATATCCGGTTATCATTGGTGTACTTACAGGTTTGCATTCTTCCATGCCATACTTCTTTAGAATTTTCTTAAGATATTTTTCTTGTGAGAAGAATATACCATCTGCAGCTTGATGCACTTGCAAGCCAAGAAAGAATGTTAGTTCCCCAAGTAAGGACATTTCAAATTCTTGCTGCATGACAGAAGCAAATTTTTGACTCATAGATTCTTCGTTACTCCCAAAAATGATATCATCAACATATACAACCACAATCAATAGCTTATCATTTTCAATTTTTGTGTATAAGTTGCTATCAACAGACCCCTTTGAAAATCCTTGTTGATGAAGATATTTGTCAAGACGATAATACCATGCCCTTGGAGCTTGTTTGAGACCATATAGAGCCTTTTTAAGTCTACAAACAAGATTTTTATCATTTCCAAAAATGAATCCTTCTGGTTGGTCTATATAAACTTCTTTCTCTAGATCACCATTGAGAAATGTAGATTTAACATCGATTTGATAAACTTTGATTTGTTGAAAACTTGAAAAAGCAAGAAACATTCTTATGGCTTCAAGTCTAGCTACAGGAGCAAAAATTTCTTCAAAGTCTGTTCCTTCTTGTTGAGTATACTCCTTGCAAACCAGTCTAGCTTTGTTTCTTATAACATCCCCATTCTCATTTAACTTGTTCTTGAATATCCACTTAGTTCCAATGACATTTTTATCATGTGGTCTTGGTACCAATTCCCAAGTGTGATTCTTTTCAATTTGATCAAGCTCTTCATTCATGGCTTGAATCTAACATTCATATTTTCTAGCTTGATTGACATTGTGAGGTTCAATCGTGGATATAAATGCCAGATAGCTAGAAGATCTCACAAGAGTCCTCCTTGTTTGTACACCTGATTCCTTGTCTCCCAAAATTTGAGTTTCAGGATGATTCTTTTGAACATATCTGGATGGAGTTTTTCCAGATAAATCATTTTCAGGTTCTTCATCGGATCCATTGTCTATATCATTTCTATTTGATGCAGAAGGACAAAAGTCACCATCATCTTCATCTGCTGTTTGTTTTTCTTCTTTAGGGGCTGCAGGAGACTCATAAAAAACAACATCAATACATTCAACAATCTTCCGAAGCCTTTTATTGTAACATTTGTATGCTCTACTTGTAGATGAGTAACCAAGAAGAATTCCTTCATCTGATCTGGGTTCAAACTTGCCAAGCTTTTCATCATTATTTTTGATAAAGCATTTACTTCCAAAAACTCTAAAATGCTTCACAGAGGGAGAATTACCATACGAGAGTTCATATGGAGTTTTGTCACTATTTACCCGAACATGTGCCTTGTTAAGAATATTTGCTGCTGTGTGAGCTGCTTCTCCCCAAAAAGTGTCAGGTGTTCTAGAATCATCAAGCATAGCTCTAGCCATTTGTTGAATTGTTCTATTCATTATTTCTGCTACGCCATTTTGTTGTGGAGTGCCTGCTACAGAAAACTGTCTTTTTATGCCATTTTGTTCACAAAATTCAAAGAATTCATTTGATGTATATTCTCCTCCTCAATCAGATCTAAGACACTTGATTTTTAGATCTAATTCATTTTCAACCAATGCTTTGAAGATCTGAAATTTTTCAAATGCTTCATCTTTGTGTTTGATCAACCCAATCCAGCACATTCTAGAGAAATCATCAATAAATAAGATATAGTATTCTTCACCACGTGGTGACTTTTTCCTCATAGGTCCACATATATAAGTATGAACGAGTTCAAGAGGCCTTCTTGATGAGCCTTCCTTGGCATTAAATTGAACTCTAGTCTGTTTACCAAATTGGCAAGATTTGCATATGATACTCTCTGGTAGAGTAATATTGGGAAGACCACGAACAACTTTAAGTCTGCTTAATTTTTTGATTTGAGAGAATCTCAGATTCCCCAACCTTCTATGCCATAGCCAATTTTCTGAAGATTTTCTCAAGTAGCATTGATATTTGTTGTTCTTCAATACATACAGGTTGTTTGGAGTTCTTTTTCCTTTTATAATTGTTTTACCTGTATCAAGATCATGTACCACACATTATTTTGGACTAAAGACAACCTCAGTTCCTTGATCACACACTTGACTCACACTTAATAGGTTATGTCTTAATCCATCCACATACATGACATTATTAGCTTTCACCTTTTCTTTTTAAAAAATAGACCCTTTTCCCTTAATGACAGCAGGTGTATCATTTCCAAAAGTAACATTCTTTTCCGTTTCTAGGGCATTATATGCATGAAGTTTGTTTTTGTCACCTCTCATATGTTTTGAGCATCCACTATCAATATACCATTGATTTTCTTCACCTTCTGCAAATAAAGCAATGCCACAATTTTCAACCTGTATTTCCTTCTTTTTCCACACTTTGGAGCTTGAAGGAACATGTTCTTTTGGCTGGACTTTGCTCCTGCATTCAGATTCTTTATGGAAAAAGTTATTGCAACAAGCACATTCAACTTCATTTTGAAGAGGAGAAAAGTTTTTATAGGTATTCTTCTTTGGTTCAGTATCCAACCTTTTCTTTCTTGCTTCTCTTGTCATGATGGTTTTATAAGCAACACATTGAGCAGCTTTATGACCAAAATTGCGACATGTAAAACATTTTCCATTGATGTAGAGATTCCTTTGATCATGAAATCTTCTATTTGGATTAACCTGTTGGTTGGAGCTTCTTTGAAAGTTATTCATGTTAGTCTTCCTTGAATTGAGATGATCCTTCTTTACCTGTAAAGATTTCTTACCTCCGTGTTGAGTGGTAGAATATTGTAAACCAGTTGTTGTTGCCTTTAGATAGTTTGGTGCTGAAGCCTGAGAGGATTCTCCAATATATCCAAGACCTGTTTTTATGAGAGGAGAACGTTGTACCTTGATAATTTCATCTAAGGTTTCCGATCCTTTAGCAAATCTGAGATTCAGAGTCTTTACTTTCTCCAATTCTTTTCTTAGACTTACCACTTCACATTCTGCTTTCTCCCTATGTTTCTTTTCTTCTTCAATCTAATTTTTCAGCGTCTCTATGATTATCTTATTTTCTTCTAAGTATATTTTGAGTTGATTGTTTTCCTCAAGAAAATCATTTTCCTCTAGAGCATCCACAAAAGTATCCTTTTCTTTTCTTGATTCTTGTTCAAATGCCATGAGAAGTCTAAGATCTTGTTCACATTCTACCTCACTATCAGATAACCCATCACTATCTTCATTAGTATAATAACTTTTCTTAGTGCTAGATCGGTTTTTATTCCTTCTTTCTACTTCTTTAGCAGATGTTTCTTTATAAGGACACTTTGCAGCATAATGACCAACTCTTCCACAATCAAAAAATTTGAAAGGAAGCTTACCTTTGAACCTTCCGGTTCCTAGTTGGAGTCTTATCACAAAATTTGCCTCATCTTCTTCTGAGAGATATCCTGAGCCTTCTGCCTTTTGAACTTCTTTCCATTTTGTAGAAGCTTTAAAAACAAATTCTTTGACTTCAGATGGTCCCCCTCTCCTCATTTCATAAGCAGTCAGTATGCCATGAAGTTGCACCACAGTAAGAGTTTGAAGATCCTGTTTTTCTTCAAGAGCAGAGGCTTTTGATTCAAATTTTTCCGTTAGCGATCTTAAGATTTTCTCAACCAAAGTAGATTCGGTTATTGTTTCTCCCAGATTTCTCATACGATTTACAACATCATAAACACGTAAAAAGAAACTGGCAATATTCTCATCATTATGTATTCTTAAGTTTTCATATTAAATTCTGAGAGATTTAAGTTTTCCACAATTTACCTTTGCATCACCTTCATAACTTAGAATGATTTTGTCCCATATTTCATTTGCTGTATTCAGCTGCATGACTTTGGACAATTCTACTTCAGTTAGACTTCCTATTATAGCATTGACCGCTTTTGCATTTGATTCATAATTCTTCCTTTTAGTTGGATCTGTTGGTGTAGCAGCTGGATATTGATATCCTCTTTCAAAAATGGCCCATATATCTGCTCCCATAGACTGAAGATAAGATCTCATCCTTATTTTCCAGAAGATTAAATTACTTCCGTTGAAGAGCGGAGGCTTGATAGATGATGTTCCCTCTTGATTTCTCATCTTGCTTGATCTTCCTTCTAGCGGTTAAGCGTTTTCAGAAGGACCTGCTCTGATACCAATTGTTGGGAAAAATACTGAGCGGGGGGGGTGAATCAGTATTTAGTGCAGACAATAAAAATTTGATATTTTCTTTCTTAAAAACCCATATGCTACTTTCCTGAAACCAACCCGCGTATATACGCGGATATCCTTTACCTAACTCGCGTATATCCAATGATTTAATTATGAATTTAATTCTTGACTCAGATTATTGCATTAATCATTCATCAGATGTTTAGACAACAGTAAACAGGTGTTAAAAGAATAGAATAATCATCACACATAAGTAACACACATGGACACCAGGATTTTTAGGTGGAAACCCAATTCGGGAGAAAACCACCGCTGCCGTCATATCAGTCTTCAATCTTTATTATTAAGAGAACTTCTTACAACATGTACTGGCGCAGACTCATACCAGCACGCAGGCACCCACCTGTAGAAGGCTACAACCTTATCTCGTTTACCAGCCTCTCCTGGAAGGGAGCAACAACCCCCTGCTCTCGTTTACCAGCCTCACCTGGAAGGGAGCTACTACGCCTTGATATTAACACCAGCCTCTACTGGCAGAAAGCTTCTACTTTCAGACTGAAGGCTTCAACCCTCAGAACCACTGCAGACCACGTTTCATCAATTTTCAAACTGGATAAAACAGCTTCAACACAATCCTTCACTTATCAGCAAACATCCTTTTCCCATTGCATCAAACAGAACAGTGAAACCACTGTAACCAGAATATTAGAGATAACCTAAACTTCAAAATAGATATACAGAAACTAAATCAGCCTTGAGCAACCATCAGTTCAAATTACATACACGCTTTTCGTTAAACAGACCCGCGTATATACGTGCTTTTAATAAAGACAACCCGCGTATACATCTGTGCACTTTTCAGAGAAAAAACCTAACAGTCCATACGCGCCCTTGCTTAAACAGATCCGCGTATATACGCGCTTTTCATGAAACAAACCTGCGTATAGATCTAAAAGGATAAAATTTGCAGAGAAAACCAGAGCTATGGACTTACCCAAATTTCTTCAATATCTTCAATAGATTTGCGTCGGGTCTTCATTACTTCTTTTCAAGTCATCCTAGAGATTCATCATTTCCAGATCTATAGTTTTTGAACATTCATCATATTCATAGGTGCATCATAGATTCAGATCTATCAATTAAGAAAAGAGTTAGACCATGCAGATAAAATTCAGAGTGTAGTATTCATTAAAACCCAGACTCATGCACACCCTTTGCACAATGATTTTCTTCTCCTTATATAGGTTTACACTTTATCAATACCATGAGTCAAAACCACATAACTTCCGATGGTATTCCTGGACGGGATCATATAAACAATCCAGCGCTCAATACAATGGGTCAAAACCATGGTAAGAACCCCTGGTTTTATATCTTTAGAGTGCAATTAGGCATACGCGACTTATCTCGTACTTTTCCGTGTACATACGCTACTTCGCCTAAACGAACCCACATATGCATAGTGACATGTCTTATTCATCATTGCTTTGGCTCTTTGTGATATTTCTTTCTTCTGTTACTTCTAAGCTACTTGTGGAACATCAGGTTTACATCATTAATAAACTCATCAAGCATCAAGAACAAATTCATTAAGTAGGTTTCCATCATCTTCATCAAGTGGGTTGCCATCAAGGACAACACTCCGCATCATATTGCCAACAATCTCCCCCTTTGGACTTGATGGCAACCACGATGGTGTTTGATCACCACAATAGATAGATACATTAAGCATAATGATATTCTCCCCTTTTCAAACACCATATCACTCTCCCCCTTTGACATCAAGGGAAAAGGGCGGATCAAAACCAACACAAGGTTGTTTTCTCCTCATGTAGATAGAAGAGCGCTGTAGATTCGATGTGCACTGAAGTTACCATGCTCCCCCTTAGTTCATGCTGAATCTTTAAACATATTTTTCAACGAAGTACATGACTCTATGACCTTCCTATCACCAAGGACTCATACTTACAACAAAGATCCAACCAAGTGGATTTACATATGAGACTCAAATACCCAACCAAGTGGGTTTACACATTTTTTTTACTCAACTACCCAACCAAGTGGGTTTACACATTTGATCAAGTCCTTACATGACTGAATATTACAATTTTTCATCAAATTACAAATATGACCTTTTATGACAAAAACCAGAAAGACCTCAAGAGAGAGATCATATTTCAGAACCATCAACAATGCATTATA
Organism: Pinus albicaulis; assembly: GCA_034641835.2. NCBI lineage: Eukaryota > Viridiplantae > Streptophyta > Pinopsida > Pinales > Pinaceae > Pinus > Pinus albicaulis. Next base: position 155,317,248 of record CM076584.1, on the reverse strand, counting down.
CTCAGCAAGGCTAATGCTCCCCCTGAACCTGTACATCAGTTTACTCCTTCATCTCCCCCTTAGCTTGTGCATCCTGAACACTTTCAACAGAAGATCATCAAGGCATCTTCACCCAATATCAGAGAATGAGACAAAAATATAAGAGATAACACTTCACCAGAGATACCATACAGCATCAGAGATATCAATCAATATTGCAGATGAGCTGAAGAATGCTGACCCCAAACAAAATTTGCCAGCAGCTAACCATACGCGGTTTTCTGTGTATGAACTCGCGTATATACACAACTGTTGTTCAGGAAACTCGCGTATCCAATTTAATCTTCTGAATTTAATCAGATCTGCTCTTCTGAGAGGCAGAGACAACACCCAGCTTCTTTCTGAGATATTCGAACGCTTCCCTGGGCAGAGGTTTGGTAAATATATCAGCAACTTGTTCTTTAGAGGGAACATACTCCAACTTCACCTTTTGTTAGAGCACTTGTTCACGTAAGAAGTGATACTTGATGGGAATGTGCTTGGTATTTGAATGCATAACAGGATTCTTTGAGATACTAATGGCACTTGTACTATCACACATAATGGAGATAGGAGGTGTACATTTGATTTGAAAATCTTGTCGGGTTTGCATCATCCAAAGAATTTGAGTGCAACAAGACGCGGCAGCCACATATTCTGCTTCTGCTGTACATAAGGCAATAGAATTTTGTTTCTTTCTGAACCAAGATACCAACCGGGGTCCCATATAGAATGCACCACCACTAGTGATTTTCTGATCATCGACACTTCCTACCCAATCTGCATCTGTGTAAGCATGAAGAGTAAGATCAGCATTCTTTGGATACCATAGTCCAAATTCTTGAGTTCCTTGTAGATATTTGAATATTCTTTTGACCGCCTGAAGGTGAGACTCTTTTGGATTAGCTTGGAATCGTCCAACAATCCCCACTGCATGCATAATGTCTAGTCTAGTCCCAGTGAGATAAAGTAGACTACCTATCATTGATCTATATTCTGGTTGATTCACTGTGGGCGATTCATCATGAGAACTGAGGTTACATCCAGTTATCATTGGTGTACTTGTAGGTTTACATTCTTCCATGCCATACTTCTTCAAAATTTGCTTAGGATATTTTGCTTGTGATAAGAATATACCGTCTGCAGTTTGATGTACTTGCAAGCCAAGAAAGAATGTTAGTTCTCCAAGTAAGGACATTCAAAATTCTTGTTGCATGACAGAAGCAATATTCTGACTCATAGATTCTTCATTACTCCCAAAAATGATGTCATCAACATATACAACCACAATCAATAGTTTATCATTTTCAATTTTTGTGTATAAGTTGCTATCAGTAGACCCCTTTGAAAATCCTTGTTGATGAAGATATTTGTCAAGACGATAATACCATGCCCTTGGAGCTTGTTTGAGACCATATAGAGCCTTTTTAAGTCTACAAACAAGATTTTTATCATTTCCCAAAATGAATCCTTCTGTTTGTTCTATATAAACTTCTTCCTCTAGATCACCATTGAGAAATGCAGATTTAACATCCATTTGATAAACTTTGATTTGTTGAAAACTTGAAAAAGCAAGAAACATTCTTATGGCTTCAAGTCTAGCTACAGGAGCAAAAGTTTCTTCAAAGTCTATTCCTTCTTGTTGAGTATACCCCTCGCAAACCAGCCTAACTTTGTTTCTTATAACATCCCCATTCTCATTTAACTTGTTCTTGAATATCTACTTAGTTCCAATGACATTTTTATCATGTGGTCTTGGTACCAATTCCCAAGTGTGATTCTTTTCAATTTGATCAAGCTCTTCATTCATGGCTTGAATCCAACATTCATATTTGCTAGCTTGATTAACATTGTGAGGTTCAATCGTGGATAGAAATGCCAGATAGCTAGAAGATCCCACAAGAGTCCTCCTTATTTGTACACCTGATTCCTTGTCTCCCAAAATTTGAGTTTCAGGATGATTCTTTTGAACATATCTGGATGGAGTTTTTCCAGATAAATCATTTTCAGGTTTATCATCAGATCCGTTGTCTATATCATTTCTATTTGATGCAGAAGGACAAAAGTCACCATCATATTCATCTGCTGTTTGGTTTTCTTCTTTAGGGGCTGCAGGAGACTCATCAAAAACAACATCAATACAATCTTTTGAAGCCTTTTATTGTAACATTTGTATGCTCTGCTTGTAGATGAGTAACCAAGAATAATTCCTTCATCTGATCTGGGTTCAAACTTGCCAAGCTTTTCATCATTATTTTTGATAAAGCATTTACTTCCAAAAACTCTAAAATGCTTCACAGAGGGATAATTACCATACCAGAGTTCATATGGAGTTTTGTCACTATTTACCCGAACATGTGCCTTGTTAAGAATATTTGCTGCTGTGTGATCTACTTCTCCCCAAAAAGTGTCAGGTGTTCCGGAATCATCAAGCATAGCTCTACCCATTTGTTGAATTGTTCTATTCATTCTTTCTGCTATGCCATTTTGTTGTGGAGTGCCTGCTACAGAAAACTGTCTTTTTATGCCATGTTGTTCACAAAATTCAAAGAATTCATTTGATGTATATTCTCCTCCTCGATCAGATCTAAGATACTTGATTTTTAGATCTAATTCATTTTCAACCAATGCTTTGAAGATTTGAAATTTTTCAAATGCTTCATCTTTGTGTTTGATCAACCCAATCCAACACATTCTAGAGAAATCATCAATAAATAAGATATAGTATTCTTCGCCACGTGGTGAATTTTTCCTCATAGGTCCACATATATCAGTATGAACGAGTTCAAGAGGCCTTCTTAATGAGCCTTCCTTGGCATTAAATTGAACTCTGGTCTGTTTACCGAATTGGCAAGATTTGCATATGATACTCTCTGGTAGAGTAATATTGGGAAGACCACGAACAGCTTTAAGTCTGCTTGATTTGTTGATTTGAGAGAAGCTCAGATGCCCCAGCCTTCTATGCCATAGCCAATTTTCTGAAGATTTGCTCAAGTAGCATTGATCTTTGTTGTTCTTCAATACATACAGGTTGTTTGGAGTTCTTTTTCCTTTTATAATTGTTTTACTTGTATCAAGATCACGTACCACACATTCTTTTGAACTAAAGACAACCTCAGTTCCTTGATCACACATTTGACTCACACTTAACAGTCTTAATCCATCCACATACATGACATTATTAGCTTTCACCTTTTCTTTTAGAAAAACAGACCCTTTTCCCTTAATGACAGCAGGTGTATCATTTCCAAAAGTAACATTCTTTTCCTTTTCTAGGGCATTATATGCATGAAGTTTGTTTTTGTCACCTGTCATATGTTTTGAGCATCCACTGTCAATATACCATGATTTTCTTCACCTTCTACAAATAAATCTATGCCACAATTTTCAACCAGTATTTCCTTCTTTTTCCACACTTTGGAGCTTGAAGGAACATGTTCTTTTGGCTGGACTTTGCTCCTGCATTCAGATTCTTTATGGCCAAAGTTATTGCAATAAGCACATTCAACTTCATTTTGAAGAGGAGAAAAGTTGTTATAGGTATTCTTCTTTGGTTTAGTATCCAACTTTTTCTTTCTTGCTTCTCTTGTCATGATGGTTTTATAAGCAACACATTGAGCAGCTTTATGACCAAAATTGTGACATGTAAAACATTGTCCATTGAAGTAGAAATTTCTGCGATCATGAAATCTTCTATTTGGATTTACCTATTGGTTGGAGCTTCTTTGAAAGTTATTCCTGTTAGTGTTCCTTGAATTGAGATGATCCTGCTTTAGCTGTAAAGATTCCTTACTTCCTTGTTGAGTGGTAGAATATTGTAAACCAGTTGTTGCTGCCTTTAGATAGTTCGGTGCTAAAGCCTGAGAGGATTCTCCAATGTATCCAAGACCTATTTTTATGAGAGGAGAATGTTGTACCTTGATAATTTCATCTAAGGTTTCCGATCCTTTAGCAAATCTGAGATTCAGAGTCTTTAATTTCTCCAATTATTTTCTTAGACTTACCACTTCACATTCTGCTTTCTCCCTGTGTTTCTTTTCTTCTTCAATCTGATTTTTCAGCGTCTCTATGATTATCTTATTTTCTTATAAGTATATTTTGAGTTGATTGTTTTCCTCAAGAAAATCATTGTCCTCTAGAGCATCCACAAAAGTATCCTTTTATTCTCTTGATTTTTGTTCAAATTCCATGAGAAGTCTAAGATCTTGTTCACATTCTTCCTCACTATCAGATAACCCATCACTGTCTTCATTAGTATAATAACTTTTCTTAGTGCTAGATCGGTTTTTATTCCTTCTTGCTACTTCTTTAGCAGATGTTTCTTTATAAGGACACTTTGCAGCATAATGACCAACTCTTCCACAATCAAAACATTTGAAAGGAAGCTTACCTTTGAACCTTCCGGTTCCTGGTTGGAGTCTTCTCACAAAATTTGCCTCATCTTCTTCTGAGATATATCCTGAGCCTTCTGCCTTTTGAACTTCTTTCCCTTTTGTAGAAGCTTTAAAAAAATCTTCTTTGACTTCAGATGGTCCCCCTCTCCTCATTTCATAAGCAGTCAGTATGCCATGAAGTTGCACCATAGTAAGAGTTTGAAGATCCTGTTTTTCTTCAAGAGCAGAGACTTTTGATTCAAATTTTGCCGTTAGCGATCTTAAGATTTTCTCAACCAAAGTGGATTCGGTTATTGTTTCTCCCAGATTTCTCATACGATTTACAACATCATCAACACGTAAAAAGAAACTGGCAATACTCTCATCATTATGCATTCTTAAGTTTTCATATTCAATTCTGAGAGATTGAAGTTTTGCACTTTTTACCTTTGCATCACCTTCATAACTTAGAATGATTTTGTCCCATATTTCCTTTGCTGTATTCAGCTGCATGACTTTGACAAATTCTGCTTCAGTTAGACTTCCTGTTATAGCATTGACCGCTTTTGCATTTGATTCATAATTCTTCCTTTCAGTTGGATCTGTTGGTGTAGCAGTTGGATATTGATATCCTTTTTCAACAATGGCCCATATATCTGCTCCCATAGACTGAAGATAGGATCTCATCCTTATTTTCCAGAAGATTAAATTACTTCCGTTGAAGAGCGGAGGCTTGATAGATGTTGTTCCCTCTTGATTGCTCATCTTGCTTGATCTTCCTTCTAGCGATTAAGCCTTTTCAGAAGGACCTGCTCTGATACCAATTGTTGGAAAAATACTGAGAGGGAGGGTGAATCAGTATTTAGTGCAGACAATAAAAATTTGATATTTTCTTTCTTAAAAACCCATACGCTACTTTCCTGAAACCAACCCACGTATATACGCGGATATCCTTTACCTAACTCGCGTATATCCAGTGATTTAATTATGCATTTAATTATTGACTCAGATTATTGCATTAATCATTCATCAGATGTTTAGACAACATTAGACAGGTTTAGAAAGAACAGAATAATCATCACACATAAGCAACACACATGGACACTAGGATTTTTAGGTGGAAACCCAATTCGGGAGAAAACCACCACTGCCGTCATCTCAGTATTCAATCTTTATTATTAAGATAACTTCTTACAACATGTACTGGCGCAGAATCATACCAGCACGCAGGCACCCACCTGTAGAAGGCTACAACCTTCTCTCATTTACCAGCCTCTCCTGGAAGGGAGCAACAACCCCCTGCTCTTGTTTACCAGCCTCACCTGGAAGGGAGCTACTACCCCCTGATATTAACACCAGCTTCTACTGGCAGAAAGCTTCTACTTTCAGACTGAAGGCTTCAATCCTCAGAACCACTGCAGACCACGTTTCATCAATTTTCAAACTGGATCAAATAGCTTCAACATAATCCTTCACTTATCAGCCAACATCCTTTTCCCATTGCATCAAACAGAACAGTGAAACCACTGTAACCAGAATATCAGAGATAACCCAGACTTCAGAATAGATATACAGAAACTAAATCAGCCTTGAGCAACCATCAGTTCAAATTACATATGCACTTTTCGTTAAACAGACCCGCGTATATACGCGCTTTTGATAAAGACAACCCGCGTATACATCTGTGCACTTTTCAGAGAAAAACCCTAACAGTCCATACGCACCCTTGGTTAAACAGATCCGCGTATATACGCGCTTTTCATGAAATGAACCTGCGTATAGATCTAAAAGGATAAACTTTGCAGAGAAAACCAGATCTATGGACTTACCCAGATTTCTTCAATATCTTCAATAGATTTTCGCCAAGTCTTCATTACTTCTTTTCAAGTCATCCTAGAGATTCATCATTTCCAGATCTACAGAATTTGAACCTTCATCATATTCACATGTGCATCATAGATTCAGATCTATTAATTAAGAACAGAGTTCGACCATGCAGATAAACTTCAGAGTGTAGTATTCATTAAAACCCAGACTCATGCACACCCTTTGCACAATGATTTTCTTCTCCTTATATAGGTTTACCCTTTATCAATACCATGAGTCAAAACCACATAACTTCCGATGGTATTCCTGGATGGGATCATATAAACAATCCAACGCTCAATACAATGGGTCAAAACCATGGTAAGAACCCTTGGTTTTATATCTTTAGAGCACAATTAGGCATACGTGACTTATCTCGTACTTTTCCGCGTACATACGCTACTTCACCTAAACGAACCCGCGTATGCATAGTGACATGTCTTATTCATCATTGCTTTAGCTCATTCTGATATTTATTTCTTCTGTTACTTCTGAGATACTTGTGGAACATCAGATTTACATCATTAATAAACTCATCAAGCATCAAGAACAACTTCATTAAGTAGGTTTCCATCATCTTCATCAAGTGGGTTGCCATCAAGGAAAACACTCTACATCATATTGCCAACATTCCATGTATTATTTTGATTTTTTTGAGATGAATGAAGAGGCATCTCCACTTTGAGCAAGGCTCGAATACGGTAATTCACAGTGGATAATTTTTTTTATCAAACTCCTTGCATGCATTGTTTTCATGGTTTTCTTTATGTTTTCTTAGTTCTTTAAGTGTATGGATATGTGGTTTTAATGCTATTTCGCATGAAATTATGAAATATATCAATGAATTAAATATCTTAGATCATTCAGAAAGGAGGTTTGACATGATTGCATGACACTAGATTCAAGGATTTCAAGGGGAAGCTTCACACTAGGTGGCTATGTCCTTAAGACGTGAACATAGTTTTTGAAATTGGGAATGTAAAGATCTCAACAAAGGATGAATCATATAATCCTTTATTTTATAATGGACGTGTTGTCTTCATTTATATCATAAACTTCCCTCTAACGATTTATTTTCTCACATTGTATCAAGTTTGGTTCTTAAGATAGGGGAGCATCTCCCCATATCACTAACCACATGGTTTATTTCTAATTTTTAACATATATATAATGGTGAAAATCCCTTTCGGGAATGGTTATAAAAGGTGCTAGTTGAAAACATTCGTTTTGGAAGTTGGAAACCTTTTCCTTTTACATTATATATCATTTTTACTGATAGTTGCAGTGAATTTTTTGCAATAACAACCTTCAAATATTCAAATATTTCATAGTTTTAGTTACATTGGGCGTTCTTACTATGATTTTGGTTACACCTATAATTTCTTCTAAAATTTTTGTCACACCATTTATTGTTAAATACATTATTTTTATACTAGTTGTTGTTATTTTGGTTTCGGTTACACATGTTATTGTTATTGCAGTTCTTGTCACACCGCTTTTTCTTACACATGTTGTTGTTAATGTGGTTATTGTTACACCTGTTTTTATTACTATAGTTGTTATTACAATTGTTGCTACTACACTAGAATACTAACTGAAAATACATTTACTCCAACATGTTGTTAATGTTCCTACCAATATTGCCACTACTCTAACTATTGCAACTGCAAATCAAATTTTGTCACTTTTAACCAAGGGCCTCAACAATGTCACAAAATTTGTTAACACTTCTTTTTTATTGTCACATCAACATTATTTTGGTCACATCCACCACTTCATACTTGTCATATGGTCATGTTGCATGGTAAGCACCCAACAAGTATGATCCTTTTTCATTTTCTTGCATAACTGTGGTTTGAATGATGATTAGAAAGTCTATTTGACCCTCTTTCCATGTTGGCCTAGCGGGGATTTCACTTGAGATAAGGGAAGGTGTATCATAACATCATTAAATAGTGCCACATCACTATCATGACCCTGAATTCCACTGTAGACAAGAACTTTATGGTTTTATTTTCGCATAATTTGACCATTTATTTCCTTTCTTTGTTCTACCAACATATCACGCTATCATTGTCCTGACACAAGCCATTTGTAATGCTAGCTATAATTCTACAAACAAGTTATAAAATCCATTTTTTATATTGTGGACTAGAGTAGGCTAACATAAAACAAGATTTTAAAAAACTATTATTGGAATTATGTTAACTTCTTATGGACATATGTATAAAATTCAATAGTATATTGGTACGTAACATCATAAATAGAGAATATGAAATAGGAAAACACAATTACAACCATATAAACTGAATGAAATAAGGTCCTTTTTTTTTGTTAAAATTAGTTACACTTGTAGAAGAGAATATAGTGACTTGGGCCGCTACATACTCCTCTGTCAGAGGGTTATTTATATCCCTTATTTATTGATTGTTGTTTCTTTTCTCCTTTCTTGGTATTTAGTGGGAAAAATACTGTGGTTGAACTCAAGTGGAGAGCTCGAATGGTCGAACTTGGTGTATTTTGATAAACCTAGTAGAAATGGATAGTGATCACTTTTTAGATGATAACATGTAAATCTCACTACAAGGAAAAGACCCTCTAGCGGAGGTTATAAAGGAGGTTTTTAGTGTTACAAAATTGGCCAAAATTGTCAAAAAAACATATGCTACCACATCCGTTTATGGTTACAGAGGTTTTGGCGAAGCTTTTAATGGAAATTCAACACAACCAAAAAAAATCGCAGCCAAAGGTTATTACGGATGTTTTTTTCATCGGTGCGCTAATCAAGATTTAATGCATTGGTGCGTACATGTGGACGGCACCCTGGGGTGGTCTAAGGAGAGTACACTGGGCTGTTAAGGTATAAAATAGCACCGGGCATAGTGTTGGTGATACAACGCACGGGGCAGTTATAATTGGTCTTGGGAATTGAGCAGTGCCCATAGGTCGTATCAACGTGTTGGTGTGTAGACTTATAGAAATGCATCGGTGCGTCCTTTCACACAATTGCACCGAGCTTTATAATTGGTATCAGTATTTTTCCGGTGCAAATATGTGATACAAATACACTGGTGTGTATAGACTCTTAAACACCCTGGTGCGCAGTATCACACAAATGCACGAAGATTTATAATTGGTATCGGTATTCGTGCAGTGCCCATAAGTCGTCTAAATGCACTGATGCGTATAGACACAAAAATGCCCGGTGCATAGTATCACAAAAACACACCGAGATTTATAATTGGTATCCGTATTCATGCGGTGCTAATAGGTCATAAAAAGGCACGAGTGTGTAGATAGAAATAAATGCACCGAAGAGCCATACCGCACAAACGCCTCAATATTTTTAATCGATTTTGGTATTTGTGCGGCACCCATAGGTCGTAAAAATGCACTAGGGTGCTTAAGAATACAAGCACACTGGTGTAAGTATACATGCACCAGTTTTCATTTTGTATTTTTCAGAAACATTGACCTGTGACAGTGCAATTATTGTGATTGTTTTAAATGTTGGGTATGTGTTATATTCTTTCCACGACTAATCCCGCGTGGGGGGGTCACAGGAGGGGCGATAGCCCCCCCTGTACGTTGCGCTGGGCACAATGTCGAGGGGGTCATAAGGGGGGTGGTAGCCCCCCCTGTCAAGGTCTGAGGCAACGCCCCAGAAATTTTTTTTTGGTCCCTATTTTTCGGTGGGTGGATCCTCCGATGGTTTTGCACATGGGTTTGTACATGGTTTTGGAGTATGATGTTTTTTGGCCCCTCGTATTTTGTAGATCCAGTCAAGGGAACTACGGTTATGTTTTAATCCAGGGTTAATGGATTGGGGTTTATGTATGCTTCGGCATGTATGTATATGTGTTGTAACACTAAAAGGAATATATTGAAAAATCAAGCTGGTCATCCCGATTTGGGATCCAGGGGAAAATCTCTGTGTTTATCTATCTTATGTTTTATGCTATTGCTTTTGTTTATTTTCTATTTTTAAGATTTGTTTGCAAATAATTTTTGTACAGGGTTAAAACCTACATTTTGTATCAGAGCAGTTTCAGCTTCAAGGGGACACCTTTACTACTGAGGGGTTTTTTGCTCAGGCTTGAGGTAGACCCTGTTCAGTGGGAGATCTGCGGTATCGATTCTTGCGGTGAAAGAGGATGGCGAGCGGCGGGAAGATAGAGATAGAGAAATTTAATGGTCATAGTTTTGAGTTGTGGAAGCTCAAGATGGAGGATCTGCTGGTGGATAAAGATTAGTGGATCATGGTAGATCCGGGTACTAAACCAACGACAATGTGAGATGAAGACTGGAAGAAGTTGGATCGGAAGGAAAAGAGCACAATACGATTGTGTGTCTCAGATTCAGTATCATTGAATGTATCTGGGGAAGCTACGATGAAGACCTTGTGGGACAGGCTAGGGACTTTGTACCAATATAAGTCTCTGGTGAATAAATTTTTCCTCTGGAAAAAGCTGTATAAGCTGAGGATGAAGGATGGAGACTTGGTGACAAAGCAATTGAACGCCTTCAATACTGTGGTAAGTCAGTTGTCATCTATTGATATTAAAATCTCAGATGAAGATAAGTGCATCAGTTTGTTGTGTTCTCTACCAGACTCATGGGATAGTCTGATTACTGCAATAGGTAGCAATACAACTACCTTGAATTTTGATGACATTGTCTCAGCCTTGCTGTAAGAGGAAATGAGATGGAGAAATATGGAGGGTCAGAATGGAGATGCCTTATCTGTATGAGGAAGGTCCCATAATAGAAACAAGAATAAGGTTTCGAGCGGGAAATATAAATCTAGAGGGAGATCTAAATCTCCTAGAAAGTTTGTAAAGGTGTGCTAGAAATGTGAAAAGGAAGGGCACTACAAAAAGGACTACAGATCTAAAGCTCCTGAGAAAGGAAAGGGATCTGATGATGCTGCTTCTGCAGAGGCAAAAACCACCTCGGATGAAGGTGAGAATGTGTATTTGGCTTCTTCTTCAAATACACATGTAGATCATGAGTCATGGTTGATTGATTCGGGTACATCCTTTCACTTCACTCCCCATAGGAAGTGGTTCTGCGAGTATGAGAAATATGATGGAAGTGATATCTTCTTAGGTGATTATAGGAAGGCTAGAATCGTCACATGTAGAAAATTCAAGCTGAATTTGCAAGGTGGAAGGATTAGAACACTTCTTGGTGTTCTGCACATTCCTGCATTGGCCAAAAATCTTATTTCTGTCAGCAAGATGGATGATGCAAGTGCAAAAACAGTGTTCGAGAAAGATACCTATAAGATGGTTCAGGGAGCACTGGTATTAATGCGGGGAGTTCGGATTGGAACTCTATACAAGCTTCAGGGCAACACTGTTATTGCTGGGTGCAATAGTTCTATGGTTCCTGAAAGTGGAGCGGAAAGCCTAGCGGTCTTTGGAGAAAAGACCATGCTATGTCATCAAAGGCTTGGACATATTGGAGGGAAGGGCCTTCGGATACTGCATGGAAATGGTATGGTAGAAGGTATGTCTAATAGCTCTCTGGATTTCGATTTCTGTGAACATTTTGTATATGGGAAGCAGAATTGGGTGAGTTTTCCTTCTGGTGCTAAGAGGGCAAACAAGATATTAGAGCTTGTGCACAGTGATGTGTTTGGACCTATGTTGGTTCCATCACTGGGTATTTCTGTGTACTATGTTTCATTAATATATGACTTCTCAAGGAATACATGGATATATTTCTTGAGGAAGAAATCTGAAGTCTTTGACATATTTAAATAATTTAAGGCTCTGGTGGAAAACCAGACAGAGAAGAAGATAAAGGTGTTGAGGACAGATAATGGTGGGGAGTTCTGCAAGAAGGAATTTGAAGAGTTTTGTAAGAAGTGTGGTATTAGCATGGCAGAAGACTATTCCATACACACCTCAGCAAATCAGAGTTGCAGAAAGAATGAATAGAACGCTGATGGAAAAGGAAATAAGCATGCTCAGTGGTACCAAGTTAGGACAAGAATTCTGGGTAGAGACAGTGGAGACTACATGTTACTTGGTTAACAGATCACCTTCATCAGTGTTGGAGGATAAGACTCCACATGAGGTATGGACTGGTAAGAAAACCTCTATTTCACATCTGAGGGTATTTGGATGTGATAAATATGTACATGTTCCAAAGGAGAAAAGGACCAAGTTGGATAATAAATCTGAAAGGTGCATCTTTATTAGGTATAAGGATGGTTTAAAGGGTTACACGCTTTGGAACCCAGAAACAAGGAAGGTTGTGTATAGCTGAGATGTGGTGTTTAGAGAGGTGAAAGATGTTGTTAAACATGAAGTCCTACCAAAGGAACCTGAGAATATAGAGTTTGAGCTAAAGGAGGATGAATCAGACTCTACAACCGAAGAAGACTCAGAAGATGAAGAGCCACAAAATCCAGCTATGAGAATATCAGCTCGGGAAAGAAGACAACTAGAAAGGTATAGTCCATCTCCTTTCTGTTCAAATTTTGCTTTGACTATAACTGACGATGATCCCAAAACTGTCATGGAGGCAGTAGATTCAGAGGATGGAAAACTTTGGAAGGAGGCCATGGTTGATCAAATGGAATCCTTGCATAAAAATGAGGCATGGGATCTGGTGGTGTTGCCGGCTGGAAGGAAGCCAATTGGAAGCAAATGGGTGTTTAAGAAGAAGATGAATGTAGAAGGAAAGGTGGAGAAATATAAAGCTCGGTTGGTAGCAAAAGGTTATTCCCAGGTGCTGAGAATTGATTTTGGTGATATTTTTTCTCCTGTTGCCAAAGTTACTTCTATTAGATTACTTTTATCTGTTGCTGCTGCATTTGATTTTGAGGTAGAACAGATGGATGTGAAGACAACGTTTCTTCACGGGGATCTAGAAGAGGAGATCTACATGAAACAACCTGAAGGCTTTATGGTGAAGGGGAAGAAATAACTAGTATGCAAGTTAAAGAAGTCTCTGTATGGGTTAAAACAGTCACCAAGGATGTGGTATTAGAAATTTGATACCTACATATGGGGACTTGGCTTCACGAGAAGAAAGGAGGATCACTGTGTTTATTTTAAATTAATTGGTGATCATGCTATTTATTTGGTCTTGTATGTGGATGATATGTTGTTGATTGGAAATGGCAAAGAAATTATCCAAGATTTGAAGACCCAACTGTTCTCAAAATTCGACATGAAGGATCTTGGTGCTGCAAAATATATTTTGGGCATGGAAATTAAGAGAGATTGGGCAAAGAGGAAGCTCTAGTTAAACCAGAGGAAGTGTGTCGAGACTATATTATAGAGGTTCAATATGCAGGATAGTAAACCAGTGAATGTTCGGATTCCTGTAGGAACAAAGTTGTCTACTGATCAGTGTCCTAAGACATAAGAAGAAGAGGAGGATATGTCCTGTGCTCCATATGCAAGTGCAGTGGGTAGCCTGATGTATGCAATGGTCTGTACTAGACCAGAAATTGCACATGTAGAGGGAGTATTGAGCAGGTTTATGTCAAACCCAAGGAAGGAGCATTGGATAGCAGTGAAGAGGGTTTTCAGATATTTACGTGGCACTAGTGATTATGGCTTGTGCTACCAGGGAAGACCAAGATTGGAAAGAGTGTTGGACATTCGTGGTTTTGTTGATGCAGACTAGGCTGGAGATCTAAACCAAATAAGATCTACAAGTGGGTATGTGTTTAGCCTATTTGGAGGTGCAGTCAGTTGGATGAGTAAAATATAGTCTGTAGTGGCTCTTTCAACTACAGAGGCTGAATACATAGCAACCACTCATGCAAGCAAGGAAGAAATTTGGTTGCAGAGATTGTGCTCAAGTATGGGGTTGGTGCAGCAAGCTATAAGGATAGATTGTGATAGCCAAAGTGCAATTTTCTTGGCTAAGAACCCTGCTTATCATTCAAACACAGAGCACATTGATGTTCAATATCGCTTTGTGAGAGATATGGTTGAGGCTAAAATGGTGTTGCTGGTAAAGGTGGACACTTTGAAGAATGTTGCAGATGCATTGACAAAGTCTGTAAGCAGTAATAAGTTCTCTTGGTGTAGAGAAACAATTGGTGTTGCAGAACTGGGCTAATGAGTAAGCTCTCCTGTGGCCCCCTGTGGAAAGAAAACAACAAGTGGGAGAATGTTGCGTATGTTTTATATTCTTTCCATGACTAATCACGCACGTCACGAGGGAGTCGATAGCCTCCCTATACATTCTTATTTGGGTGCAATGTCTCTATGCTGTCGGGGTATGGGGGCGGTGCCCTGGGAAATTTTTAGTCTTATTCAGGTGGCGGATACGCATGGTTTTGTGCATGGGTTTGCACATGGGTTTTGGGTACGATGGTTTTCGACCCCTGGTATTTTGTAGATCCGGTCAAGGGAACTACGGTTATGTTCTAATCCAGGGTTAATGGATTGGGGTTTATGTATGCTTCGGCATGTATATATATGTGTTGTAACACTAAAAGGAATATAATGAAAAATCAAGCTGGTCGTCCCGATTTGGGATCCAGGGGAAAATCTCTATGTTTATCTGTTTTATGTTTTATGCTCTTGCTATTGTTTATTTTATGTTTTTAATATTCGTTTGCAGATCATTTCTGTACAGAGTTAAAACATACATTAAATTCATTATTCATCAAAAGTTGACACATATTATAACAATATTCATATTAATTAATTTTTTATTAATGCATTTGAATGTGATGTTTGGATTAATTTGTTATATCATATCATAATTATTGTGGTTTTTTAAAATTCATTATTCATCAAAAGTCGACACATATATATCTTATAACAATATTCATATGAATTAAATTTTTATTAGTGCATTTGAGAACAACAATGGAGAACGCAATAGAATAAATTAAAACATTTTCTATTATATATATATATATATATATATATATATATATATATATATATATATATGAATAAGACATTCTTTGTCATACAAAATGGGACAGTTATTGGTATCCCTTTATCTTTCAATTGGGACACTATGTCCATTACATTAAAGAAAATGTTTGATTTCACAGACATTTTTCAAAAAATACAACACCTTGCTTTTATATCCAAACATAGTGATCATCATTATTTGCTTGAACTGTTGTCACTGCTAGAGCTACTTCCATGACATGGGTTATTTTCAGAAATGTTGTTCACGGTGTTGATTTTTTTATTCTTCTTCACCTTCCATCTAGAAACATAAAAATAAATTGTAATGAGTGTATATACATTCGTGGGAATAATGAAAATTGCAATATTAAATAATATACATCAATGTAAATCGAAAAGAGATGACGTACCAATGCAACAATTGACTCATAAACTATACACATTCCTTCAAAACCATGTAACATTCCATAATTCAAGATTTTATCTGTTGGCGCAGTGCCATACTTTGTTTCCTACAAGTTATATACCCCATAACAAATCATATATTTAATATAAAATATTTATTTTTTCTACTAATTATAGACGGAGCTAAGTAAAACAAGATCGATAGATGCTTACAAATTCCACAATTAAGTTCTGATATGCCAACATATACACACAACTCATATTTAACCCAATTTCAATCAATTCCTCTGATGGTTCTTCTTTGTATGTTAGCACCTGTTTGAAAACATTCAATGATGATATTTGTAAAACAACTTAAAAAATACAAAAATGAAATCTAGTTAAGTTGTTATAAGGAAGTAACAATTACTCACAAACTTAGATATCAATCCCTTTCTTCCCTGTCGTCATGTTTTATGTGCTGAATGGGTTCCATTTTCTTTTCTTTTCTGCAAGAAAATACTTGAAAATTAATATTTAATGCTAAATTGTTTATTTATTTTACCTAATGATAGAAAAAATCAATGATTACATATTACATTTGAAGCAAGTTGTTGTTGAGATGGCTCCTCCAACGATGCAATTTTTTCCATTTCTTTGACCATCTCCTTGTACACTTTTTTGGACATTCCTACTATAATATTTCTGATATTAGCTCGTTCATCTTTTGAGATTTTCATAATCTTCCTGAAAATGTAACATGACAACAAAGTATTTAATTTTTATATTGATATATGAAAAGTAAGTATAACAAAAGTGATATTTATAAATAATTCTAGACAAACATCTAAAGGAATATTACTTTTTCATTCCTTCTTTTTTGTTGTTGTACGTTTTTGCTATTAAAAGTCTGACATGTCTCATTGACCAATTCTCTGGAAAATCTTCCCGTAGTTTACATAAAATTTGGTTCTTCGAATCATTGGATTGGTTTTTGTATTGTAAGTGGAAAGACTGTCTATACATTCGTTCTACTAGATCCCTCAAACTTTTGTAAAAGTTTTTCCCCCTTTCGTTAACCTCCAGAACCACTCCAGATGAGCTAAGGACCAATTCATTTTCATTTGCATGTTCTATTTTTTTTTTTATTTTCTTAGAACAACATTCCTTTTCTGAGTTGTTGGTCCCTGTAGAACATTAAATAGATGTGAATTAATAGAATTTTTCACACATTTTATCTAATAATTTTAATTATATTATTAATGAAAACTAAAAAAAGATACTCATATTGGATCGATAGTATTTTTTCATTCACCTGAGTCATCCTTTTGCAATTTTTCCATGAAGATTTTATGCTCTTATGGTCCTATATCAAAAATAATCTTATCAAGCTTCGTCATTTTGTGGCTCTGCATGATACACAGTAAACAATACATATTATTTAAACTTACATATAGTTCAAAAATCATTTTTTTATAAAAGCACTTGAATAAAGAACTTGCCTTTTTTGTTTTTCTTGATGTGTTATCAGTATTTTTTTTACTTGATCTCTTGTCACTCATTTCTTTATCGATCTCAAACCTGTACCATATCATTCAATAATATATTTATAAATAAATTGTCAAATTTTCAAGTAAAAAAAAAAATCTCAAGAAACTGGTGCGCCATTCATGGTCTACACACCGATGTCGGTGCATGTCTCTCTTCCAAATGCATTGCCATAACAGTATAATAGACCATACAGTGCTCTATTTCAAGAAGGAGCACCGGTGTGTTACATGTCAATGATCGCAATGGTTAACCATGATAAAATAATAAAATTTGTCCAGTGTTAATTTTTTAGCAAAAATCGGTGCCATATTTTACATATTGCGTACCGATTAAAAAAAAAAATATCACATTACATTGTGTGGTGTGCTTGTAAAATAAAGATCCCCGGTGCACTATGTACTCCAGGTGCACCGATAAAAAAATCTATTTTTTTTTTTTAAGTTCATGCCAGGGCCCACATGGATTGGGATCTGACTATGCTAATCGTCCTGTCGATTGGATGTCTTAGGTCTATATTTAGCAATAAAAACCCTATAAATCTAAATTGAAAAGCCCTAATTCTGAAATAACAAAAAGAGGAAGAATAAAGGGGAGAACCAAAAAGAATGTAAGGTTTATATCTTTTGAAAGTTTTTTTTTTTTTTTCGAAACAGAACATTCGCGGTGTGCCATAATGAAATAGCGCACTGGATGCATATTTTACAGATGGTGCACTGAAAAAATATTTTGTTTTTCTAATATTTTATCACATTACTTGCGCGGTGTGCTGGGAGAATAGAGCGCACTGGTGTGGTATTCCATATAGGGCGTAATGACATTTTTTTTTTCTTTTATGCAAGGGCCGACATGGATTGGGATTAGACTATGCAGGTCTTCCCGTTGGTTGGATTTCTTAGGATTATATTTAGCAATACAAACCCTATAAATATAAATTGAAAATTCCTAATTCTGAAATCATAGAAAGTGGGAGAAGAAAGGGCAGAAACGAAAAAAATGTAGGGTTTGTTTCTAAAATGTTTTTTTTTCAAAACAACACGTGTGTGGTGTGCCATAATGCAATAGTGCACTGGTGCCATATGTTACATATGGCGCACTGATAAAAACATTTTTTATTTTTTTATTTTTTATCACTGTACTTTCGCAGTGCGTCGCTATAACTGAGCGCACTGGTGCGCTATGTTACGCAAGATGCATCGATGAAATTTTTTTTTGTATTTTTTTAAGATTGACGCAAGGGCTAACATGGATTGGGATCCGAATATGCAGGTCCTCATGTTGGTTGGATGTCTTAAGCTTATATTTAGCAATATAAATCCTATAAATATAAATTGAAAAGCCCTAATTCTGAAATCACAGCAAGTGGAAGAAGAAAGGGAAGAAACAAAAATAATGTAGGGTTTGTTTCTAAAATGGTTTTTTTTTTAAAACAGCACGTTTACGGTGCGCCATAATGCAATAGCGCACTAGTGCCATATGTTACGTATAGCGCATTGATAAAAATATATACATATTTTTTTTTCACTGTACTTTCGCAGTGCGCTTCTATAACGGAGCACACCAGTGCGCTCTATTAAGCAGGGCACACCGACAAAAACAAATCTATATTTTTTTAATATTGACACAAGGGCCAACATGGATTGGGATGCAAATATGAAATTCGTCCCATGGGTTGGATGTCTTATGACTATACAAACCCTATAAATCTAAATTGAAAAGAAAGAGGGAGAAGAAAGGGCAGAAACAAAAAGAATCTAGGGTTTTGTTTGTAAAAATAGATTTATTTTTAATTTTTGTTTCTGAAAACTACAGAAAAGGTAAAAAAAAATTGCAGAAAAAAAGAGTTAAAAAAACAATAAGCTTTGATTTTGTTATTTTACATCATAAAAAAAACTACAGAAAAAAGTTAAAAAAAAAAAAGACTTGGATTTCTTATTTTATTGCATAAAACAAACTACAGAAAAAGGTACAAAAAAACAATAAACTTACTCATATCGTTTGAAATTCTATGGTACAAGGTTTGACTAACCATAGGTTTGGAATTTTGATTGTCTGAATACTTCTGTTCGAACGTATTTCCGTGCTCCACAGTGCTCTCATGCTCTGTTTGCTCCAGGTATGTATCCTGCAAATCTCTGGCTGAAAATTTTTGCAAAAATAGTGAAATAATGAAAAGTGTTTATTATTTAAAGAAATGTTTTATGAAATTAGATTTTCGAAAATATTTTGCTGCCCATTTTTCAATTTACCGCTTTTTTTTTCACTGAAATAAAATAGGGTTGTGCTTTTTTTATTTGTGGTTATTCATTTACCGATGCGTACTTTAATTTAACCGAACCAGTGTTTTATAAAATGGCACTGGTGCGCTAAATAAAAAACTCACTACTGCGGTTATCTATACATTACGCACCAGAATGACATTGAAGTTTGTGCATCAAAATATATTGTTGTTTTACTCAAATGCAGGGAGAAAATATCATATATTATATGGAATGGAAAATTCTTCAAAATCCAGCTCGTTCCATAATATTTCTCAAAGTCCATCACGAAGTTCTCCCTATCCATGTGTAGACGTAATATTTACTTCAGATTTATTTTATTTTTTCATTATCTAATTGAGTTTATATATGTTTTTTATCCATGTAGTCAATCACACACAACTTGATTAAATTTATAATGTATAAAAATTTGCAGGTTCATGCAGATTCAACATCAAGTTCAGATGCACAAAATATTCAAACTGCTCCAAAACGTTGGAAGTTCTTATCAGGAGTTGCATATCGTAAGGCACATTTGGTAGATGAAAATGGACAGCCGCTTCACCCTGCCAATTGTAATAATATTGCATCTTCTAGCCACAATCTCGGGACAATGTTCATAATTATAATTATAATTTTTTGGTATATATATTGATTAATATGTAATTATTTCAACGTCAAACCAATTTATAATCATGCAATATTGTCAACGTGGTTTCTAATTGATATCATATATTTTGTACTAATCATGTTCAATTTTTTTTTAATTATTAGGATTCTAGTGATGATGAACGATCTACCTACCATCTTACGTTGCACCCCACGACAATGTCAAATCGAGAGAAGACTGAATTAAGAGAAAAAATCAGAGAGGAACAATACCAAGAATGGTTGAATCAACCACCGATTCAATTCCAGCTATGTCCAGAATCACCAATTAAGAATGACTACATCAATAGTAGTTCTTCACAAGCTGGAAATGTAGGCAATCAAATAGAGGTTGGTATGGATGATTACTTAAGGGATACGACTGCCATGGAGACAATGTTGTTAGATGCATTCCAAAATGATGATTAGCTAGGGGATGATGCTCATATCGTTGACACCTTTTTCGAAAGCCTTAAATTTTCTTCCACCACCCCTCTCTTTGGACCCGGTGGTTAGTCAAAGTCTACCCAGTTGGGGACAACAATGTTATTGTACAACCTGAAAGCAAAGTTTGGTTTGTCGAATGCAAGTTTCTAGGAACTTTTGAGGTAAGTTACCATAAAGTACTCCCCTTATATAAATTTGAGATATAATCAGTACACTGCAATGAACATTACAAATGTTAAATTTTATGAATGTTAATAATTATATCAACATTAATGTACATTTAATATTAATATATTTTTCAATGATCACCAACTACAGGTTATTCAAAGATAAGGTTCTTCCGAGTGACAATGTCTTGCCCGGTAGCTGCGAAGAGGCAAATAAATTGTTGAAAATGTTGGGTGTTGAGTACATATCATATCATGCATGTCCAAATAATTGTATTCTATATAGAGGAGAATATGCAGACAAAGAGATGTGTCCGAAATGTGGGCATGACAGGTACGATAAATAAAAAAAAGAAGTGTAAATCATGTACTGGTCCTCCTTTTAAGATATTGAGGCATATGCCTATAATCCCAAGGAGTCAAAGGCTCTTTCGTTGCAAAGAGTTAGCTATGTTGCATGGATGGCATGCCTCACACAGAAGTGAGTTGGGAGTTATGTGAATCCCAGCTGATTCAATAGCCATGAAGCATATAGAGGATACATGTCCCGAAAAATTCAAGAATGAAGTACGAAGTCTACGACTCAGCATAGCCATGGATGGAGTCATTCCATATTCCCTCCAGAACACCAACTATTCTGTTTGGCCTGTAGTAGTGATAAATAACAATATCCCCCCATCGTTTTTCGTGAAGAATGAACATCTTATGTTGGCTCTCATAGTCCCTGGTAGAAGACAAGTGAAGAATATGGATGTCTACTTAAAACCATTGGTAGATGAATTGAAGGAATTATGGGATGGGATAAATGTATACGATGTATCAAGACCCATCGCAGCAGAGAGGAGTTTTACGTTGTATGGCATATGTGCTTACACGACACATGATTATCCAGGCTTAGGAGTTTGCTCTAGTAAATTACATGTTTAATTTATTGATTTGTTTATATATAATGTAACAATATTCTTTCACAAATTAGTTATTTAATTCATTGTAATAATATTTTTTCTGATCTTCATGATATTCTTTAATGTGCCATGCGTATTAATTAATGTATACAAATATAATCTCGTAGGTCTTGTAACAAAAGGGTATTTTGGATGTAAATGTTGTGGACCTTCTCTGAAAGCTAGATGGTCCAGGGACCTATGAAAGCCTATGTATGATTTCTCCAGGATATTCCTACCAGAACAACACCCTTACAGAAGAGCAGCATTCGTTTTCAATGGTAAATGAGAGAGAAACCAAAGGACTCCAATAATGACACCAGCTAAATGGCTTAGAGCATATGAGAGAAAGAAGGAGAAGGAGTTCATAGAAATGTTCGATTCAAATGGGGAGCTTAAGTTTGATGATTTAGATTTCTTCAACACCTATGTTGAGAAATTTCCCATTGAGATGAAAAGGAAATCTATCTTTTATGACCTCCCATATTGGGAGCATCTTAAGATTTCCCACTTATTAGATCCCATGGATATATTTAAAAATGTTTCATCTTCTTTATGGAGGCACATATCATCGAAACAAAGTGACACATTGGCTGTTAGGAAAGATATTATTACTTCAAAAACTAAAAATAAATATTGGCCAAGATGATTAGAAATTACAGGATCAAAGGCAGGCACTGGTCCCTCTAATTCATGGTTTTTCAAATAAGGTGATGTCCCATGGATTTTTAAAAACGATGATATATCTTTGACAAAGGAAGTTATAATGGATGTGAGGGTGCCAACTTCATACGAGTCTTCACAACAATGTTGCTTCACCGTGGATGACCATTTGTTAGGGTTGAAATCGCATGACCATTTGAATCTTCTAAGAGTACGTATAATGTCAAAAGCATGATTTTATTATTTGTTATATTAATAAATTTTATCCCATGTGGGCATCATAAAACATAACTAATTTTGTATATTATTGCACGTGTTTATAACTTTGGAGTGTCATTATCCTTTTTTTGTGTGTGGGTGTGTGAAACATGAATTCCCTCAAGACCTAGGATGTGCCATATCTAAATTATCTGCATTTTTACGTTGGATCATGTCAAAGGAGATTCATGTGGCTAGCATTCCACGGTGGTGTCAAGAGATAGTTGAGATTGTTTGTATGTTTGAGAAGGAACTGCCGACGAGTTTCATGGACTTACAGGTTCATATTCTAATCCACCTGGTAGATGAGGTTGAATTAGTTGGGGTTGTTTCTTGTCATTGGATGTTCTTCTTAGAGAGGTACATGAATAAATTGAAAGGTTTTTTTCGACAAAGGGAAAAACCCGAGGGGTACATATCGTATGAGTCTTTCTACTATGCCAGTGAGTACATCAAGTAGATTGACAACAGACCAGGTGTGGTGATTTGGGACGATCAAATGGATGAAGACAAAAGAGAAGGAGAGTTGCTCCAAACGAGTGGAAAAAAGCGCTTGATAAAGAGTAAGCGAATTATAATGTTTTAAATTTATAAAAAGTAATTAATATTCATGTTGAACTTTGATATAATGTATATTTTGATCTCTAAGTACTATATAATGTTGGTTTGATTTCATCAGCGAATGTAGAAATTGAAGCGATCAATAAATTCATTTTTTACAATTCTGAAGTGACACGACTGTGGGTCGCATTGTACAAACAAAACAAGATGAAATGGGATAGTGACAGGAAAGAATTCAGACGGTTGAATGGTAGAATTGTGCCTTATCCCGGTCATTTAAAAGAAAATATGCCAAAAATATGCCCCAACAGTTGGGTTGCTGACCAAGTCAGAGAGAAATATGGTGCTACCAGTCTTTACCCGCGTGCTGAAGAGGATGCGCTAAACATAGAGATTTTGTGTAGCAACTCAGTAATAATCTTTTTAATTTATATGTAAATTTGAAACTTATATTAAGACATATACATTTCATATTTTAACTATTGCTGGATTATTATTTATAAGACACATGACACTATGATTTTTTTAAATTTTTTATAATAGGTGCATTTGTTCCCATCTATGTGGGCATATGGACACCATTTTCGCACGGAAAATGCCGATGCTGGAAACATCATAGAAGACTGTGGAGTGGAAGTCGATTTTGATCAATCTAGTCGATCTAGCCACCATGATCAACAACTAGTACGAGGGAGATTAGGTTACGTTAGAAAGATACAAGAGATCATTGAAGTGGATTTTACTTCTTTCCAATGTGTTATTTTAGGTGCAAGTGGTGGGACACCTTTGATTGGAATAATGTTAAGGAAGATCGTGATAGTAGGCTGATATGTATCAACACTAGAAAGATGTGGGATGAAGCTAAGGCGCCCTATGTTTTCCCTAAACACTGCAACCAGGTTTTTTTTTACCAAGATGTGTTGGATAGGGATTGGTCGTTCGTATTGACACATGACCCTAGATCAAAACATATTTTTGAGAACAATAGTGTTATCATGCCATGCGAGCTAGAAGATAATGAGGGTAATCATGAGAACTGAGAGTGATATGGTACATGTGTTATTTAATCAATATTTATACTTTTTAAGATGGGTTTTTCGAAATATTAATATAATATGTATTTTGAATTAATTGGTAATTTGCATTGTATTAATGTTAAAATCAATAATTCACTTGATAATTTGGTATTTTGTTGATCTCTAAAACAATGGCGTATTGTATAAATTAATTCTTTTTTTTGTATCTAAGATCATAATAAAATAATTAGAATTCTAAAGTACATGAATTTATTTGCATTATTTTCTAAACTTTATTATGTTACAATAAATCATATTATTCTAGATTTATTATTTTACAATTATTTAAAATTTACAAATTTAAAAATTTAAAAATTTTAATAATTTCATTTCACATTAATACAATTAAAATTTTACAAATATTTTACATACAATTACAATAATAATTACAATTACAATTACAATTACAATTTAACAATTTCACGTGCAATTACAATTACAATTACAATTTTAGAATTTTACATATATACAATTACAATTTTACAAATTAAAAAATTACAATTACAATTACAATTTTAGAATTTTAAATACAATTAGAAATACAAATATTACAAATTTACAATATCATGATCATTTGGTGTTAAATTAATTAATAAACATCACGTTCATGATAACCATCGTACAAACATCATATTTGACTAAAAAACACATTCAAAATCACTGATTGCATCATCGTGATCATGATCATCTAACAAAACACAATTAACATTATATATTAACATCATCAGTACAACACAAACATCAAATATACATCTAATGTCAAATATACATCTCATTCTATCACATACACATCTATCTGCAAGCTGCACATTAAATGAACATATCTAACATGACCTAACAACATACACATCATGATGATCACTAACATGTAAATTAAGTACAACTGCAACATGAACATAAAATACATGGACCATATATATATATATATATATATATAATGCTAAAAATATACAACTGTAATATAAATTTCATGGATCAGCTGGTGGTAGTACAACATCAATATCAATACAAGTGGCTGATGGTCCAGCCTCATCTCCATGATGACTGCTAATAGATGCTAGTGGAGGCTCATGCAAATCTGGCACGGCACGAGGCTGTGAACGATCATGAGATGATGGTGCGCTATGCCTCGCAGACTGTCCATCATGTGCTACGACTTGATCGTAACGTGCAACAGTCCTCGTTAGTCACGTAAAAGTTGTCGTAACTCCTACGACATGCCGCATCAGGCTGTACATGTCACACAACATGCCTCTCCACAACTATGATAGCCCGTCATCGGCCTCTATGTCTCTGAAATCAGCAAGCCTGATGCCTGCCTCAACAATCAATGCAATGAGTTGGTCGCCCAACTCCATCCTATATCTAGCATCACTAAGATGTCGATCGTGCACCGGCGCACCAGCAGGAGCAGGTCTTTGATCTGGACCAGCCTCCTAATGATCCTCGGAAATATATGGCATGCCCTCATCCTCATCATGAGGATCCACACTTGGATTAGGTGGTGGTGGTGGCTTCTCCTCGCCATCAAAAGAGCCAATGTCTGAAAAATATGTACAAGTACACAAAAATAATTAGAGGATTTTATTACACAATTTAATTAAAACAAGTTAAAGAACATGTTAGAATAAATTTAAATAAAACAATAATATTACCTCTATCATCTGGCGGCTCATTAGTTGTGAAGAGGATGTTGGCACACCCTCACCAATCGAACCCTG
Source organism: Pinus albicaulis (assembly GCA_034641835.2). NCBI lineage: Eukaryota > Viridiplantae > Streptophyta > Pinopsida > Pinales > Pinaceae > Pinus > Pinus albicaulis. Next base: position 155,291,416 of record CM076584.1, on the reverse strand, counting down.
CATAATGATAGGGGCCCAAAATGAAGGGATGCTTATCAACACTCGCTAGCAACTCCAGTGCATCATCTGATATCCTCACTAGAAAAAGAGTCTCCTCCCTCTTAGGCATCATCTGCCCCCACATGTGCATATGTGCCTCAGTAATTTTCCTACGAGGCTTCTGAAGAAGAGAAGGCCTCGTCTCTGGAAACCTCTCAAAAAATAAACAAAAAATCTCTGAAGAAAAAGGGAAGTTGACCCTCCCTTGTGCATGAGCACGACATCTATATAATGTTGTACAGAACTGCCACAAAAAAATGGTAGACCACCTGAGAAGTCGTGGTTGTTGTAGTAAAGAATCAACATAATATAAAAGCTGGCAACTAATGCATTTCTCGTCACTGGTGTTGTGCGAAATGGTAAAAATGATAAGTGAGGGACACTGGACCTCCTCCCGACCAAAGGCACCAATACGTAATTTTCGTCCAGCGACCTGAAACTTTGCAAGAGATACTAAAGTTTCCCCAATATATCTCTAAGAGTAAACTAACTGACTCCCTGCCACACAACTAGCTGGAACCTTGGGGAACAAGGGAAAATCCACCCCTCTCCCTGATAGCCCTGTAATAAAATATACATCCTCCTCAGTGGGCATGTACCACTGGTTGATACCAACCCAGAAAGCCTATTTCTGGGCATTCCAAATTTGGATAAGATGTCTCAAAAACAAACCATGGGACTTTAGGGAAGTAGCCTCCTCATAAAACTTGACGAGGCCTACCTGCCTAAGGAGCCCCTGCGTCGCTGTTGTAATAGGGCGAGGGTACACATATCTCTCCCTCTCCCTTGCCTCCCATAGGCGAACCATGTTATACTGTTCCGCCTGTTGTTGTTGTTGTTGTTGCCCCTCTTCTCTCCTTTCACGTCTCTGAATGATTGAAATATTAAACAAATTTTTTTTATTAAATGACACATGTATTTCCAAATATAAGTATATATTTATTTTTTGAAAAATAAATAAAACAAGAGTCGGTGCACCAAAAACACAGTCATACACCGGTACCAGTGCGTCACACCACATAGTGCACTGGATACGGTGCACCTCATGATATCGATCGCAGCGGAAGAAGTGCTCCAGAAAATGTTTTTAGCGCACCGTTCAGGAGGCGGTGTCAGGAGGCCGGTGGGCTGACTTCATGTTAGGACCCTATATTACTAGTATAGTCCCTTATTGTTATTATTGTACCTCGGTAACCCCCATATTTTTATTATTGTGTCCTTAAATTATTATTGTTAGGTCTGCTAGGATAACATTGTCGCCCCACTAGGATTACATTGTGGCCCCATGGACTCCTATATATAGAAAGGAGGTTTTGTAATTTGTATCATCCAAGAATTTTTCATTCATGTAATGTATTGGAGGTTTCCCCCTAAAAGTGGCTTATTTCTAAGGCATTGATATCTCTTTTCTTCTATTTTTGGAGCTGGTTTCACAACATTTGGTATGAGAGCTTTGGGATTCTAGGGTTTCGCTGCTCCAAACAGGTCGTCATGGAATTTTCGCTCTAATGTTTTTTCTGCGAAGGTTCAGAAGCTAAAATTTTTAGAGTGTGAAGCCAAAAGCTGGAAGAACAATGTCGCAAAATTTTAGAGCTTGGTTCGCAATATTTTCGGAGATATGATCTGTGGAAGTTAGGGATTTTTGCAGGCTCTTGAATTTAACATAAACAGGTCATTGTGGAATTTTCTCTATAATTTTTTTTCTACGAAGGTTCAGAATCTGAAATTTTTAGAGTGTGGAGCCGAAATCCTGAGGAACAACGTTACAAAATTTCAGATCTTGGTTCACAATAGTTGCGGAGATATACTCTATGGAATTTAGGGTTGTTTTAGGCTTCTGAATTTCATCTGAAAGAGGTGATTGTGGGAAACTCTTCATAGCTCTCTCTCTGATAATCGGATTGGAATGATGTAAAAAGTGGCTGCAAGCACACAGAATATAGTTTTATGTCTATCAATTTCAAAGCCAAAGGAAGAAACAGTGACACGTGACAAGTCGTACAATTTCACTCTACTGAACTAGTCCATAATTAGTTCATTGTGGGTATTTGGGCATAAATTTTCCTTGAAAAATCCAAATCAGGTCAGACCTGTGGTATTCGAAAGAAGATTTAGAGGACTAATTTAGGGTTGAGTTTTATTTATTGCAGATCTGAAATCGCATAGATAATTCAGTTTCAATATCAAGCTCCTCAAAAGCAAGAAAAAGGTGTGTATTGTTTTTCAAATTACATAAGTCTCGTTTGAAAAAAAAATTATATTGAATTTATTCCAAGGGCATATTGAAGAATAGACATCAGTATTGGGTTCTAAAATGCCCCGTAAAAATAATTCAACACCCATGAAGCCTTTAGAAGGCTCCACTATGACTCATGAAGACGAAGAAACACAACATGAGATATGAAAATTACAAGAGCAAGTGCACCAAATTTCGTTATCGCAAAGAGCAACAAAAAATGAAATGGAAGTTTTGAAGAAAGGCGTGGAAACTAAGATGGATGGTTTGAAGAAAGGCATGGAAGCTAAGATGAATGTTTTGGAAGCTAAGATGGATGACATGGAAGTGGGCATGGAAGCTAATATGGATGACATGGAAGCTAAGATTGATGAAGAAATGAAAGGCAACATGGAAAACATGAAGAATGATCTAAAAGTAGACATCGAAGGTTTGGAAAAGTTGATACAAGAAATGTTTCCTAATGGCGAAAATATAGTACAGGAAACTCATGATGAGAACAAAATAAATGTTATTCATGATTTCATAAACTCTAAGGTTGGATGGAAGAACCACCATATTCCAAAGATGGATATGAGGAAGTTTGATGGCAAGGATCCCGTAACATGGATAATACAGATGGAGCAATATTTTGATCTCAATAATGTGCAAAACGCACAAAAGATACGCATTACAACTTTACATTTAGAACAAAATACATTTCTATGGTATCGATGGATTTTCTCCCGTAAAAAAATTGTCACTTGGTCAATTTTTACGAAGGAAATAATAGCACATTATGAGGATACAAAGAGAAACACCTTCTTTAGCCAATTGATAAATCTCAAACAAAAGGGTTTAATGGCGGAACACATTGAGGACTTCCAAAAATTGAATATAAGGGTAACTGATATTTTAGAGGAACACAAGATTGATCTCTTTATAGTTACTTTAAAGGATAACATCCAACATGAAGTTCGCGTTTTGGAACCTGATTCATTAGAGAAGGCATTCAGGTTGGCCAGAAAAATTGAATGTAAAATTATGGCGACAAGCAAGCCTACCACTCACTTCTATAAAGAGGGAAGTGTTGCTACTCCTAGATTTGCACAACCTACAAGGTTGACACCACAACAATTAGAAGAAAAAAGAGCAAAAGGGCTTTGCTAGAGTTGTGATAGCAAATACACTAAAGGTCATAAGTGTGTTGAGAAGATATTATTTTACATAGATTGTGAAGAGGAAGAATAAAATGAACACGAATCTTCAAAAGAAGAGGATATACACCACCAACCAACCCTACAAGAGGAAGAAATGAGTCCGACTATATCGTGTAATGCATTGGCAGGAATTACCACTCCTCAAAATCTCAAGATAGATGGACATATCAAGAAGAAAAAGGTAAAAGTGTTGATTGATTCAGGTAGTACCCATAATTTTATTCATTGTAAGGTAGTGAAGCAATTGAATTGTTTCTTATACCCAGCACCATAATTTCAAGTGATGGTTGCAAATGGAGGAACTATAAATTTCTATGGAAAATTCCATAATATCAAGCTAACCATGTGGGAATATGTATTGAATAGTCCAATGCTTTCCATTCCTATGGGAAGTGTTGATGTTGTACTAGGAGTACAATGGTTACAATCTTTGGGGACGATAGCTTTTAATTTTCAAGAACTTTTCTTGAATTTTTTTTCAGAAGGAAAGGAAGTCGAATTACGAGGTATTGCAAGGAAGCCAAGCAAGATAATAAGCTCTAATGTCATGACAAAGCTTCTAAAGAAATAACAACAAGGTGTAATTGCACAATTATGCTCACTAGAAGTTCCAACATCAAAATAATCTATTTCTCCAGATCTCCAAAAAGTCTTGGACAATCATTCCAAGGTGTTTGAAACTCCCGAATGACTCCCACCTATTCGTGATCATGATCATGCGATTCATTTGATTCTAGGAAGTGTTCCTCCAAACATCAGGCCTCACAGATATCCTTATGTCCAAAAGAGTGAAATTGAACGTATGGTTGCAGAAATGTTAGAGGCTGGTATAATTCAACCTAGTCAAAGTTCTTTCTCTGCTCCTGTGGTATTGGTACACAAGAAGGATGGATCATGGTGCATGTGTCCAGATTATAGGGAGCCCAATAAGCTCACCATTAAAGATAAATTTCCCATTCCTGTGATTGATGAATTATTGGATGAATTACATGGAGCAATTTATTTTACCAAGTTGGATCTTCGTTTAGGATATCATCAAATTAGAATGAAGACTGAAGATATTCCGAAAACAAAATTTCGAACTCATGAGGGTCATTATGAATTTTGGTCATGCATTTTGGCCTTACCAATGCACCTTATACATTTCAAGGGTTGATGAATTCCATTTTCAAACCCTTCCTTAGAAAATTTGTGCTAGTATTTTTTTATGATATACTAATCTACAACAGGTCTTGGAAGGATCATGTTCAACATGTCAATAGGTGCCTGTAAACTATTGGCAAGGAGAAACAATTATATGCAAAAATCCAAATGATTCTTTGAGACAAGAGGTGGAATATCTGGGTCATATTGTATCTCATGAGGGTGTTAAGGTAGACCCTAACAAAATTAAAGCCATTAAGGAATGGAAAGTCCCCAGAACCATAAAGCAGTTGCGAGGATTTCTCGGGTTAACAGGGTATTATTGCAAGTTTGTTAAGAATTATGGTAGAATAGCAGCACCTCTAACAACATTATTGAAGAAAGATGCATTTTCATGGACTCCTGAAGCAGCTAAGGCCTTTGAACATCTTAAAGAAGTAATGTGCCTAGCACCGGTCTTAGCTATGCTAGATTTCACAAAAACCTTTATTGTGGAATGTGATGCCTCAGGAAATGGAATTAGTGTTGTTTTAATGCAAGAAGGAAGACACATTTCTTTTGAAAGTCATCCAACCAAAGGAAAGTATTTACAGAAAGCTATTTATGAGAAGGAAATGTTAGAAATACTGAATGCACTAAAGAAATGGCGAACTTACCTAATGGGAAGAGACTTCAAGGTAAAAATTGATCACGATAGTCTTAAATACTTTTTGGAACAAAGACTATCTTCAGAAGAGAAGAAAATATGGGTCACAAAGATGTTGGGTTATGACTTTGAAATAATCTAAAAAAAATGGAATCTAATTGTTTTCGCAAATGCACTCTCAAGAAAGAATGAAGAGGTGGAAGCATTTCTTTGTGCCATATCTATTATCCAACCAAATTGGATAACCGAAGCAAGGGATGAATGGAAGAATGATGAAGAAGTGTGGACACTCATTCAAAATTTGCAGCAAGATCCTAGTACATCTGATACATTTAGTTGGAAAAATGATTCCTTATGGTAAAAATATCGCTTATATTTTTGTAAGAATTCCAAACTAAATGAAATTATTTTTTGGAATTGTAATTTTCTCCTTTAGAGGACACTAAGGTCGATTTAAAACTTCAATGGCTTCGTAAGAAAGAATTTTTAGATATCTAATTCAACATTCAAAAGTTTGTATAATGTTTGTTTCAGAGAATAAATTGGAGACAATTAAGACCCCGGGTCTTCACAACTTTTTGACCAGTCTGGACCAACTGTTAGAGGATATTTCAATGGATTTATCAAAGAAGTGTCAATGAGCTAAAGAGTAAGAAAGAAAACATCATGGTGGTAAAGGATAGACTTACCAAGCATGCACACTTTGTGCATTATCTCATCCATTTAAAGGCACAATTGCTACTACATTTATGGACACAATTCAAAAGCTACATGGAAACCCAAGGGTTATTGTGAGTGACAAAGATCCCATTTTTACTGGAAATTTTTGGACGAAGTTATTTTCTTGTTTGGGTACTCAATTAGCTCATAGCTCATCTTATCATCTCAATCCGATGGTCAAACTGAGATAGCAAATAAATGTTTGGAAGGATATCTTCGTTGTTTTGTATCTAATAAAAAAACACAATGGGTCAAGTGGTTACCTCTCACTGAATGATGGTATAATACCTCCTTCCATACTGCAACAAAAATGACCCCATTTATGGCACTTTATGGATATCATCCACCATCCAGCACATCATCTTTAAGAGAAAATTTGAAGGTTAAAGCAGTGGAAGATCACATCGAGCATCAACAATAAGTTCTCCAACTCTTAAGGATAACCTGAATTTGGCACAAAATCGAATGAAACAACAAGTAGATCAATATCGCAACGAGAGAAGTTTTGATGTAGGAGACTGGGTATTTTTACGGCTACAACCATACAAGCAAATGTCCCTCAAGCAAGCTAAGAAGGATAATAAATTATCACCAAAGTACTATGGTCCTTAGAAGGTGTTGTAAAATATTGGTACTATGGCATACAAATTGGAGCTTCCTGATTCTTCATGAGTGCATCCAGTTTTCCACGTTTCATGCTAAAAGAAGGTTATAGGTGAAAATCTTCCAGTTCAAACAATATTGCCAGAACTTGATGAGGAAGGAAAAATAATATTGGAACCTGAAGTGGTAACGGAAACAAGAAATCGATAGCTAATAAATCGATCAATTTCAGAGTATCTCATCAAGTGGAAGAACTTACCCACTAAAGATTCTACATGGGAGGATGAGAATTTTATACAGAAGCACCTAGAGCTACTCAAGCATTGAGGACAACAAATTTTTGAAGGAGAGTGGCATGTTAGGTCCCTATATTACTAGTATAGTCCCTTATTTTTATTAGTGTAACCCCCTTATTGTTATTATTGTACCCTTGTAACCCCCATATTGTTATTATTGTGTCCTTAAATTATTATTGTTAGGTTGGCTAGGATTACATTTTGGCCCCATGGACTCCTATATATAGAAAGGAGGTTTTGTAATTTGTACCATCCAAGAATGTTTCATTCATGTAATGTATTGGAGGTTTCCCCCTCGAAGTGGCTTATTTCTAAGGCGTTGATATCTCTTTTCTTCTATTTTTGGAGTTGGTTTCACAATACTTCGCTATCTTCCCAGGGCTTATAACTAAGTCAGCACATCGCCCTCTTGCTACTGTATATATTTGTCGGTGCGGTATTTTAAGATGCTACATCGTTGACCTAGGCCAAATACAGTAAGCCATGCGCTAACAAAATGGGCCGACCCAGGGCGGTTATCTCAGTCAATGCACCGCTCCACCACAATTGAACCAGGTCAATGGTGCGGCTAGGTAGACGACCACACCACTCTTTTTTAAAGAAATTTAAATAACATGGTGCACTTGTGGTATCTGCCCCAGAATCAGTGCAGATGCCCTTAGCACTGGTTTACTAGCCCAAACTATTGACAATGTCGAATTGCGGTTTCAGTGCTCTGAAAACATTACATGCCTTGGGGCTGGTTATTCCATCAACGCACCAAGTTTCCGCGATACACCATTGTCAACAGTGTGGCCTGGTAACCGACCGCACCACACTTTTTAATTTTTTTTTTAAATAACACGATGTGCCACGCGGTACCACGTTGGAACCGGTGCGGATACCATCAGCACCGGTTGCAGTGCGACCTGTAAATTTATAGGCAGCATCGCAAACCAATGCGAGTTGAACAGCTCGAGCACACCGCGTGACAATTTTTTTTTTTTAAGGGTTAATTTTAAGGTTTTTCAAATTATAATCTGCTAGAAGGTTTAATTATGGAAAAACAAGAAAAATACCTATACATTTACCTGCCGAGGAGGCATATTGGCTGTACAATTTGAAAAAGAAAATTTATCCACTATTTTGTAAAATTCAAGCTGGAGATTAGTGGCAATGCACAACAACAATGCGTGCAATAAGTGCAACGGGAGCATGGATGTCAGTGTGGCTCAAACAAGGATAACTTGCACCGATGCTTGAGAGCTCTGTAGCACTGAAAAAATTGAAAAATGCGGTTTTTTGGCTGTAATTGTTTTTTATTTAACCCTGTTCCGGTGCGTGGGGTTTTTATTTGTGTATCGGTGTGTTTTCACTATGCTGCCCCAGGCGGTTTCTATTTTCGCGCGCATTTAGGAGGCACCGAGGCGACCTTGCGGTAACGCATGGGTTCTCTACAGTAATAAGACGCACTAGGCACACTGCCTGGTGAACCAATGATTTCTGCGGTTTTTTGGTCATAATTTTGTTTTTTTTTTACCCTTTTCCAGTGTGCGGCCTTGATGGGGCCCTGGTGCGTTTTGGTCATTCCGCACCAGTCGATTTCTGTTCCGCATGGTTTTTATGAGACACCGGGGTGGCTTAGCAATAACGCATCGATTCTCTATAGTAGTAAGATGCACCAAGAATGTTGTGCGGTGAACCAATGATTTCTGTGGTTTTTTGGCCGTAATTTTGTTTTTTTTAACCCTTTTCCGATGCGCGGTATTACTGGAGCCCTGGTGCGTTTTAGTAATTCCGCACATGGCGGTTTCTATTATATGCATTTTTTATGAGACACTGGGGCGGCTTAGAAGTAACGCACTAGTGCTCTAAAGTAATAACACACATTGGGAACGTTGTCCAGTGAACCAATGATTTCTGCGGTTTTTTGGCCATAATTTTGTTTTTTTTAACCTTTTTCCGATCCACGGTATTACTAGAGCCCCGGTACGTTTCAATAATTCCACACTAGTTGGTTTCTATTCTGAACACTTTTTATGAGACACTGGGGTGGCTTAGAAATAATGCACTGGTGCTCTACAGTAATAGGATGCACCAGGAACACTGTCCGGTGAACCAATGATTTGTGCAGTTTTTTGGGCGTAATTTTTTTTTTTAACCCTTTTCCGGTGCATGGAATGTATGGGGCCCCGATGCATTTCACTCATTCCACGTGCTTTTTATGAGACATCGGTGCTAACGAGTTTACACGCACCGGTGCTTTTCCTTAATAAAAGGCACCGGGCGGGTGTGTACAGAGTGCACGGTTTCCGGTGTGCCAATGTTTTATACAATTTTTTTGCCCTTATTTTTGTTATTTAACCATCTACAGGTGCGCGTGTTTTATGGATGGCCCAGTGCGTTTTCTTGATTCCACACCGGTATGGAAGTTATGTCAAGTACCGGTACTCTACATAATTACAACGCACTGGGCATGTGTGTACGGAGCGCATGGTGTCTGGTGTGCCAAATTTTTAACCGCGCCAGTGCTTTGTTGTCTTGAATGCACCGGTGCATTTTTCGGTCATAAGAGCACCAGATGAAATACTTCCGCAAAAACCTCCGCCCACCAACCTGCTCTAGGAACCTCCGCTAGAAACGGATTTCTGGGGTGTTTTTATAAGGGGTTCCTCAAAAACATCTGCTAGAGGGTCTTTTCCTTGTAGTGTCTATTATCCATTTTGTTATTATTGTCTTTTATGGAATACAGATCAAAAATGCTAAATTTCGAAATTCCTCTAAACTCAATGATCTTCACCCACTTGATTGCATGTTGTTCTTGATACTACTATAAGTAAATTTTATGATTTAGCCATGGGGGAAATCGTTATTTGATATGAGCCAAGCTCACTGGATTTATTTTGCAACCATCTAGAAGTTTACCAGGTTTTCCAGGATGTAGGATGACTAGTGTACTTTGATACATTGTAGGGGTTTCATGACACCATTGCCCTTGAATTTTCTTATAATTTGACTAAACAGTGCTCAACAATAAAGGGAACAAGGACTGATATTACAGAAGAGGTATTTTTCAGGGTGACCTGTCTTTCAAAAATAGGGATGCAATTGTTCATTCAGAAAGCATCAATCTTGATAATGAAAGCTAATTTCCTAGAAGGGGATGAATATGTAAGGAGTAAGGGAAGATGAGTAGAAAAAACTTTCTTGTCACTACTTAATCAAATGTTATTTATTTCATACAAAAATACATTACCTATGAATCTAGGTTTAGGGTGGTTTTTAACTATAATTTTACGTTATTGGCTCACCTTCCCCATGGAGAACTTGTTAACATTTATCATTTTATACTGGAAGCCATGAAATATATGGCTAATGAAGTTTGAAAATATAAGCATCTTGAGAGTTGCGTGATAAATCATGAGCTGATAAAGCTCATAGTTGTCAATGCATTTCAACAACATGGGAAATTTGTGACTCCTAGTGCAAGTTTGGTAGATGAGAGTGGTATGGAGGAATCAAAAAATGTAGAAGGAAGAGGGAAAAAAGGAATTGGGCCATAAATGGTTGGTCCAATTTTGAAGGTGGATGTAAAGACAGACGATAAACATGGTGACATGTATGTCATGCTTCCTCATGTCGATACAAAAATAGAGGTGTTTAAATAACAATCCAAGAGCCCAGAAGTCGAGGCCTACCCTATTGAGGAGGAGACGCGATCAAAACCCAGGAATGTGTAAAAGAGACAGTTAAATGAGCCTATGGATGGTCATTTCCTAAGAAAAAGAACCAGATATTTTGTAATAGTAACAACAACCCATCCATATGAAACCCTAACTTTTGCCAAGAGACCAATGGAGCAAGTTGTTGTCGAGAATAAGAAGCTTAAGAAGAAAAAGGTTGAAGTATTTCCATCTAGTAATCCTAAAATTAATCCTCTATAAAAATAAAATGACTATATTGACACATGATTTTGTTGATATAACACACAAGATACATAAATTTGTGAATGACACACAAGAACCTGCTAATGATGTTGTTGATACACAAGAACTATGAGTTGAGGTAGTTCAACTTGTAAAAGAAGGAGAAGAAACTTGGCATAGACCATAAGAATTGATAGTTAAGATGGTTTACCCTGTAGTAGAGGAAGAGACTCTATTATGTTCAAAAAGCCTCATATTGATGTTGTTGTTACTCAACTACCAACAACCAAGGCAGTAAAATATGACATAGATGTTTTTGTCACTAAGGGACAAGAATAGAAGTATTCAATCTTATCTTTGTAGTTTGACGCAATCCCCCTGAGTAAGCATAGAAGGATGATTCATGATCTGAGGAATGCATGAGATAATTAAATTATATTTCAAAGGTTCAAATGGGAATATATTAGAGAAGAGATAAGGAAGGAGAAGCAATAATTAAAGGAATTTCAGGATGAAATATAGGTGCTATAGCAAGAAAAGGATCAAATGTATGACCTTACACATGAGTTGTTGAGACGTAGAGTACCTTCCACTCCTTACCCCTTGTTTCATCATGGAAAATATGTTCTTTTTCATATGACAATGTTAAAAGAGAAAATAATGTATGAGCTAACTACCATTTCAATATTTTTAGACACTTTTTCTAAAAGTAACAGTATGGAACACCATTTATCATGTCAGTTGTATATGAATGAGTTTTCTTGGTTTAGAGAGAGGAATTTTAACCTCTCACCATATGCTAGAGACATTCAATTACAGGCCTTTACCCTGTTTTTTAATAAATGATTTAAATTGAAATTGGTTGATCATGATACTATAACAAAACATTAGGAGAAAAAAGAAGTTATGTATTAGAAGAAACAAAATCCATACTGGTATAGTAATCAATACTTATGAAGTTTTTTTTCAATATGAGGTATGAGATGGTTTCATTTTACACTATTAGGAAGAAAGTCATGAATCTCCGATCTCCAACTATTTAATTGCAAAATCAAAATTCTTTGGAGGGTAGGAGACTGAAATGGAAGACCTCTGGTAGTAAACTAAAGAAAATATATCCATATTTCTATCCTAATTTTATCCAAGCCCTCTCAATATTTCCAAGGTATATTAGTTGTATCAGGAGATTTGGACCTAATTGGCTTGGACTTAAACTATGGTTTCCTTTTATATGGCTCCTTCTGAAAAATATCATCATTACTTCAACTATAGTACTTCATGTATAGTACTCCCACTCTAAGGAAGAGTCAAATGGATCAGTGGTATGCATGGGTACATGCAATTGCTTTTGTTGGGGAGAGATGTTAGGTTTAGGAACTTTCTTATCCTGATCACCATTTTTCTTTGCCTCTTTTATCCTCAATAGCCACATATTCTCTATCTAATATTCTATCTTTTGATTCAGGTATGCGAACTATTTATGTTAATTGAATCCTCTAAGTTCTACTTGCATTTGAAAGGAGTAGTTATTATGGGTGTTTTTACTGATAATATACTGATAAAAATGTATACAACATGACCTATATGGCCTAAGGATGTTATTACTCCAATATCTAGGTTGTTGTTACTCTAGGTTCACACAATTTTGTTACTCCAAACGATTGCAATGTTGTTACTCTAGGATTCCACTATGCTAATTACTTCACCATATTCAAATGTCATTATTCTGCCACATCGTTACTACCAAATCCTTGATGTTGTTTTTGGGTAGTTTTTATGTACATTTTAGCTAACATGGTCAATTAGTTTAGTATTTGATCAGGAGCCTGATTCTCCTAAGAAATGTGGTCAATTTCACTACAATGGTTACGATCCCCTACTTTTTAGTCATTTGATAATTGAGAAAACATTTCGGAAATAACATTATTTGTATTTTTTTATTAAATAAATATCAATTAACTCAATTTGGATAGCTTTACAATTGAAATATCGTCAAGGCTATTCATATTTTTATTTATTTCCAATATTGGATGTAAAGGAAAACATATAAAAATCGATCTTTGTGCCATAGGAAGAGGGATAAAATTATTTTCTCTTAGACTATGCAACTATACATTTATTTTTTCATTAATTCAAGTTTCAAAAAGCTCATGGATCATTTAATGAATTAATTCATAATATATAAGCTTTGATTTTTCCTCTACCTCCTTACTAAGGAGGAAGGTCCCTCCTCTTTTGTAGGGATTGTTGCGGCTGTGCAAAGTAGCATAGCTATTTGTTTAATTAGCTTATAATTGTGAGTTATATTTTTAGAACCAAAATAAACCACTATTACTAATTCTTTGTATGATCAACACACTACTATTACTCATGATATTTTGCAGGAGTTGTTGAATACAGGTCCTTGTTACTTAAATATAGCCATCATTGGTCTTTATCAAATTGTGTTGCTACTATTGTTACCTCTTGCTACTGTATATATTTATATGGTTTGTTACAGTTACAAAGTGATAATTAAGTTGTTGTTGCAGATTGATGTTATTTCTTGTTTTCAATTGATTCTTGTTACTAATTACTATTAGAGGTTACTATTATGTATTATTCTTATAGGTCATTGATACAATTTAGTAATTTTGTCCATTAATTTTTCCTGCCCAACATTATTGATGTACAATTATAGTAGTAAAATCTCATATTTCCAATTGGTTATGTTAGTTGAAAGTGGTGAATGATTTATGATTAATTGTGGTGCTGAAATATTTTGTTTAAGAAAGTGCGGATATGGTTGTGATGAGCAATTGAGTGTTATTTCCTTTCTACAAAAGGGTGATTGAATGTTGTTTTCTTCTTGTAAAGAGTGATTTACATTTCTAGAACTTAGTGCAGAGTGCTTTCCTTTTCTTGTAAGTGTAATTTCTAGTAGTGAGGTTTTAATTCGACAATTGTGTGAAGTATGCTTTTAATTATTATGAGTGTGGAACAATTTACAGCAAGAATTGGTCATCGTTTGATGGTTATGTTCTTGTTGAGGAAGTATAATAGAAGATAGTATATTGAGAAGTAGTTGATTTCATTAAAATATTTCTTCCTACACATGGTGTACATGATAGCCTTCAAATAAAAATGCTATCCTAGTCAATAATTTATGTTATGTATCATTTTAAAAAAGAAAATAAAAATCCCTACCAATATGGTTGTAAGTATGAACTTAGAGCTTATTATGAGATAATTAATACTTATTTATTGAAGCATGGTTACAATCAATATATATTTTATTGAAATATATATGTAAGGCAGTTTGGTGATGAATTCCTTATTAGTTTATTATATGTGGTTTATCTTATGAGTGTTGGTGGTGAACTTGCATCTATACAAGAATTGAAGAACAACCTTAAGAATCCATTTGAAATGGAAAATTAGGAAACTTGCACTATTTTCTGGGTCTTCAAATTCGACATATGTCCAACGATATATTTACTTTTTAGCCTAAGTATGCAAAAAAATTAATTTCTTGGTTCCACATGAGTGATTGGAACCCTTCACCTGTGCCAATTTAGTTTAGAGTAAAATTAAATTTTGATTGTACTATTTGGTTTATTGATGCTACTCTTTAGTATCATATTATGGGAAGTTTGTGTTGAGAATTTGTAGGGCTTGTGATTAATACAAAAACTCTCTACTTGATAACTACTTGTGAGCTTGCTTATGTATTCTCTTCTTTAACTTAGTTAATCTTTTATCAAGTCAGTTATCAAAGTAATTAGTCAAATGTAGAGACATAATTATTTACACTTGTAACTGAATGTCCTGAAATATGGTTAGGAAGGTAAATCTCTGATTTATCTTCCTTACTAGCCTATCCTCTTACAAACACAGTCTTTGTCTTTGACAAACTCATTTCTTAGATTCTTCAAACTGTAGACTGTACTCTTTTGTAGACTGTACTCTTTGGTTCCTTCCAGAATCTGCTTCCTCTTGTATAATCCGCAATATATACTTTTCTATTGCACTAACTGCTATCCTTTATATCTACATTTAAACTCTGAGTAACCTCAGATAGGTCCGCATTTAATATTGTCTTAGATCTACTCCTTTATATGTTATTTTATTCGTATTCAATTTTGTCTTAGATTTGCTCCTTTCTACGCTCTCCAATATCAGACTTATCCGCATTCAATTATCTGTTGTACAACCTTAAACTTTACCGCAATTCTTATTATTTCTCCAACGCTCTTCACCTCATACTTGACTGCAATTCTGTTTTCTCCAAATGAGCCGCAATATAGGTATATATATAGGATACTAGTCTTATTAGGCCAACCATTTATTTATTACTTTAGGCCGACTTAATAACTTCAATTTGGGCCGACTTGTAGTTTGTTTCTATGGCATATTAATACACATATATTCCAAGATTGATGAAGGTTGTTTCCGCCATATTTTGAGCTTGTCTTCCAACACTTTTGGAGGCTTGTTGTGAGCTTCTTTATAAGGTTTGGATCCTTCATGTATTTGAAACTTAATCATGAACCTATTAGACATCAAGAGTAATTCTATCTACATAAAATATTTCTCATGAAACTCATGACACAAAAACATATTTTTATTATCATTGTCTTCTTCTTTTCATAATTACATAGTGATCCTGAAGACTGAACTAGTTACATTTTACAACAGTTTGGTGTATTCAACACACAACAAGCTTGGTATCTCCTTTTTTGTTAGCATGGTCTAAATTTTTATACATAATCCTCATTAAGTTCATTGGTGGGAAGAAAAAACAACTCCTATATATTTGTAGGGGACAATCAATTTTTGTGTTTTCTATTCGGGGAGGGAACTTTCTTTTCTTTCTTATACAAATTCCAATTGGATAGGTGATAGTGCAAATAGAAGATCTATTTTAGGGAACATATTTTATCTTGGTTTAGGTGTAATTTCATGTTCTAGGAAGAAGTTGAAAACACTTTAGTTTTCTTCATGTGAAGCAGAGTATATGGCAGCTAAGGAAGTAACTGAAGAGACAATTTGGTTAGAACATATTTTTACCAATCTTAGAATAATTTTGAAATTATCTACAATGTTAAGATGTGACAATAAAAGTGCACTTCATCTTGCATATAATTTCGTTTACCATTCCAAAATCAAACACATTGATATTCATACTAACTACATTTGACATTTTGTTGCAGATACTATGACTTCCTTGGAGTATTATCTCATGAAGAAGCAGGAAATAAGTGTCTTCGTTGAATCCATGATGGACATTAATTTGTGCGAATTTGAAATTTTTCGTCAATGATGATTGTTGATGTAATGCAATATTCCTCCATGATTTTTCCTCATTTGTAGTCATCATTAAGTGGGATTGTTGGATTATGTCACTTTGGAAGGTAATAATTTCTAGTTTTATGTTGGAAGAAGGTTCCATCTTATGTAAAATAGTTATCACACATTCATCATGGAGTAAAGTATGTTTGTTATCATTTATTTTATAAATAGGTGAAATTTTGTTTATCCCACATGTACTATTGCGATGTAATTACTCCATATCTCTTGGTATACAATATATGTAAGAAATATCAATGAGATATATGAACATAGGAAAATTATTATCTTTGTAAATGGTAAAGTGTTTTTCGAGGTGACCTCAAGTGTAATATTGGAGGTTTCTAAAGAACAATAAAGATAATATGTTATGGTGGATGTTTCCTCACCTTGGGTTTTTAGCTTGTATATATGATGTACCTTTTTTTATCTTCTCTATTTCCTAATTTAATTAAACAATTTTTTTTATGGATAGGAGGATAGTATAGTAAGGTCCATGTCTTTAATATTGTTATAATTTTATTTATATATCGTAATATTCTAACACCATTAATGTTTTTATTGTATATACAATTTCTTAGGGTATAACAACATCTTAATCATAATCGAGGACCGTAAAATATGATATTTGTCTCATAATTTATTTGATTTGATTACAAAGTAATGTCGTTTTGTTTGAATAACTTTCCTACAATATTTTTATGAACTTTAATATAATCTCTTCATATATATATATATAGAGAGAGAGAGAGAGAGAGTTGTAGTCTACTCTAATTATTGGACTCTTTACACTCTTTGAAACATCATACTAAGCGGCTTAGGTTCATGTTTGAACATTGTAGACAAATTAATTTGTCTCAACATAAGAAATGTCTCATTACCATGCCTACCAGAATATTGATAGAGAATGTGATATGAAAAGATGGGATCAAAGTAGATATGAAGAAATTAAAGTTCATCCTCGACTTGAAATCTCTTGTTTAGGGAAAATTTAGGGGCTAAATTTTGTAGAGTTGATAATTTTCCATAATTCTTTGAAAAAAAAAATATTTTCTTGTTTCCATTTTTATCTAAAAATAACACGCTCGAATTTCATTGGATAAAATTATTATAATTTCAAAATCAAGAAAAATTTATAAAGAATATATAAGTCAACATAAATTTGGATATTTTTACAAATATATCTCCAAGCATTTAGGACTTTCATATTAAAGACTATTAATATTCATCAAGGTTTCTACAGTTTAAGATAAATTTCCATCCTTAAAATTTTCCATGGTCAAGAAAAAGAATCAATTTTTTTCTAGAACATACTAAGTACTATATAAAATTCATTTGTCACTATGTAGACATCACTTTATAATATGAAAATTATTAAAGAAGGATGTAGAATATATTTAGAGCAAAAAACATATAGAATATATTTAGAGCAAAGAGCACAATGAGTAATTTGAATTTATAAAAGGAAGATTATTGGAGGAAACAATCCTAAAATTTTGCAATTGGGAAAGGAAATTTCAGAGTCATGTCGATATGTCCAATCTAGAAGTCAAGGTGGTACTATCCCAACATCACAATGACACAATAAACCATAAAAATGGATATGCTAGTCAGAAGCTCAATAAGAAAGACTAAAATTACTTAACACTTTCTAGGATATTTCCTAGAAAAACATTTTGGTATTATTTGGCGGCCATCCCATTCACATTATTTATAGACCGTCAAAGTTTTCTGGTACTATTTACGGCCAACCCATTAACATTATTTATAAACCGTCAATCCTTGAAAATTTCGTGAATAAACATGTACACTAGGGGAGAATGTATCAATGGATATTCAATCTTCATATTCAATGTTTTCCTTTCTCATGAATGGTTCATCATTAGTCTCATCCATTACTATTTCTTTTACATTAGGTTCTCCACAATAGTTTAATTAGTAGCGCATAAACTCAACCTTCTCTTCTATTTAAGTAAATACCAACTCTTATTCCTTATGTATATACACTCAATGTGATCTAGTTCATTTCATCTCCTTTAGAAAATTTAATTACAATTCTCTTCTTATGTAAGTGATTATTATAATTTAAGATAAAGCCACACAATTTTTTCGCTCATGATTTATATTTATATGATGTTAATAGTCATCTTGAAAAGTTTGTATATTTTGTTGATAATATTTATCCCATATAATTTTCTTATAAATTAAAAAAGATGTACTTGGCATAGAGACCTATTTTTTTTTAATAAAACACTATTTCCAACCTAAAAATATGTTTGCGTGTCCTTAACTTCACATTTATTGACGTTATGATTACATCATTTTCCAAATGTAACTTCTAAACTTGCACTTATCAATCATAATTTTGATTTCTTCTTAGACTTTCTAAGGTAACCATCATTTCTTTTATATTAGGGTGTATTTTCATATAACAACCAATAAAATATTCATCCCTAACTAAACCATACGAGATTCTCCCCCATAACACCTTTTCTTTAAAATGAAATTTATTTGAAATGATATTTAATTATTTTACGATTGAAGTCATAATATAAGCTTCTCATGACCTATAATATATATATATATATATATATATATATATATATATATATATATATATAATCCCTAATTTGTTACATACCCATAAATTCCCTACCATGTATAAGGTAAAATGAATGTGAAGAACATCTCCTTGTTTAAAATATGATTCTTGACCATATTATAAATACTACAAATGTTCCTTAGTTATTAATAAAATTAAATTGGAAATATGTAGGATCATTAGGAACATTTAGTGTAGCCAATGTCTAATACCACATGTAATGCCCAGCTTCTCTAAGTACATACAAATACTCAAATTTATATTTCTGTTTTAAATTTTGGACAACAATTGATAACAAGTTTTATACCCAATTGTCAACCATACTCACATATAAATCTAATTGCGCATTATAATTCAATATAAGTTAAAATTATTTCACATTTCCTATCAATAATTCTATATCATTAAAGATTAAGATACCAATTTACTTCAGTTTCTAGGAAAATGAACCAGTATCTAGGTCATATATCACATGCCTAGGGACTCAAGCGTATGAGTTTGAATGCATTGGAATTATTCCCAATGTTAAGGTTTCCCTATTCCCACTTTCATATATATATATATATATATATATATTCCCACTAGTATATTGGCTACCGTGCCATATCGATAATTTTATACCTTACACCCTCCCCATTATTCCAGGCTCCAATATTCCAATATGTGATGTTCTAATTTCACCGATATGACGATATTATTATATTGGTAATCATTTCAATTGTGCAAATTTCCATACTATTAATATGCCTAACAACCTCACGCACAAAATCTTTGATATGTTTATATAACAGGTTGGGTATTAAAGTATCCAAAATAAATCTATAATGGTGAATTTATAAAGTACAATAGGTCAAGGCTAGTGGCCAAACTCAGCTTGTCACCTCACTTTGTCCTACGACCATCATATGGAATGTGTACATTATTTACATGTCCTTTCTTAAGTGCCAATGTTGATGTGTCACTGCTAACATGTCATTTTTAACATGGCAGTAATAATGTGTCAATAGTGTTGTGTGCCACGTATCACTCACCTATGCCTACCTGGCATGCCAAATCAATGAATCGAATCGAGATATGTCATACACATGGAATTTACACATCATCACTCGACATCGTCCTTCACTTTGTTCCATCAAGGGGTTCCATGTCGGGCATCGAAATTTGTCAAAGTTTCTATTATATTTTGTTTGGCGAAGGTGTTAATATAACTCATCTACCAACACAAAACGTGTATCTAGGTTTGAGGTGTTTAATTGGGATGTTGAAGTTTTGATATCGGTTGACCATCAACATCCTAGTAGTTTGGCCCTTTAGTGCCGTTGCTATCAAGTTATGGGAAATAAACCAATGGATGAATTTTTTTTATATTAGCCCAATATAAAAGGATTGTGTGAATTTCTTTTTTTCAAGAAAATATGCTAATATTGTTGTTTATCTCCTAGGATGCACCGCCTTGTCCTAGGTGCCTCATAGTTTAGATTCTAGCTACTAAAGGTTCACGTGTTAGGAATATTTAGTGTATTATAGAGTTAAAACGTTTTATTGTATTGGAACTAAGGTTTAAGAACTAACCAACTATTTATGTTAGCGGAGTAGGGTAGTAGGGTCATTTATTTACAAGTTTCACTAGGTAAAAGAGGTAACTCCCATCTAGGAACAAATATAATAGTTGGAAGATTTTTTTCATAGAACCATGGAGAGGTTTTTTATTATTTGAAATTTAAAGAAATGAGAAAAGGTTTTGGACTCTGGTTCACCCGAGTAAAGAATTCAAGTATTAAATTGACGCCAAATTCATTGATTACAATGTAAAAATACTCACAATTATATTTATAGGGGTTAGAAGGATATGGATTCTGAAGGAAAACACTAAAATTTCATTATTTATAGTAATAACCAATGTTTGGCCAAGTTATCACTCTACTTTAAAATATTTATAATGTAATCCATTAGCCAATATCATTATTTCATTCATATAGCTATTAGTTAAAAGAAGGGAGGACAAGGGAACTCTCAAAGTTAAAATAGTCTAAATATTATTTCTCAAATAGTTTCTATTAATTTTATACCTACATTTTCATCATTGTATTTAGAAACATCATGAATATTCTATTCATAGTTATTGTTTGAAAACCATAAAATCCACAGTGATGTTGAAGAATCGCTGACATTTAGAATCCAAAGGTGGATTCATCTTCAGGACAACCTTTGTCCTGAAGATGGATCCACCTTTGGATTCAAAACATCGAAAATTATGGAACATCACTATCGTAAATCTAATGTATTCATGTATAAGAACTAACCACAAAAGTATTAAATCTACCATAAAATCCAATTAATGCTCTTGCTTAACAATATAACATAGCCTTTATATTGTTATAGACAATATAACAATATTCATATTTGGATATTTTCAAACTATTTCCTTTTATAGATACAACATAACCTTCAACAACTATTAAATATTCATATTCAAGGTTGCACATCGCTTTTCATTAATGATTTATATAATGTTTAGCCCTTTATATAGTTGACAACTATGAATTAATCAACATATATAATGAGATTATAAGAAATTAAACAACATAGTACCATTCACTCTCACTTTGTACATCCAAATGTTAAGAGAGAGTTGTACCTAATTGCATATGTAGTTGAATTCCAATTGAAGGAGGTTCATCCTCGATTCCTTGTATTCCTTCCAAATTTCACAAACTCACACGTAAACTCCCAACCTACTCCTTTGGTCATATTCTTCCCTGTAGATCCTCGAACTCTAATAGGGAGGTATGAGAAATGAATACTCTTATAGTATGGAGGTGAGTCATCAATCCCAAAAGATTCCGACTCAAAATTACGAAACTCTACACAAGCCAAAAAAAAAAAAAAGTCTCAGTTAGTTAGAACATTAGAAAACTTATCCAACCATAGAGAATTCATAATGAATGCCTACATCCACTAATTTTTCATTAATATGCGCTCTTTCTCTCGAGATATATATATATATATATATATATATATATATATATATATATATATATATTTCTTGAATATAAATAATACTCAATAGAAAAACTAGAATTATTTTCCCCTCGTGCACATAAAAGTTATTGTAGTATCCTACCACACTTAAAAAATTTTCAGTAATATTTTATCATCAAAATTAGTCATCATAAAGTGTACATGACAAAGAACATCAAAATCATCAACATAATCTCGATTGGAACTCAAACTAGTAGGTCATCTCCACATGGAAATATCACTGAGTGATGAATATTTGATGTCCTAAAAAAGTAAAGTGTATGTCACAATATTTGTCCCAAACTTCTCGGTAAGATTATAGTGAGGTTAAAACATGGCATTACAACTTATAAAGTAATTTAGTGTGAAGTTACTATTAATAAATTTCTTCCATATATCACGCTAATAACCAATCATTCTGGTTTGAAATCCTTACACTATAACTTCATGATAAAATTAGTTAATCACATCATGCGAACATGAAAAGATGGTGTGCTAGTGTAGAGTAAATTAACATATCGTAATGTGTTTAACTTTATTAATGAATCAATATTTTTTTTAATCATTTTTTGACAAAGGAGATAGTGGTTAGTAAAGTCATAATAATTATCATTGTTATTTAAAATTAAATACATATACAATTATATTGCTTTAATTATGTTAATAAAAATTGAACTCATATTAATATAATAGATTATTGAGATAAATCTCTATAATTGAAATTATATATATATATATATATAATTATGTATATAACTTGATTATAAGGAAAATTTTAGGGGTTAATATTCGCATATGGGCTATTTTTCTATACTTTTTTCAAAAAATTTATTCGCCAATTTCCAGTTTTTCTAAAAATAATTCACCCAAATTTTATAGTATGAAATTATTTTAATTTAAAATTTGCCAAGATCTTATATAGACTGATATAATATAATCAAAATTTTCTATATTTTTACAAAAATATCATCAAACATTTTAATTTTTTTCTATTATAAATTATTAAGATTTGCCAAGGTTTCTAAACTTTCTAATAGATATCCATCCTTGATCTGAAATGACTGTATTAGCTTTGTTGTACTAAGGGTCTTTCAATTTTAAAAACATGTGCATAATTGGTTCATTAGTTTGCATAAGCATTAAGGATTTTTTTCATAAATTATCGATAAAATTGAGTGAATTAGAAGCATAAAATAAGACTAAATAACATTGAACAACAGAGTACAATAGATAAATAAGTTACCACATGAAATTTACATAGCAGGCATGATGAAGCAGTTCATGCCTCTTGGGCTACCTCTGCTGGTCCAGCTCCCAATGGCTTGTCCATCTTTAATTATGCTCAAATTTTTTCTATTACATGTATTTACAGTGTTCTAATGGTTTTTTTCTTTGCACCAATGGCTACAGAATGATCCAATTAGTCAAGAATGACTCTTCATTTACTTAGAATGGTCGAAAATTGAGCCTCCTACACTTTTTCCCAATATCTCCTAGGAAAACTCCACTAAATGTGGAGAACTCCATTTAACTGGAGTTAAATTAGGGTTGAACACCAAATTTAGCGTGCCCCTATCTGCTCCACTAATAAAGCCGCACAATTAATGGTATGGTTAGGGTGGTGGCCACATGCTCACCCCAACGGTTAGTGGGCTTGACAGTTAGAAGAACCTTCGCTTGTGATTGCAGTTTCAAGTGTGTTATCTCTCCAATAATTCTCAAACGATTGCTTATTTTTTGGTTTAAATAATATTAGAGGTAACCACAAACCTAATTTTAAGCCTTAGGATCTAGCCTTCCTATTGCTATGAGAGGGCTCTCTCTATATGATTTATCTTTGTTGATTGTAGTTGATTTTAGGCTAGTTATGTAGGATTACTTGGGATTTTGACTTTGGATTTGGTTTGGTGCTGAAATCACTTACTCAAATGGATAAATGTAGGTATGTATTCCATTGGGCTAATGGAGTCAAAGTGTCAAGCAGTAGAAGCAAGATCAAGGTTCAGAAGGGAAGTATTCACAGGGAAATATAGTTTAGTCACTTCAAATCCTTAGGTTGATGGTGAAAATAGTTTCAATCAAGGTAAGAGAGAAATTAAGGGTTCTCAAATCTGGATAATGAGTGAAAAGAAAAATTTCAATCGAAATAAGGGAGGAATTAATAATTCCCTAATCTTGATATCAGAAGGAAAACATATAAATGATAAACAATTCAAGGCAGAGTGTAATTAAACATATTCTGTAATAACATTCCAGTTATATCCTTTAGATTAAGAAAACATATGAGCATGTGAAAAATTTAGAAAGAAACAATTGAACAAATAGAAAGTACTTCATTGTAGTGGCCCAACACATGAATCTTGTAATATAATCTCTTTATTACTTTAATCCAGTGTGCTGACTTGAAATTGATACAATCACCCTCAGGTTCCATAATAGTACAACTATAGAAATGTTCAGCAATTCATCCACCCTCAATACTTCGAAATGTGAAGTATTTATACAAAAACTCTTACAAAATATCCTAAAACAAACTTAGGAATTATTCAAGGAAAAAGAAATATCTTCATGCAAGAAGATAGAGACAACTATCTAACTAATGCAAGTTGTCCCTGCTTTTATTGATTTTTTGTTTCAATTGTTGATATTGTGCTGTTGATTTGTCTCTGATTGTTGCTCAACGAAGGCTGCAGTTAGGTAGTGGAGTGTCCTTTACGTTGAAAATCTTTATCTCTGCTTTGTAATTTCTGATTTGACTTTAACTCTGAATTTCAACTCACACTCTTTGCCTATGACACTCTTTAAATTTTTACCTATTGTTTTACTTTTCATCTTGGATGGTTTGTTTACCTTTGACTTCTCTGTTTTTACTGCAAACTATTTTCATAGTAAATCAATAATTTTTTCCCAAAATTCTGCCTTTGTATCTTCATCATCCTTCTGAATATCTCATCAGCCTCTATGTCTTTTGAGAATGTAGGCTTGTTGAAAAATAGGTGTTTTAACTCATGTTGTAGATTTAATAAATTCTCAAAACTTTTGTAAAGTACCTTCCCTATTGGAATTCCCTGCATGGCTGAATTATTAGTTTTCCCCTTAGCCACTTCTCTCATCTTCTTATCATAATCATCCTGCTTCATTAATCTGTCATGAATGACTCGTGGATTTGGAAGGCCTTTTTGTTTGAGTGTCAAACTTCATCATGAAACTTGTGATGGAAACTTCCATATTCTAGCATTTCTCTTCTAACTATATCATCAAGCTTCTTTTTGAAATCACTTTCTTGACTTCAAGAATTATATCTTTCCTGTCATCTATACCAATTTCTTCCAATTCTTTTTTATTCTTTCAATTAATAAAATTGATAATTTCATTAGCCTCCTCAGGTTTCCTGCCAAGTTCTTATTTTATCTTCTGGATGGCTTCACCTGCTGCTTTAATTAGATCTTTCTGTTCATACATAACCTGATTGGATGGCCAAATATCATTGACAGATTCAATGATATTGGCCCAAAGATGCTGCTTGACTTGTGCCATAGGTTCTTTCAGTGTTAGTTCTTTCTCTAACTTTTTCAATTTATCATTCAAACTGTTTTCCTTTTGTTCTTCATTCTTGAGCATAATCTTAGTAAGTTTATTTTCATCTTCCATACTTTTCATCTGTTCTTTAAGTCTGATAATTTCATTTGTCTAAATAGACATGTCCTGCATTGCTTTAATTAACTTACTTGCTTCATCTGTAGGTTGTATTTTTGTTGTTGGTGTTTCTGTTGCTGAAGCTTTTGATGAGGTGTCAGGAAGTGTTGTATCCATTGGGACTGTAGGAGCCAATGATTCTGTTAGTGTAGAAGGCACAGTTGTTGTGACTACAGGAATTTCTTCTCTGGCCTTTTTCTCTTGGACCAACTTTTCCATTTCATTCTCCATTTCTTTTATCTGGGCAGTCAACTGAAGAATGAGATTCATCATCTCATCTTTATGAATTGCATCCTATAACAGTTCTTATGCCTGAGGATGTTCAGTAGGAGGCAACTTAAGTTGCTTCTTTAATGCAACAATATCTACATTCTTCTTTTTTATCTATTCATCTGCAACTTTTACATTATTAGGATCATATCCTACTTCAATAATCAAATCTTCTAGTGATTTGATTCTGTTATCCTTAGCTTGTGAGGATGCCTTTTCCAATTTAAGCTGATCTTTGATGTTCCCAAGAGTGTTTTACAACCTTTGTAGACTCATGGCTTTATTTTTCATGGTTGAATAAAGCATTTCACCAACTTGTTTGTGAAATTATATCTGATCAATTGGATGAAGGTCTTCTGCTTGAACTTCATATGACGTCTTTTTGTAATTAGATGACGTTTTGGGATGCTTTACTTTAGGCTGCGGGAAGGTCATTTTCATCTTCCTAGTTTTATAGTCAAAAGGAGAAAGCAATCTGCTTTGGTCACTAGGTGACTGTTTCCAATATTGGTTATATGTATCAGTCTTCAAGGCTTCATTTTTCTTCTTCATCTCTTTGTATTTCTACATAATGTCCATCTCCTTCTCTGATGGTTTGCTAGATGAGGATACTTCAACATTGTGCTATTTCTGAATTAGATGAGTATTTGAAGTTGAAGGTTGATGTGTTTCTTTAGAAACTGTAAGTGGAGCATTGTCTTTCACCATTGTTTCTGTGTCAATTATTTCTATTGTTTCCACTTCTTCATTGACAGGATTTAATTTTGGCTTCTTCTTATCATCAATTTCAATTTAGCTTCAGTGGTTGTCTCTGCAGTGTATGATCCTTCTTGTCTAATTCTTTTTGAATTTCTATCTTTTTGGGATGGAGTCTGCAAGATTTGACTAGTATCACCTTACTTATCTGCCTCTGTCAAGGTGTTCTCCAACCATTCAAATTGATTGGAGTATTTCTCAATGTCTGGTTTCTTCTCAGGTACATAAGGAGTTAATTTACATTTAATTCTCAATTTACTTATTACTCCTAGAGGATCATAATACCACAGAAAACTCTTACTGAATTTAAATTCCTGCAAATACTTTTCAGCCTCTGAACCTGCATCTCTACTATTAAAAATAAAAGGGCCAACCTGATTCTTAATCTTAAATTTTGTCTTCTTTTTGGCTACCAAGAAATTTATTCCATTAGAATTAAGAATCTTTCATATATACTCAAGGAAAAATAACCTCATTAGGAGGTATTTGGGAAATTTATATGGATTTTTTAATTAACAGTGATTAAAACATTGAATGAGCGGGTCAATTTAAAAGAAAGCAATTTTGCAATGGGCAGTAGAAACTATTCACTGGTTTTCACAGTGGCCAAAGGTGGTTGGCAGTATTATTTGGATTGATGCGATCGAATGGAAATTGGCCACGTAGCAGGGAGCGGGGCTCTGATAACCGTAGATATTGTAAGGTCAGAGGTATGTTAAGGATCATGCAATGGAATGTGCGATAGGCGATAAGGGCCATCGAATCTGATCGGTTAAGATCTGATGGTTGGGAGGAAGTGATGGAGCCATCAAGATTGGATAGGCATGGGGCTCAAGGTAATATGATGCGATAGGTTATATATGCATAGGGTCAGGATTTTAAGTTTATGCGATAAGGTTATGACATATACGGTCAGGGCTTGTAATAGGTGGGTTTTAATGTATAACCAATGGGGTAAGTGTAAGTGGTACATTATAATAGGCAGGGTAATAATCAGTGGGCTCGAAATAAATCAAAATATGGGAGAATTAAACTATAGTTTAGAAATAAAATAAGGGTTTTGGGGATATACATATGTGGGAATTATTTTAATATGGGATAAATGTATAAGGAGAATTACATAATTAAATTTAAATGTTAATAATGAAATATGAGGGGGATTCTAAAAAATACACTAAGTTTCTAATGTAAAATTGATATCGGGGAAGGATATTTTCACAGTGGGGCCCGATATAAAATTTAAGCATTTATACTTAGGATATTTGTATTTTTGGTGTTTTATGAGTAAAAAGGGAATTTAATAAAGTGTTTTTAGTTTTTCCAGGGAAAATATGCAATTTTAACTTAGGAAAAAGGGGTTTTGTAAGGAAAAATTAGTGACTAATGGGGAAAAGGCTTAAAATGAAGGGGAAAAGGTATTTTTACAAGGGGAATGATTTTGAAAGGAAGTTAGTAAATGAAATGACCAATTTTCTGCTATCCATGCCTTGTGAAAACTGCTTATGCCTACCCATCAGCTACCCTAACATTTTTTCTTCATTTACATGGGTGCATTTAAGCTTGCAGACCCTTATTCATTTTTCTTTTAACATCAAACTATCTAATTCTATCATTATTTCTTCTAAGGGCTGAGATTAAATTGTTGAGCTCCTTATTATTCTCTACCTAACTACTAATCTGCCAAGATTAAACAGTTTTGCTATATCTTTATTCTCTATCTATTAGCATAAAATTTAAAGCAAGAAAGGTCAAGATTAAGCAGTTTGACTTTCATGGATTGTGCCATTTTTTACATGTTGCACACAAAATTATTTTGCAAAGTGAAGTAAAAAGTAGTGGCATTTGAATTTGCATCACTTTCATGATCTATTTTATCTATTTTTTTGTTTGCATTCATTTTTTATATTCTTTTTGATATTTTTTCTTTCAGTCCTTTCATTTTTCTTTTAGGACTTTTACCCTCTTTACATTTTTTTATTTTTAATATGGGAAAATAATTTTGCAAAAAAAAAAAGTATGTACATATTACAAGACTAATTAAAGTCAATTAAAAATTATGAATCCTATTATTAAAGGACCCTAACAAGGTGAAATGTGGTTTGGATGTCGTTGGGTTAGAGCTCTGACCGTGGTGGGTGGCTTTACTTGAACATGCCATGTAAACAACTTTTAGGAATCATTGGCGGGTTGGGATCCTATCACATATCACATGTCGTTGGTTATAACTCCTACCCTTAATGGTTTTTAACAATACGATTGTCGACACGAAGTTGCGATGAGTTTTCGCATCGCAATATCGCAATTTTAACATTTTATCGCATTTCAGCCTCCCGTAGATTTAACATTCCACTATTAATGATAAGTCCTAAATCTTGCAAAGTGCGCAGTGCTGACACATGTAATTTTGTCACATTGCATGTTAAACTTCATAACCTGCTATGTCTTAATTATAAACCTAAACTCCGCTGATGTGCGATATGCACACAGTCGCTCCAACTGACACATATCCTCTCGATTGCATTGCAAACAATTTAGTTTACCTTGCCATGCCTTAACTCTTAACTTCTAAACATTGTGATTTGCAAAATTGCTTTCCAGTTGCTGCAATCTTCGTTGTTGGTTTTTTTGCTCGATCTGGCGATTCGTGTTATATCTGTGCCTTCTCACTTCGTGTCACAGGTTAAAAAAATTAACTTGTAAAGTTATTAATTGTAAACACTATTTAGTGCGATGTACGATGTCCTCCAACTACAATGAGTTCTCTCCCATTGATTGGTGTCATATCCACGATCCTTGCTATCGCTTCGTTCTGCAGCTTGCTCTTACTTTCTGTTCTACCTTCAACATTTCCATGGTTGTGCAATCCCCAATTCTATATACAAATTTTAAGACTCCATGACAACCACCAATTCAAATCCCACTCTGCTGGTCAATCTGGTTATGAAGTTGTTTTCCATTTCGAACCCAATCCTGTAACTTTGAATTTTGAGCAAAATTTCTGAACTCCTGATCATTCCTCCCCATTGGGAATCTTTTGGACTCCAAAATACCTGATTAACTGTTCAGTAGATGAGGGTAGAGCTTCATCACATTTTCAATCTCCATCCATTTTTCCTTGATTGGTTTAGTGCCTTTGGGCCCAACTCGAAGGTAATCAACACCTCCCCTCTTTGATGCTCTTGTCCTCCTGTCAAGAATTGTATCTTATTTTAGCTCATCCAGAAATTCTAGCAAAAAATATTCAATAGAAGTTAGTTGAACATCACTTCCTTGATCATCGATCAAAGGAGGCTCATACAAGCGTAAGGTTTAAATATTAACAACTAAATACATTTGCATGTAAGAAGGAAAATCAAGTTGGAATGCATTATTACCAATTTTTTTTATGATCTTGAAAGGACAATAGAGAATGGGTTTGAGGTTTTTACCTTCCCCTTGCATCCTTTCTTTGCTAATGTGAAATCATAACTCATCTCCCTCTTGAAACTTGTGATCAACCCGGTGTTTTTCATGCCTCTCTTTGTATTTTCTTTGACTTTTCTCAAGTCGTTGTTGAACTTGTTGATGTATCATCTAAATTTTCTCAATGAACTTTCAAGCCTTATCAATATCACTATGGAAATAAATTGCAACATCCTTCCCAAACATGAATTCTAATGGCGATTTTGGAAAATACCCAAAGCATGGTTCAAAAGGTGAGGTTTGTGTTGAAGATTTCTTTGCCAAATTGTAAGCGTGTTGAATTTAATGCAGTTGTTCATCCCACAACCTAGGATGTTTGCTGCAATATCCTCTCAATAGATGCACAATTGTTCTTTTCACCACTTCGATTTTTGCATCTATTTGTAGATGAAAAGTGGTACTCTTTTTCTATTTTGTGTCCATCATTCTCCATTGGTTTCCCCAAAAAATTCCAATGAACTTGGAATCCCTGTCACTAAAAATAGAAATGGTCAATCCAAAATGAACCCAAACATTTTGAAAATAAAGTTCTGTAGTATGTTCAGTAGTAATGGTCTTCTTACATGGCATAAGTATACACATTTTATTGAATCTATCCACAACTACAAAAAGATAATCATGTTGCTTTCTTGACATAGGTAGACCTCTAACAATGTCCATGGAGATGCTCTCCCATGGCCTTGATGGTAACAGTAGTGGTGTGCAATACAAGCTTCCTATTACTAAGCTTACTTTTTGCACACATAGAATAACCTCTTATAAAATGCGACACACTATATATCATTCAAGGCCAATAACAATACCTTTGTAGATGCGCCATTGTTTTGCTTACCCAAAAGTGTCTAGAAATAAGAGAAGAATGAGCTTCTC
This sequence comes from Pinus albicaulis, assembly GCA_034641835.2. Lineage (NCBI taxonomy): Eukaryota > Viridiplantae > Streptophyta > Pinopsida > Pinales > Pinaceae > Pinus > Pinus albicaulis. The sequence continues at coordinate 155,260,624 of CM076584.1, read as the reverse complement.
TCATGCCACTTAGCCTCTCTCCTTGTGTAATACATAGCTTTCCCACTTGAAACAAAAATAATTTATACATGTGATAATCTCTTTCTTCAACTTGATTCCTTTCATTCAAACTAGCATACACATCTTTGAAACCAACGTCATGTGCATATTGTTATATGTAACACTCATGTACAACAGAATCATTTTTAAGTAAAGTAGAAGCACTAATGATTGGCCTTGAAAGCATATCTGTAACTTAATTGAATATATCTTTTTTTACCTTATAACCAAGTGAAATTTTTGAAGAAATCCCATCCACCTAAAATGTCTTGATTGCTGCAATTTTGTTTGTGACTGCAATTATCGTAATGGTTGGTGATTGGTGTGTACAATAGTCTCTTTACCCATCAATTAGTGTTTCCACTTCTTGACACTTTGTACCAATGCATATAGTTCTTTATCATATGTAGGATAATTATTCTCAGTACCATTAAAATTTTCTGAATTAAAGGCAATAAGCTTACCATGCTACAAAAGGACTGCACCCGAGGCTTAGTCACTGGCATCGGTTTGTATCTCGAATGGCTACCTCAAATTAGGTAGTACAATGACTGGAGCTGAACTAATATTGTCTTTTAAAGCTTCGAAATCTTGCTTTTATTTGCCTCCCCATTGTAAGCCTTTCTTCACATTTGTCACTGGATGCATAGGAGCTGCGATTGAAAAAAAGTTAGCAATGAATTTCCTCCAATATTGAGTTGCACCTAAGAAACTTCTTACCTCGGTAACTATTTTGGGTGTGGGCCAATTCACAATGGCCTCCACTTTAGAAGGATTCATCCTCAATTCTCCTCCTCCTACAATTTGTCCCAAATAGAGCAAAGAAGTCTTTCCAAACTCACATTTTGACATCTTAAGAAAGAATTTTTCTTTCTTCAAAATATCACGCACTCTGTTTACATGCAAGACATGATTTTCACTTGTTTTGCTGAAAATCAAAATGTCATATAAGTACACAATTACAAATACATGAAGGAATGGTCGCAAAAAATTATCCATAACCTGCATAGAAGTTAGCAGTGCATTACATAAAACAAAAGGCATAACTAACCAATCAAAGAGTCCTTTTTTGGTTTTGAATGCAATTTTCCATATATCACTTTCTGCAATTCTTACTTGATGACATCCACTTCATAAATCTAACTTAGTGAAAAACTTTTCTTCTTTTAGCTCATCAAGAAAATCATCTATTTTTGGGAGTGGGTAACGATTTTTTATCGTAATTTTGTTCAAAGCTCAAAAATATAAACACATGCGCCAAGTCCCATATTCCTTTGGTATCAAGACTATGGGTGAACCACATGGTGAGGTGCTTGGCTTTATGATACCTTTATCCAACATCTCTTTGATTTCCCTATTTATTTTAGAATTCTCCATTATCGACATGTGATACATATCAATGTTTGGAAGAGGACAATCCTGCTGCAACTAAATCTCATGTTCAATTTACCTTTTTGGAGGCAATCCTGTTGGCTCCTGAAACATCTGATGATGCCCATTAACCACATCATATAATTCTGATTTCAAATTAGGATCACATCCCTCAAAATGTTCATGATTAATATCATCTTTGGGATTAATCATAAGAAGAACAAAATTCTTACTTGAATTTACCAGCCTCTTTACCTGTCCATCATTTACCAAAGCAATATTTTTCTTCTTACGGTGTGCTCTAACAATTAACTCCTTGCCATCTTTGAATAAATGATACTTGTTCTCATGGTGATAGAGGATCGCTTTCCTGTCAAACATGTTAGGACTCCCTAATACAATATTGGTTATTTCAAGTAGAACCACATCTAATTCAATTGTGTCAACAAAGCTTGTAGTGATTGCAAACCTCAATATACATTTCCATGTAACCTGTAGATTTTCATCCTTACAAATACAACCCAATGGGTATGGTTTTTGATGTGGTATTTTATCAAGATTAAGTTTGTCTATGACCCACTATCAAACAATGTGTAAATCTTGGTATGCTTGGATATGACCCCCACAAGAAACAGTTCTATTCTTTCTTCTTCATTTGGAGTGGTTATGTGACAATTTGATGTAATGGTACTAGATTTAGTTTCAATTTCTTTTCCCTTCATGTTCCTCAATCCCATGGCTGTAATTTTAGTCTCATCACCTGAATCAGACCCTAAGTCATGTTGAGCTATAGCAGCAATTTTCTGTTTCCCTTTGTGATTGGGTCTCTTTGGCCTCAATTTTGGATGTAATTTCCAACAATGAGTTTCATCATGGCCTTATTTTGAACAATGTTTACAAGTCACTTTTTCTACCTCTTTCTTAATAGATGCATTCTTTTTGTTTTTACATTTTGGGGTTTTCTCCTTGGCTTTACCCTTAAAAGGTTTCTTCCTACCCTCTTCAGGAATGTTCTTCCATCTAGCTTCTAGATGTGTGTCCTGAACACAAACTTCATCTAGACTGGTGGGGTTAAACATGAGAATAATATGTTTTAGGTAGCTATGTAAGCCTCCTATGTACTTTATTAAAGTTTCTTGGCTCTGCAAATCCACCAATAATAAAAGAGCTCTTCTCCCAAATTCTTGGGTGTATTCTTGCACATTTTTTCCCTTTAACTGCCTAAAGTTCTGGCAGTTCATGATGGTTATTTTCATATGAGCTAATGGATAAAATTTTCATTTAATAGCATCAATAAAACCTGACCATGTTAGAATAATCTTACCATGTTTCTTGATTTCCTTCTGTGTCTTGGCTTCCCACCAAAACAAGTGCCGCATATGTTGGGTGTGCAGCCTGATTTTCTTCCTGATTCAGAGATACTTGTTTTAGTTGGATGTATACCCCAGGAAAATTGTACACCCTTTGCACGCGGAGGGGGTGCGGGGGGGACTTGTCCCCCTTATGTGGTTCGAGGGGGGCGACCCCCCTGGCTGGGGGGTCTGGGGGCCAGCGATCCCCTAGCGGGGGTTTCGGGGGTAGCACCCCCGAAGCCAAAAATAGATGTAAAGTTTCCTTGTAAAAGTATAGTAATTTCTAGTCAATCTGGGCCGTTCATTAGGTGGATGATCTGATGGTAGAAGTTATGTTTAGTTTAGGGTTTCTTTCCCTAGAAGGCAACCCCTCGCTTTTATGAGGGTATTGTATTGCGGCTGTGTATTTTTGTGTGTGTATTCTCTGAGCGGGAAACAAATATGGAGACTATGAGAGAGAACAGAGGATATTACAGCGGATTTGCTGTAGGTTTTTTTGTCTCTTCATTTTGCTGGATAATAGGAAGGAAGGACTGGATGTTCGGGGTGGACGTAGCCCAAACTGGGTGAACCACGTATATCTATGTCTCTCTGGTTTCATGTGTTTTGTGTGCTTGTATTTTCCGCTTATTTTATGTGTTTCATTGCTCTGTAATATTTAAATTTCTAACAACATATTCCATTCTCAAAGAAACTAATTGAATTTTTGTATCATCATCTTGAAGGTTCTTTATTCTTAAATATACCTCCAATTATCTAGCTTGTCTGCATTTACTTCACCATTAAACATTGGAAATTCAAACTTAACATCAAGTTTTAATAAAGGAGATTTACCAGTGCTCTTGGAATTGTGTGGTTGATGTACTGAAGAAGAGGTAGAAGAAGATGATGATGAGGATGATCGTGAAGATGGTGGCTCTCCATTGCCTCCATTTCCCTTCTTTGACTTGTCTTCATCATGTTGACCTCCTGAAGATCCTTGTCCTTCCTTTTGGAGTTTACATCCTTCTCCTTCCAACATCTCATTCCTTTCTTGATAAGGAATTCTAACCATCTCAGTCATGTCAAGAAATTCTTTCCTAAACACTCTTTCTTATTCCTTAGGGTCAACTTCTTCATGAATTTCTCCTTCCTCGTGAGGCATTCTTAATGGAGCTTCTGTTTATTTAGGAGGTGAACTAGGTGGTGGAGATTGTGGAAATCTTGCTCTCCTTTTCTTTTGCTACTTTTGAGACCCTCCTTCTTCCACCAGTTTTCCTTCTCCACTTTTGAGTTTGAACCTTGTAAGCATCTAAAAATTTAAAACAGTTAAATAATTCTTTGCACTAAACAACACCAGCAAAAAAACATATCTCTAATACTATTTGATCTGAAATGAATGAATTAGTTCTGTTGTGCCAAAGGTCTTTCATTTTTAAAAACATGTACATAAATTTTTCATTATTTTTCATAAGGATTAAGGAGTTTTTCCATGAATTATCGATAAAATTTAGTGAATTAGAAGCATAAAATAAGCCTAAATAACACTAAATTGTAGTGTAAAACAGAGAAATAAGTCTCCACGTGAAATTTGCATGGCAGGCATGATCAAGCAGTTCACCCCTCCTGGGATACATCTATTGGTCCAGCTCCCAATGGCTTGTCCATCTTTCATTATGCTCATAGTTTTGCTATTAAATATAGTTACAGTGCTCTAGTGGAAATTTTATCTGCACCAATGGCTTCTGAATGCTCCAATTAGTCAATAATGACTCTTCATTTACTCAGAATGGTCGAGAATTGAGCCTCCTGCACTTTTTCCCAATATCTCCTAGGAAAACTCCACTAAATGTGGAGAAATCCAGTTAATTGGAGTTAAATTAGGGCTAACCGCCAAATTTGGTGTGCCCCTATCTGCTCTGCCAATAAATCCATGCAATTAATGTTATTGTTAGGGTGGTGGCGACATGTGTACCCCAACTATTAGTGGGCTTGATAGTTAGTGGAACCTTCGCTCGTGACTGCAGTTCCAGGTGAGTTGTGATTTGGATGCTGTCAGGTTAGAGCTTTGATCGTGGCAGGTGGATTGGCTTGAACATTCCATGTAAATAGCTTCCAGGAAATTTTGGCGGGTTGGGATCCTATCATAGATCGCATGTTGATGGTTATAACTCATACCCTTAACGGTTTTAAACAATACGACTGCCGACGCAAAGTTGCGATGAGTTGTCACATCGCAACATCGCAATATTAAAATTTTATCGCACTTCAACCTCCCACAGATTTAACATTTCGCTGTTAACGATAAGTCCTAAATCCTACGAAGTGCACAGTGCTGACACGTGTAATTCTGTCGCATCGCATGTTAAACTTCATAACCTGCGATGTATTAATTATAAACTTAAACTTTGTCGATGAGTGACATGTGCACGGTCGCTCCAACAGACACGTCTCTTCCTTATCGCATCACAAGAAATTTAGTTTACCTTGCGACGCCTTAACTCTTAACTTCTAAATATTTCGATTTGTGAAATTTCTTTCTAGGTGCTGCAATCTTTGTCGTTGGTTTGTTTCTCGATCTGACAATCCACGTTATATCTCCGCCTTCTCACTTCACATCGCAAGTTAAACAATTTAACTTGCGAAATGCTTAATTGTAAACACTATTACGTGCGATGTGTGATATCCTCCAACTAAAATGAGCTCTCTCCTGTTTATTGGTGTCAAATCCACGGTCCTCACTATCGATTCGTTTTGCAGCTTGCTCTCACTATCTATTCCACCTTCAAGATTTCAACGGTTGTCCAATCCCTGATTCTATATGTAGAGTTTAGGACTCCATGAAAACCACCAATTTAGATCCCCTCTACTGGTTAGTTTGGTTATGAACCTATTTTCCATTTCGAACCCAATCCTGTAACTTTGAATTTTGAACAAAATTTATGAACTCTTGATCAATCCTTAAAATTTTCCCTGCTTGACTATGAAATTAAAATGATTAAAAATGTATATCAAATAAAAGTATATATATATATATTAAACCCTTCAAGATATAAGACTTTAAAATAGTAAATATGATTGCATTTATTTCCAACTTTAGTATTATAGTAGAATAGTGGTGGTACACATATCCATGATGATTTACTCTTCTTATTTTTTGAAAGGTGAATTTAATTAATTTTGGAAATTGGACATTACATCACAAATTATCATAAGTACTTCCAACCTCTAAGATGGGAGACTTGACAATACATAAACATGGACACTCTAAAGGGTCGACAGAGATAATTTGACAAAAAAAACCAACACCTATCAAGCCTAAATCCGGATAATGCCCCATATGGCCTTGCTAAAAAATAAGAACAAAATTTGATACATTAACCATAAACATAAACATTGAGGGGATCAGGATCAAATTATGCCACTGGAAAAGGACTTACTAGATTAGCTAGGGGTTTAGCTATCATTGGTGGGATGCCGAGATGGTGTTTAATCCATACAAATCAATGGTCAATCCTATCGATATTGTTGTCATAGTATTTTAGGTGTCCATGCATGTGGTCTAGGGATTGCAACAGGCCCATTATAGACTCTCGCAGATCCAATAGAATGTGTCCCACCATGAAATTCATCTATCGATATAATTCTGTTATATCCATATATTTATTATCTCTTTCTCCAGTGTTTATCGCATTAGGGATCTAGCTTGTCCAATATGCCATCACCTAAAAATATGATAAGGAGGTTCTAAGGGGAGAAGCTTCCCCGCCAAAGTTGGAAAACTCCTCTTATAGATGAATCGATATATGCTCCCTATATCTCATTAAAAATCCTTATATACAATTATGTAAGTGAGTATTCCTTCTACATTCTTGCTCCTTGTAGTAAGCTTCCCATCTCTTCACATGACCTCTCTGTCTAGGCATGTGCTATAACATCATTTCCCACCTCTATATACTTGATGCTCTGAGTTATGGCCTTGGGAAACCCTTTCCATTCAAACTTTCTCCTTTATCTAAAAAACATTATTTTAAATTCCAAACGTGACTCTACCCTCTCAAAATCATATGCACACGTGGTTTCATCTATCCCCAACCTGCGTATATAATTTGAAATATGAAAAAAATATAAAAACCCCTAATTTTTGGGCAGGGTTTAGGAGTTACATTGAAATCCTACCTACAACATCCCATCGCCTAAATGTATCCTAACATAAACAACTATTTTTGGGTGGTATAAATACACCTCATGGGAAGGCCTAAAGGAGAAAAAAGATAGGTGATCAAAATCTGGATCAGGGGAAATTTTTTTCTCAAAATGAAAGTGCTTAGAATTGCACCAAAACAGAACAACACCGACCAACCTGTCGCTAGGAATTCAATGAAACTTGTTTCGTCAAAAGTCGAGTTCGGATGAAGAAGTTATGGTTTACTGATCACCATTCAGAACATGCAAATTTAAAAAGAAAATTGTACAAGAGGTACAGCCTGTTGACATGGCACCCCAGTCCACATCAAAAGAATATTCTTTAGTTTAGGTCCACTGGGACTTTAACATGTGTGACAATTGGATTCGCCAGTTTGGTTTGTGAAGATGAAAATTGTCCAAACTTATATATATTCCAAATTCCACATATATAAATTCAAATCCAAAGTTTTAATATTAACGTTGGCAATTAAAGTTTGGTGAATTCCAATTCAAAGGTTTGAAACTATATGATACTTTGGTGGCATATTATTAAACCATTTGCAAAATCCATTTACAAAATAAAGGTTAGTGCATTTAAATATTTGGAAAGTCTGAACTTCAACAATGGAGCACAATACCAAAGTCTGAATATAGTTTTTAAACCATAGTCCAGAATAAATATTATGGTGGAGGCATCTAATTTCGTTATCAAAGGTTTTATCCAAGTTTTCAGATGGCAGATATTTCGTTGGCCAAAATCAATGTATGGGGGTGGAGGTTGGGGTTCGACCCCGTGACCTCCCCCCAGCTACTACCGCCCGATACCAATTGGCCACACCTTGATCCTTGAGAGAGGAATGCACCAACATGTATTTGAAGGTTAGGTGGATGACTGATGGCGGAACAGAGGGATCCAACCCCGTGGGCCAACCCTGCTCCTCAAGTGACCGGGCTCCATGACCACACACCACCGCTCCCACTAAATGTAGAATAGTCTGCACTTATCATTCATTAATCTGTAGTTAGCCTTAATTAAGCTTAGTTAGTAGTTGGTAGAAATTTTGGAAAAATCTCCAAATCCGTCGCCACTTCCAGATTTGTGAGAGCTAACTGGCAATTCTCCAAATTTAGAGGCAGAATATATGAGAAACTTTAATTAGGCCTATCTTGAGCAATTTTTGACCAATTTTGGCTCATGAATAGTCATTCCTCGCATATTGGCATGCTCTGAATCCATTAGAACAGCTTGTAGAGGTAGAGGAGAAAATCTACAGGTGTTCTTGGTCAGTTGAAGAGTTTTGAAGCCTAGGGCCACTAGGAAGGAAGACCATGCCTAGATCAACTAAAGGGAAAATGGAGTGAATGAATAGTAATTTTTAGATCTATTTGATGTTATGAACACAGTGGTATAATTTTCAGAGGCGTTAGAGCACATATGAAGGTGATTTTGTCACTTTGGAGATTAAACAAGCCCATGGCCACCAAGATGAGAGGTCAAGCCTATATCAACTGGTAACCAAATTCAAAGATTTAATAGTCATTTTAGGGGTTTTCATGTATTCTAAAGCAAATGTAGCAACCAGAAAATCCATTGGAGCATCACAGATTATTGTAATCATACATTTGACTCATAATCCCAAGAGGGCCTAGCTAGGTAAAGCAGGTCCATGGAGATGTAGACCAGGAGGGGTGAACTCCAATATGATCCAATGTGTTATGTGATTATTGTTAGTTATTTTTCTGCATTTCCTTTGTTTTGTATGATTTTTTAAAATCAAAATCTACTCATAAGTTTATGATCAAAGACACATGAAACTACACACATAAACCCCTTCACAAGTGGTTAACATGAGACAATCTTAATCACACATTTTTATTACTGATGAGGGAGCTAGCATAGCAATAACTAGTTTTCCCATATTCAGATCAAGTTGGTATCAGAGCTTAGGTTGAAAATATTAGGTTGAAGAAGTTGGTATCATAGAAAAAAATTAGCTCTTTTTAGCCAAGGTTAGCTAATTCTTCTATAGCTATTTTTTTTTGAATTTGTGCAAGGAGAATTTAACTATATGCAAGTTTATGTGTGAATGAAAAGAATTCAAGATTGAGAATTTAGATCTAAAATCACAACAAAAGAAGCTTTGTATACATTGCGGGTGTGATGGGAGCTTCATTAGTGACACTTATAGTCAATCTTACTTATCAAAACTCTTTGATAAATAGATGTTGCAGAAACTCTACATCATGATTGATAGGATGCAAGAAAATTATTAAGAGAAGAAGCAAGATCTTCTTGAAAGGATGCATGAGATGGAGACTAAACTCCATGATGCCAAGGAAGCCTTAGCCAAGAATGCGCTTGAAAAAGAGGTATGAAATTCAATTTTATCTTCAATTTCCTCTCAATATGAATGTGTAGGTGCATTTGAAAGACACACTAGAGGAATAGGGCCCAAATTATTGATGAAGATGGGCTATGAAGGTAAATGATTGGGAAAACATGCACAAGGCATAGTTGAGTTAATTGTTGTTGAGGAAAGACCTAAGTATCTAGGTCTTGGTTATGGAAAACCCAATGGAGAAAGCTATAAATCAAAGGAGGCACATGAAGGTGTTTGAAGAAGGAATTTCATTTCACGTCCATTAACTCAAGCTTGTGAATATTGTGTTCATGAGGAATGCAAACATTTTACACCCACTTTGCAAGAAGGTGCTTATAAGCATGCAACTAATGAGAATGGGGAACAAGAGGATGTTGAAAGCTCTAAAGTTTTTGAATGCATTGTTTTTATTCTTAAGAGAGCCACAACCTCATAAAATTCACCTCCTCAAGAAGGCAACAAAGGTGAATGTTCAAGGTATAAATCTGCTTTTAATCAAGTTGTTTTTTATTATGATAAACATGGAAAAATCTCACTTAAGATTTGGAGAAATTTTGCATGTTCCTTTTTTGGTTTGAATAACCATAATGTTTCAAGATGTTGGAAGAAAATAGCCATCCACAGGAAAATTTCAAAGCAAACGAGGTAGAAAGCCAAAGATAAAGAAAACCATGGTGAAAATAAAATGTAATTGTTTTTCACGGTCATCTTGTAGACAAGTATTGGACTTTGTGTCCAATAATTCATCCATGACATTTGAAGAAGGTGGAGAAAGAGAATGGAAAGAATGGAAAAGAAGATTCCATAATTGATGTGGGTCATGATGATTCGCATGATGATGTGCAGCTGAAAGAAGAGCCATTGAAATGGTTTGGTAAGAGGTGATTAGATTTCTTATCCAATTAAGGCTTTGCAAGTCTTTTGCTGATTGATGCATTCTTTGCCTATTGAATGCATGTTGCATGTTTACGTCAAGAAGGTGATTGAAAGTGGAGTATGTTGACTCACTTTATTGCAACAAAATTTGTTCATTTCAGCTTTAAGTACATGTACATATGAATCGTTGTACTTATGATTGTACTTGTGAGAGAGTTGAATAATTGTATATATGCATGAGAGTTTATGTGTATGAATAGTGGAATTTTGATGGTTTAATTGTGCTTGAACATGCATGAGTAATTGACTTGTGTTGGTCAATTGCTTTGTTTAACATGTATGTTGTCAACTTGAGAGTGTTGATCATTTTCACATGTATGAGTGTTTACTTCTGTTGATCAATTGTTTGTTACATGCATGTAATATTGACTTGGAAGAGTTGAATTTGTCTCCAAAGATGAAAAGGAGATGTTGACAAAGTGTTTCAAGAAATGTGAAATTCTTTCTATTTTGGGAAAATAATTGTCAAATTATTACACATGCTTATGCTTGATTTGCAAGTCATTCTTTTGAAGAGGAATGTTTGATTGACTTGTGTTTGGTTGATGAGTTTTGACACCAAGATTTGAGAGTACATGGCGATGTTCGCATGATGTGAAAATTGTTGCTTTGAAGGAGTAAGAGGATATGTCATAAAATTATTTTTCTCCCATGATTTTTTTTTAGATACAAATACAACATATTCAGAGATGTTTTCCTTCTTGTGTTTGTGACAATATATCAAGAAATTTTGCAGCCATTGTAGACTATTTTATGTGTTGATGCCAAGAAGAGAAGGAGATGGCAAATGAAATCTTCTAGATGTGGAATTTGGAATGGTAGAGGTAAAATAATATTCATTTCTTTTCTTGTTATTACTGATGTTTGAACTCATTATTTTATTTCACTTAGATGGGCTTAATTGGGAAAAGTGGTTTCCAAGGAGAAGCTTGCATCAAATGCATGTCTGTGCAAAGGAGGAACATAATTCTCAATGGGAAGGAAATCAGTTAGTTTTCCAAGCACCAAGGGATCGATTTGGTATAGAAAAAGTTATATCAGTCAGCAAGAAACCAGCAAGTGTTGGATAGGGTCAGCAACAAAAGGAGAACATTGGTTGAAGAGCTAAGCCATTTGTAAGGCAAGGCATGTCATTGAATCACAATGGTTGTCATGGAAATTTTTTCAAGTATAATCAAGATGATAGAACTTGAGAAACATAAGAGTATTAACCTCTTATGAGATAACCAGCTTTTGTGGGTCCAAAATCATGTCAGTGGGAAGGTGTGATCGAAATATGGATCAAGAGAAAAAATATGATGAAAAATGAAAGTGCTCAGAATTGCACCAAACTAGAACGATGATGATCGACCCATCGCCAAGAATCCAACGCAACTCGTTTCATCGAAAACCGAGTTCGGATGAAGAATTTATGGTCTTCTCATCACTGTTTAGAACAAACACATTTTTTTTTAAATTGCAGAACATGTACAAGTTGATTACATGGAAGCCTAGTCAGCAAGAAAATAATATTATTCAGTTTATGTCTAATGGGACTGTGACAAGTGTCACAATTGGATTCGCTAGTTTGGTTTGTGAAGGTGAAAATTGCCTAATGTCCTCCAAGGTTGAATGTGGGTTTATGATGAATTCATGTGCTGGAATTATTTTGATTTATTAAGGTTGGAATATATATATATATATATATATATATATATATATATATATATATAATTTAATTCCAAATGTATATATATATTCCAAATTCCACATATATTAATTCAAATCCAAATTTTTAATATTAAAGGTTGGCAATTAAAGTTCGGTGAATGCTAGGTCAATGGTTTGAAACTATATGGTAATTTGGTGGCATATTATTAAACCATTTGCAATATCCATTTACAAACGAAAGGTTAGTGCATTTAAATATTTGCAAAGTTCGAACTTCAATGGTGGAGCATATTACCAAATTCTGAATATAGTCTTTAAACCATAGTCCGGAATAAATATTATGGTGGAGGCATATAATTGCATTATCAAAGGTTTTGTCCAAGGTTTCAGATGGCGGATATTACGTTGACCAAAAAAAATGTATGGGGGCAGAGATCGGGGTTCGACCCCGTGACCTCCCCCCAGCTACTACCACCCGATACCAATGGGCCACACTTTGATCCTTGAAAATGAATGTGCCAACATGTATTTTAAGGTTAAGCAGATGACTGATGGAAAAATAGAGGGGCCTAGCCCTGCGGGCCAGCCTTGCTCCTCATGTGCATGCGCTCCATGACCACACACCACCACTCCCACTAAACCCAGATTAGTGTGCACTTATCACTCATTAATACGTAGTTAGAATTAATTAAGCTCAGTTAGCAGTTGGCATAAATTTTGGCAGAATGTCCAAATCCAACACCACTTCCATATTTGTCGGAGCTAACTCGGAATTCTCCAGATTTACAGGCAGAATCTAGGGGAAACTTTAATGAGGCCTATCTAGAGAAATTTTCCACCAATTGTGGCTCAGGAATAGCCATTTCTAGATTACTGACATGCTCGTAATCCCTTGGAACAACTTGCAGAGGCAGAGGAGAAAATATACATGTGTTTTTGGTCACTTGAAGAATTTTGAAGCCTAGCGCCACCAGGAAGGAAGGCCATGTCCAGATCATCTCAAGGCCAAATGGAGTGAATGAACAGTCATTTTTAGATGTGTTTTATGTTATGAACATAAATGTATAGTTTGCAGAGGCATTGGAGCATATCTGAAGGTTCTTTTGTCACTTTGGAGATTAAAAAAGTCCATGGCCACTAAGATGGGAGGTGAAGCCCAGATCAGCTGGTAATCAGATTCAGAGATTGAATAATATTTTTGGGGGTTTTCATGTCTTATGAAGACAATGGGGTGGTCATAAAATCCATTGCAACATCACAGATGCTTGTAATCAGACATTTGACTCATAATCCCAAGAGGGCCTAGCTAGTTAAATGAGGTCCATGGAGTTATAGCCCAGGAGGGGTGAACTCCATTATCATCCATTGTGTTATGTGATTGTTGTGAGTTATGTTACTACATTTCATTTTTTGTCTATGAGTTTTTATAAGAAAATTAAGTCATAATTTGATCATCTAAGACACATGCATCTACATACATAAACCCCTTCACATGTGGTTCACATGAGACGATCCTAATCACACATTTTTAATATTGATGAGGGAGCTAGCATAGAAATAACTATTTTTCCCATATTTAGATCAATAAGATATTGGTATTATAGCCATTTTTTCCCCGATGAAGGTTGATTTTTCCCGATGCCTCCTGCACTCCCAGATTGTGGAAACCCTTGTTTCATTCAGAGAGATATTCATTCCTCATATATGAAATCCATGTGTATGCATTTGGAAGGAGATGGTTGTGTTTTGGGCTAGATGGATCTGGAGGACAATTTTGCTTGAAGCCGTGGCTCAATCAGGTGGTATTACTCCACACTTCTTTACACTCATCAATAAAGAAGCTATGTCTCATTCTTGATATTTATGCTTTATACATGACTATGATCTTGTTATGAATGGTTTCTTGTTTTATATGTTTACATGATATAATGTTAATATCTTGAACATGCTTTGAATTATTACTAGTATATGTGCTTTTCTTGAATTAGTTACAGGTTTTGGAGCACTAGGAGAAGTAGAGGGTTTGAACCCCGTGGGATCGCCTTCAAACTTATGACCTACGAGTACTACTCATTCTTCCCATTTTCCTCATTTAAGCATGAGTACTGCAAGTTTTATGCTTCTTATTGTTGTATGCCTCTTACTCTGTTGGGGTTCCCAACCTAGACCCTGGGGTGTATTATCCTGTAACAGCATGGTTCCGACAAAATCTGTTAATTAAACTACAGGATATAATCTGCACAAGACACAGAGGTGCTTTCTCACTCCAAATCGCTTCTCCTTGGTTCGGCCAAAAACCAATTAAGAAATTATCCAAGGGTTCAACCACCATACAGTCTGATGAACTTGCTAGAAACCAAGTCACTCCACTGAAGAAGTTCACCTACCACTAATACGTTGGCTGCCACCAACATCCAACCGGATCCATTTCCTACCTAACTGAGAGGACTCGATATCGAAGATATGAATCTGCAACGACACTCCGCTTTCAACCCACACTAATAAACACGTTTTAGGGAGCCCTCCCAAGCATAGAAAGTCCCCCCAACTTTTATACCACCACCACTCCAGATATCTAATCCAAGTTTGGCTCTGTAGATGTTCAAATCAAATGGGATATCTAACATGAAAAAACCAACACTCACCACAATAGAAGCCCCACATATTTCTTGGCAATGAATATAGGATACCTTCCTACACTAGCCACCCCTCTTTAATTTAAACCAACATGAGGGTTCTCTTCAGATTCCCAAACCCTTCCATACTCAAACCAACAAAGAAAATATATAGAATTGAAAATTCACAAACTTCAACAATGTCTAGACAATGGAAAGAGTAAAAATCAGAATTGTTGCTCAATTAACCAACTAATAAGTAGACCCATAAGAAAGTTACCAAGTAGAGTACCTAAATGAATATCATGAGCTTTCCTCCTCTATTGACTGATACACACAATAAAAAAGAAGGAATCCTCCCCTCTTTGATTTAAGAATTAGCACTCTACTCTTCAATCTTATGAAATGGAGTATTCTTCTAACCCGCCTGCTATCGTTGAGAGGCACAAAAATTATAGACCCTTTCCATTGAGAAAAATAAATCTCCCATGTATTTGCATCCCGCTGGGTGTGAAACCTCAGACCTTTGTAATTCCCTACCTCATTACTTTCCCTCGACCATTAATAATTTCATGTTGGACCTTAGTTGATAGGTCTCAAATCGTTAAAATAGAGTCCTTCCCAACAATGTGGGTAGTTGATCCTCACAGGTGTAATATACATCCATGCAACTCATTATGGCCACCTTCTCTATCACACACATATAGTCATATTTTATCGTTCCTCATCGTCCTTGCATGGGCTCATACATGAGGGGTATTATGACATCATTTGTTTGATTACACTTGTCAGGGCGCGATTCCACGCCCGCAACCTATTGGTTAGGTAAGGTAGTGGAAACCCACCCCCACCTTGTCCATACTAGTCAACCCTCCAGGGAGATGATTTACCCTTCTTGCTAATAAATAACTTAACCAAATTATGTTTTTCTACAATTATTAGTGCTCTCTCAATGGTGTTAAATCAAGAAACCAACTCTAGCATAGAATAAGTTCACTCCTCTTACATTAATATCAATAAGTATTAAATAAGATGTTAATATGTATATTATGTCAATGCAAGATTTTTTATTATGGAAGTATAATATTTCACTCTAGTTCAAGGAAAATTTCAAGGGTTTATATTTGTAGTTGGGTTAATTTTCCATGTTTTTTTCCAAAAAAAAAGTTCGTTAATTTTCATATTTTAAAATATTATTTACCCGAATATTATACCATAACATTATTTCACCTTAAACATTGCCAAACATTTATATAAAAACTATATAAAATTATCAGAAATTGAAATATCCAATATAGCCAACATTATATACAATTTATAAATTGTATATTATGAATTAGCTAAATTGATTAAAATTTCTGAACTTGAAGGTTCAACTCATGAAATATGAAAATTAATTTAAAAATGATTAAAAAAAAGAACGAACAGAGGAAAAGAAAGAGTGTGTGTTTGTTAAGTAAGTATCCACCCAAAAAAACGGTGTGCGTTTACATGGATGATACGAGCTGGGCCAGCCCGACCTTTGATTGGTTGACAGTACAAAGTGTGTGGTGGTAAGAAGTAATTGGAGCTCGATCATGACTGGCCTGTTGTATGGTGCTAACTGCGTGAACTTGTTATTTTCATTTTTGTGAATTTAGAGAAAGGAGAAATTATATACCGTATATATTTATTTTAAATATAGATTTAATATGAACTGAGAGATACAATTGTTGGTATGAATCAATATTATTTAAATATTTTATATTTTATTTATTATTGATTATTTATTTTTATTTTGACCGACCTCTCTACTCAAAGAAGAGCTTTGAGATTATAACCAAAATTATTCAATACGAAAAAGTTGGGAGACCTGAGGGTTGTTTGTATCAATGAAGAAGTCAAGCGAGGAGTTACATGCTACAATGGAAGCGAAGGTTGAGAATTAATCATTTGAGGGACTCATATCATGAGCTGAAATTGTTTTTTCGTTTAGAACTTTGATTCTCGTAAACAACAGAATACACATGGATGTTCACATGCATTTGAGACAAAGAAGTAGGAAATCAAATCAATAGGCATTTGAGACATGGTTTGGTGAGAACCTCGAGAGCTTCAAGTGGTTGTTGATGTCGACACATCAAAGTGGAAGGTGTTGTTTTATTTATGTCAAATTTTTAAAAGGTGTAGCGATAATTGTTTTTTAATATGGAAATTTGATTCTCGTAAACAACACAATACACATGGATGTTCACATGCGTTTGAGACAAAGAAGTAGGAAATCAAATCAATAGGCCACTGGTTTGCTGTGAACCTCGAGAGCTTCAAGTGATTGTCGATATCGCTTCACCTTTTAAAAATTTCACATAAATAAAACAACACCTTCCACTTCGATGCGTCCACATCAACAATCACTTGACTGAAATCATTCACCTGACTCAAATGAGTCAAGTGATTGTTGATGCGGACGCATCGAAGTGGAAGGTGTTGTTTTATTTATGTGAAAATTTCGAAAGCTGAATATATATATGTATATATAGGTTTGTATTTGAATAAATAGAATTGGAAATTATTTTTATTGGGTTGTAGGTGAAGTCTATGATGTATGATGTGTATGGTGCTATAATTAGTTAGAGCATGTTCTAATTGTTACGTGTAAAGTATTGTCTATTGAGTGTAATTAAAAAAAAAAATACAAAATTTTAACTATGTGTGAATCTTTAATGTCTATATACTTTTTTATTAATTTGGCAAAATTTTAAACAGCCGTGAGCTTTTGATGTTTATATACCCTTTTAACATTTTGGTTTCTAAATGGCCTAGCCTAATAGAGGTTAGAACATTTAAATTAGAAGAAGGAAAAAAAGATTGCAAAAAAACATGTATATTTAAATGAAATATTTAGTAAAAAAAGTGCTATAAATTATGAGTTCGGTATAGAAAAAGAAATGGTTGAGCTTTATCTAGATGGTGTATTTCGAGGGAGATCCTAAGAAAAAAACTTAACTAATGGTTGGAAGAAAAAAAAAATACTTATTATGAAAGTGTAGGCCTGGAAAATAATACACATCTGAATGTATAAATTAAAATATAAGATTTCAATAGAATTGTATATAAAAGAGATCCATGAAAGTAGGAGAAGTTTATCTTTGTCAACAAGATTCCAAAAATATGATGACAAAATTGAGATATTTGATGAAATTTTGATGGATTATTAAAAGGATTTATACCAATACACATAAGAAATGATAGAGGCATCAACATAGACCAATAATTTTGAAATTAAGAATATGTTTTTGTATGCAAGTTATGCAAATAAAGAACTACTATTAGGAAAAAAAAAATGAAGAATTTCCCCCTGAAAACATAGAAGAGGTGAATAAAAAAAGTTTCCAATGGGTGGAATAAAAAAATAACAAATCTTTGAGAAAGAATTAAAATGTTTAGAAAAGTACTTAACAAATATTAAAGCTCATGAACATTTCACATAAATTGTAAAGATTATTTTAGTGGTTTATTAGGAGCTTCCATGAATGCCCAACTACAAAGTGGTATGTCAAAGTTGAGGTTGAAGAAATTTTGAAACAATGGAAAAATTTAAGGATGAAAATGAAAATCAACAACAAACAACAATTAGTTGACTAATTGTGCATATAAAATTAAGAAAAATGATTAGAGAGAAAGAAATATATAAGATATTGACATAATAATAGAAGCCGTTCCGATTTTTAAATATTTGATAAGATATAAACCATATAATATATCCATTTAGATGTGATTCTTTCTTTATAAATAAATTGTAAACTTTGTAACTAAAAATTAATTAGAATTAAAAATAATTATGATATTATTGTGTCTAGAGATGCATTCTATAGCTTAGTATTAGGGCTTTGGGCGATTCTTTCTCTCGGTTATAATAATAATAAAAAATGAATACACATTTTTAGAGAATTTTGATTAAAAATATTATGAGCCTACATCCATTTTAAATCTCTATTTATAGAGATCATATCACTTTTGACTCTAAAAAAGGCTTTCACTTCAAGTTATTTGATCCATCTCAGTGTCTGATAGATCGAGAATTAAGATAAATCTAAGTTACTTTAATTGTAATTATAATTATAATTATTATTTTAATTTAATTATTTTGATTTTGATTTTATTTTCATGAAATGTTTAAGAGGACATGACATGACAACATCTCTTCGTGGGTTGGAGACAGATTTTGTGGCAATAACACAAAATATGAAAATGTGGTAAGCACATTTCATACTCGATTATCTATTGATATTACAACTTAATATGAAGGAGATGTGGTAAAAATATTTCACTCTTACTTTGTATCATTAAAATATGTCAATGTCCAAAAAAACAATTGGACAAAATTTATATTTTCATTTTTAATGTAATACAATATATAGTTCTCTCACACACACCCACACATATAATTTTTTAATGTAAAGAGAAAAAGTAATGGAAAGTAAAAAAATTGAATTACTTTGTAATAAGAGTAATATGACTTAAATATGTTAATGAATTAATAATAATAACAATAATAATAATTTTATCAACAAAATATTTAAGTTAATAATAAAATATTTTAATATATTGAATTAAGTAATATTGAGGTGTATTTAGAAATATATTAATAACTAAAAAATTTAATTAATTCATATAAGGTTTATAAATAGAATATTTCAATGTTTATATTAAGTAAAATGTCTCAATCTCAACTATGTATATATTATAAATGGTTTTAAAAAAATGAAAACAATAAATTATTATGGTTAAAATATTTGAATTAATCTTAGTATTTTTGTTCTTTTATTAACTCTGTGGACAATTAGTAAAGATATCTTATAATTATAAGTTTAAGGTGTGTGGTATATAAAATCTAAATGTCCATCCAATAAGATTTTCGAGTAGATTAACATAAATAATGAAAAAATGATATATCTATATATATAAATATATATATGTGTGTGTGTCAAGTACAAGTTAAGTATGGAATGAATCACACACTACCTTCATACTTCACTATAAAATATACCATCTAGATCAAATTTCTGAAACCACAAAATGTAAAACTTTTATAAAATTGTTTGTACTTGAAGAGATTTAATGCCAAAAAAAATCATGGTTTATATATGGTTTATATATAAACCATGAATTTTTTTGGCATTAAATCTCTTGAAGTACAAACAATTTTATAAAAGTTTTACATTTTGTGGGTTCATAAATTTGATCTAGATGGTATATTTTATAGTGAAGTATGAAGATAGTGTGTGATTCATTCCATGCTTAACAATGTAGTTTATAATAAAAATAGAAGTAACTATACATATTTGATTACTTTTAATTAAAAATAGTATAAAACATCAATGCTCTCTTATTTTTATTGTTGTCAGTAAGTTTATTGTTAATATTACAATTTCATATGGAAAATATATATGTAAAAATATCTAACTTTTAATTTTAGAATTACAAATAAAATATTTGGTTGGTTATATTAAATAATATATATATTTTTTCAAATATTAAAAAAAAATTATTAAAAAAAATTATGCTTCTATATACTTAGTAAATTCTCAACTATGATGAATACTAATTACGCCTTAAGGCATCCCTCTTTGAAAACAACTCTCCTAGCTGCCACTTTGTCCTTGGCTGCACCATTGGATCAAATGTTAGACGATTGGAATGTTTTAGACCATTAGATCCACTGCCTCCTTTATTTACGTTCTTCTAAGTACATAACTAACTCACCAAACCCTATTACTGTCTCTTCCACTAAGCTATGAAATAAAGATATGGCGTGTAAAGTGTCTGTGTCATTCCACGCTAAACTAGAATTTCATCTCACTAGAATGATCTATTTTTTTGTGGGATTAACCCTAAGCGCGAAATTACAAGATGTGAAGAACATACAAGTTGTGAAGAACATTGATCTAAAGAACATTACACAAGCCTGCTTCCAAGATCTGTTAGCAATTGGAAACGCCTACTAAAATATTTCTACCAAGATGCACGAAAGACATAGCTATTAGAAACACCTCTCAAATATTAGGGGCAATGAGTTTTCAACATGTAATTTATAGGAGAATAAACATTAAATATTTTTTTTAAATGCAAAATATGAATTAAATCTAATTATTATTCATAAAGAAGAAGAATTCCCATTTCCAAATATCTGATGAAAAAAAAAGCTCAGGAACCAAATATAATTAAGTCGTGATTCATCAGGGAAGAGCTTTCATTTTTCTACATAATTCTTTGAAATGCAGTCTAAGAAGTAAAACTAAAGCATAATTTACAGGTTGGCTTTGAAACTCTTGCATCTCTCCAATCTTATACGTTCAAATGATATGGTTTTTTGCCAAAACTCAAAAAATAAAGTGTTACACCAATTTTTGGTTGTCTAACATGTTACTATTAGATGGACTAAAGTACAACATGTAAGACTAATTTTACCATAGTAAAATTTCTTTCACTATGAAAAATAAGTTAATAAACCATAATTTATTAAGTTGTTTATCATCTAAACAGGAAACCCCATGAGGAATAACTGAATAAATCCTTATTTTCTTGATTTTCCTCAAGGGATAATTATTTAAACCACTGTTTAATTAATATTCCTAGCCATATTTAACCCAAAATAGGAAAATTAATTAGATAAATCATTATTTCCCTTATTATTTTCTAAGAATAATTATTTAAAACATTATTTAATAATATTCCTGGTTTAATTAACCAAATTCTTAAAATAATAAATAAGTCATTTATTTGTTTATTATTTCTAACTAAAGGGATTTGACCAGATTCAAATTCTTTTTCTCTACAACAAAAAATAATAAAATATTACATAAAAGTTGGATCTAGATTTGGTTAATAATATTTTAATTATGAACCAATATCTAGACTAACTCAATATTTTGTTATAAATAGAAGCTTTTTTCCATTCATTCACTACCTTTTGTTGCCTATAGATCACTCTTGATATATACTTTTGGTTTGACTTTGATCCTCCCATCATTGTCATATTTTTCTACTTTTGGTTGTGAGCTCTCTTTGAGTTCCATTTTTGTGCGGATTTTCTACACCATCAAGAGAGAGAGATCTTAGATCTGAAGCTCTGAGGACATACAAGAAACCATCCCATTGAGGGGGACTAGTAACATATTTCTATGTTCCCTTCCCTGGTGTCGTAATACAAAAAATTCTTTAAAAATTATTTTCTTGTTCATTAGATGCATGGAGCAACTATTTCTTATTTCTTACTGTTTAATGTCTTTAACTGCATAGATCTAGATTTTTGTAGCATTTACTTTGATCACTAACTAAAGATCTAAGGAAATTGAAGGCCATATTTGATGTTAGGGTTGTTTTTTATGCACAAATAAAGTGAGATTTTTTCATACGCTTGCGATTAGAATTCACACTAACATAAAGCCTTGCTTTTCACTAAAATGAGCCAATCCTATGTGTTCAAATGATATGATTTTTTTCCCAAACTCAAACGATAAAGCCTTGCTTTTCACCAAGATGAGCCCCACTTGAAAGCTATATCCTACCTATAGAACCTAAATCCTTGATAGATTCTACCAAAATTTGGTCATCAATGCAAGAAAATATATTCCTTTTGCAATGTTTTTTTTGGACATTCAATGCGACATGATTGTTTCAATGTAGCCTATACAATATAAAATGCAAGTTCTAACACTACCTATTGTAGCCACATTAATGGTGAAATGACCCAACTCTTTTAATATACCACAAAACCCCAAGTAGATATTTTTTACACTAATACTTCCCTTTGTGATTTCTAAATGTTTCTTGAAATGAAGCTTTTGAATTAACCCAATGAAAATGCATTTCAAATAGAAATGGAAAATGGAGGTTTATAAATATTTATGTATAATGTGTCTTATGCATTAAATTTTAACTCGTGTAATTTACAGAACTAAGCATTTAAATTATTTAAATATGAATTCAATTTTCACATAAGTGTAATTTACAGTAATAAGTATTTAATTATTTAAATATTATTTATAATAAATTAAATGGAATATTTTGGAGTTAATTCTTTCAAATCATAAATTAGTAGATTAATCCATAGTTACATAGTTACTAAGTTCAGTCATATTTTCATCTCACTAGCACCGCTTATCTTTTTGTGGGATTAACCCTAACCTCATCATCAATTTAAAGTTCTATAATGAAATAAGAAGATGTGGAGAACATTGATATCAAGAACATTGTTCTGACGAACATTACAAAAGCTTGCTCCCAAGATCCGTTAGCTATTTGAAATGCCTGCTCGAATATTGATGCCAAGATCTATTGGAAACACCTCTCAAACATTACCATATTCCTAGTGAGTTTTTAACATGTATTTTACAAGAGAATAAACGTTTAGATTTTTTGAAAATGCAAATAATGAACTAAATCTAATCTGAGTGTAGTTTGGAGAGAAGAAGCATTAGGATTTTTAAACATTTCTTCAAATGAAATTTTCAGTAATAAATTGAAAGAAAATATTGTTCACAAAGAAGAAAAATTCCCATTTCATAATATTTGATGAAAACAAAAATTGAGGAACCAAATTTAATTTAATTAAGCCGTGATTTTCTGGGAGAGATTTCATATTTCTACAAAATTCTTTGAAATGCAGTTCAAGAAGTTAAACTAAAGGGTAATTTACATGTTGGTTCTGAAACTCTTGCAACTATCCAATCTTATGCGTTCAAATGATATGGATTTTTTCCAGAACTCAAGTCATAAAGCCTTTCTTTTCACCAAGATTAGCACCACTTGAAGCGTGCACCATCTTGACTATTCATCTCTACCCAATCCTACGTATAGAACCTAAATCCTTGACAGATTCTACCCAGATTTGGCCCATTCCTTTTGCACTGGCCTTTTAGAGAATCAATGCTACATGGTTGTTTGAACGGACCTATACAGTATGAAATGCATGTTTTAACTACTTATTACAGCCACATTAATGATGAAATTACCCAACTCTTTTAATATACCACAAAAACCCAACCAAGTAGATATTTTTAACAATAGTACTTCCCTCTACTATTTCTAAATGTTTCTTGAAATGAAACTTTTGAATTAACCCAATGAAAATGTATTTCACATAGAAAGGGAACATGGCGGTTTATAAATATTTATTTATAATGTGTATTATGCTTTCAATTTTGACCCAAGTGTAATTTAGAAAAGTAAGCATTTAAATTATTTGAATATGAATTCAAATTTCACACGTGTGTAATTTAGAGAAATAAGTATTTAATTATTTAAGTGTAATTAAATATTTTTTATAATGTAATTCATAAATTAAATGTAATGAAGTGACATTCAAATTTAACGCTGATTATTTTACGTAGATTAATTCATAGTGACCAAATTCAGTGATATTGGAAAAAAAAAAATCTAATTATTTCAATAGATTAATTCATAGTTACCAAATTCAGTCATATTGACCAAAAAATAAAAATAAAAAATTAGGAAATTCATTGTTAATACGATTCCATTTGCCTTACTATACGTCATTGTTACTTTAGTTTGGTTTATGAAATGGTTGTTTTAGTTTAGTTTGGTTTCTGAAATGGTCCTTGAGTTCTTTGGAATTGAAAGAGCTTGTAATGACCAGGGTCAACCTAGCCAAAACGGTTAGGAACAATTTTTTGAATTTCCTGAGAGTAGAAAATATTAATAGAAATCCACCTGCGCATTCAATCAACCATCATCAATTGATTTACTGGTAGGGATGCAAAATTATGGTGTGCCATATCAATAAGGTAGAGTATGTGATTATATTGAAAATGAGATTTTAATTTATATGTTACGAAAATCGTAGATTTATGATTTTTACATGTTCTTCTCCAGAAAGAAAGCAATAAATTTGTATATGTAAATTGTGGTTTGTGATTTTGATTTACTGGTAGGGATGCGAAATTATGGTGTACCATATCAATAGGGTAGAGCATGTGATTATCTTGAAATTATGGCTTTTGCATCTGTTGGCAGCACGCCTCTTTGTGATTATTGGTATGATATCCTGGAATGATGTATAGGGTCTGATGGTTTTTCAATACTACTACTGTATAAGGAGCTTTTATTGGAAGGGATGTTTCCCTGGGGAATATAGGCTACAGGTTTGATATGCATAAATTTTATGTTTCGTGATTTAAATTGACATCTGAGGGTGGTTGCACATCCTGCATGATATCTTTTTTATTGATATTGTAAAGTCACATGATGGGTTTTAAAGCCTTCTGAATGGCACAATATATAAGCCATGTTTTTTTCATCATGAAAAAAGAGATTTTAATTTCTATCTTGCGAAAATCGTAGTTTTATGATTTTTACATGTTTTTCTCCAACAAGCAAGCAATAAATTTGTATATGTAAATTTTGATTTGTGATTTTTGGATTTTTTCCAAAAAGCAAGAATGGAATTTTTTTTGTTGAGAAATTTACATTTTAATTGAATAGAGCGAAAAATATTTTGAGTTTTGACCTTTTTCCAAATTATTACATTTTCAAGTTTCATCAAGTGATTTCTTATATGTTTTGCAATATTATTTTTTGTGTTTCAATGTATGGTCATCGTTTTAAATCTATGCTTGTCACATAGTATTTAGCCAACAACATAGAACAAGCTCTTTTCTATTGGAAAATTTCATTGTACAAAATTGATAATGTTTAGAAATTTAAAATAGCTGATTTTTTGTTTTTCGCCAAGTCAATGTGCAAACAAGAGATGAGAATAAAAAAGTTGTGATTTCTTAAAAAAAAATGGAAAAGATATAATACATTTATTTTTGAAAAATTTATACTTCATATCACCTGCAACATGAAATTTCTTATAGAAAAGTGAAAATATTTCTCTTTTGGTGGAAGTTCATATTGTATTTTAACATTTGAAAAATTGAAAATTTTTATGTTTTTTAATTCTTGCTAACTTTAGCCCAAGTCATTTCAACTTTTTTTTGCCTCGTGGAATTACTATCAGGTTCAATTTTCGAAAATGGGTATGCAAGGAATGCGATGTAGACTAAGATGAACTCGTTTGGTTCTCTCTCGTAGGGAGTACTAGTTAATTTTCTACTTTCCTGGTTCAAGAGCTCTTGTAATATGTTTTTTACGTATTGTTTTAACAATGTTCTTATAGTTTAAAAATTAAATGAAAAACGAAAAGAAAAGGGAGAGCTAATATGCAAACAGTTGGACATGAAAGACATGAATTGTTAAAACAAATACTGTGAGCTGCTAGATGCGTATCACTGTGAGCTCCTACAAGAAAATGCACTGTCAGCTTCTCATAAACTCCAACAATAAATACATACATTTATGATAGTAAAACAACCCCCCGAATGAAGGAACCGAAAGTCTAATATAAAACCAAATCAAAACTACGTAACAATATACCTAATCTCCATTAATTCCTACACTCCCCCATGGAGAAAGGGATTATTAAACACACCTCCAATGTATCCCTAAACAAACAACAAATCAAACTTCGATTTTCCTAGAGGCTTAGCAGCATATCAGCCATATTATCACAAGAATTACAACACTTACACAAACTTTTGGACTACACTTTCTCCTCAACAAAATGAAATCGATAGTTCATGTGCTTGGTGTTTTTATGAAAACACTCTCTCTACCAGATAAAACGGGAACTCTGATTGTCGCAATTGATGATCGTAGCTTCTTTCTGGTCTTCCCCTGCATCTTGGAGAAGTCTACGCAACCAAACTGCCTCACATGTTGCTGCACACATGGCTTGATATTCTGCTTCTTCTGAGGATAAAGCAATAGTACGCTGCTTCTTGCTGCACCAAGAGATGACCCCAGAACCAATGTTGAAGGCGTAACCTGTAATTGATCTTTTTTCATCTATATTTCCCACCAAATCAGAGTCTTGTATAACTTGTCAACTTAACATTAAATGAGTTAGAATACAAAATACCAAAGTTTGATGTTCCTTGAAGATACCTTAATACTCCTCTTGCTTCACGCCAATGTTTTTCATGAGGTTGAGTCATAAACTGACTCAACACACTCACTACATAAGCTAAATCTGGTCTTGTTGTAGTCAAATAAATAATACTACCAACCAATTGTCTGTACAATGTTGCATCTGCATATTTCGAACCATCATTCATCTGAAGTTTGTTGTTCTGATGTAAAGGTAAAATTGCAGCCTTGCACTCATCCATCTTAAACCTAGACAACGAACTCTTTGCATACTTACCCTGGGACAAGAAATTTTGGCTTGAATATCTCCAAACTTCTAGACCTAAACAATATTGCATTTCTCCAAGGTCCTTCATCTCAAATTTCTGTGATAATTGCTGCTTTATTTCTTCAATGAGATTGTTTGCACTTCCTGTTATTATCATATCATCTACATATAAATAAATCACCACTATCTGTCCTTCATTATTAAACACGGTATATAAATTTGGATCATTTTTGCTCCGTTCATAACCATGCATGAGGAAAAAGGAATCAATTTTTTCGTACCAGGATCTAGGTGCCTGCTTTAAACCATATAAATCTTTCTTTAATCTACATACTAGGTGTTCTTCTCCCTTCTTAACAAACCCTTCAGGCTGCACTAAATATACTTCTTCTTTTAAGTCGCCATTTAAAAAAGCATATTTAACATCTAATTGATGTATTTTCCAATGATACTTAATGGCTAAAGCAATAATCATTCTGATGGTATTTAATTTTGCAACAGGGGAAAATGTTTCCTCAAAATCAATACCTTCTATCTGGGAATACCCCTTTGCCACCAACCTTGCTTTATGATTATCAATAGACCCATCTGCTCAAAATTTCAACTTAAATAACCATCTACAACCTATGGGATGTTTATCATTAGGAAGCTTTACTAGATCCCAAGTATTGTTCTTAATGATTGATTCATATTCCTCTTTCATTTCTTTCTTCCATTCATGAATTTTACTAGCTTCATAAAAATTAGAAGGTTCTGTAATGTTTAACATACCAGTCATGAGCACATAATCCCTATATCGAGCTAGTAACTGTTTTGGCCTGCTTGATCTTCTGATTGATGGGGGTTCAATTATTCTTCTGATTTCTTCTCTTTGTGGACTAAACTCATTTTCTTCCACATTATCCTGTTGCTGCTGTTGTTCCTACTTCTGTTCCTGTTGCTGACTAATTCCTGTTTCAATATCCTCTTCTGGAAGTAAGGGTACATGCCATTCTTCATTGTTTTGAACATGTTTTCCATCATCAATTTGTTCATGAAATATTACATCTCTACTGACAAACACCTTGTGAGTAGAAGGGTCAAACAATTTATAAGCCTTATACTCACTGTAGTATCCAATGAAGGTACATTTAATGGCCTTTGAATCTAACTTCTTCCTGTTCTCTTTGGGAACATGTGCAAAAGATTTACAACCAAGTACTCTAAGATGACTTAATGCAGGCTTGAAGCCAAAAAATGCTTCAAAAGGAGTTTTATACTCAAGACTTTTAGTAGGACTCCTATTCTTTAAATACACTGCAGTATTAACAGCTTCTGCCCAAAAACCATTGGTTAGATTCTTACCTTTCAACATATTGCGAGCACACTCCACCAGTGTAAGATGTTGTAAATTACTGTTGTATCCCATGCTTGTTGCAGTATTTGATGACAACTCCTTTCTTGAATTCTCCCCCTTGATCTGATCGAAGAATCTTGATGAAATTTCTTGTTTGCTTCTCAATCATGTTTCTGAATTGCTTGAAATATTCAAAAGAATGACTTTTCTATTTAATAAAATATACCCATGTGAATATTGTACAATCATCAACAAAGATTAAAAAATAATAGGCCCCACCTAACAATCTTGTCTGCATCGGGCCACATAAGTCAGTGTGTACAAGTTCGAGTATATCCCTCTGTTTTCCGTCTTTGATGGCAGGAAATTCATCTCTATGTTGTTTACCAAATGCACATGCTTCATAATCAATATGTAACTTTTTCAAAATAGGAAGACCATCTACCATACCTTTGTTCTGCAACAGAAGGAGATCACTGAAATCGATATGCCCAAGTCGCTGATGCCACAAATTTTCAGCAAACTTATCCAACAACATAAAGGCTTGTTGTGGCGTACTCTTCACATCCAGTTTGTAGAGTCCTCCTATGTGAATACCTGTAGCAATGGGCTTCATCTGATCCAACAAATGTTTAATAATACAATGAGATTTAAATAATTCTACCTTGAGATCCTGTATCTTCGACATAGAAATCAGGTTATTCTTAATGCCAGGAACATACCACACATCAGATATATTCCTGATATTTCCATCAGGAAGAGTAATAAGGACAACTCCATGTCCCTTAATCTCATACCCTCTATTATCTCCAAGGTAGACTTTTACTCTAGTGTTGGATTCTCTAAAATTTCTGAACCATTGCTTTTTACCTGACATATGCGAGGAGGCTCCAGAATCTACGAACCAAATATCTGATTCATCCTCCTCAGTAGCTAAAGCAATGTCAGCCTCAGCCATAAACAATCTGACATCCAGATTCTGATTTTCATTTGCATCAGACAAATGACCTGCATGTCTTCTCTGCTTGTACCTCTCCTAATTTGCCTTTTTCTTATGACAAAATTTAGCAATATGGCCTATCTTACCACAATAAAATCATTTAGGAGTAGAGTCATGTTTATGTGAGGTCATACCTTGTGGTGTCATTTTTGATGTGCTGCCCCTCCTCTGATCAGCCATTGCTCTCCCTTTTGGCTTGAACTTCGTTATCAATGCAAGATCTGGATCTTGAGGTTTGAGAGACAACCTTCTTTCCTCTTCCTGCAGTAAAATCCCAGTAAGCTCTTCAAAACATGGAGGCTTTTCTCTTGCATTCAATCTGGTTATAAACATCTGATAGTCATCCATCATGCCATTCATGGTAATTGTCACCAGATCATCATTAAATATAGTTGTTTTGTTTTGGGATCCGTCATGCATTTTGTTTTGTTTCTAATTTCTTTGTGGAGTTGTAAAGTTGTGCATGTTTAGAGATGACATAATAATAGTTTACATTTAGAATGTTTTTTAAAATTTTGTTTCATTATATTCCCAATCATTTGGAAATTCCTTTATTACAATTTCTTAAATACTTATATATTATGTAATGAAACATTTTTTAAATATTAAAATTTATTTGTATTTAAAATATATTTTAGAAAATATAAAATAAAAATAAAAATTACTTGGGCTTTGATAATTTGTTAAAAAAACAACATTATTGAATACTTCCAATTAGCATTTCTGTAACAATGCATTTTTGTAGGGAATACATTTTGGATCAACCATATACTTCAGGTTGAGCTTGGAAAGGTCCACAATCTTCTCCCACTTCAAATCCTACTTTAATTATGTATCTTCTCAAAAATTCCGAGCTATAAAATTGATGTTTGGGGAAGATAAATTTTATAACATAATCATGTTTATTTTATTTTTTATAATAATAATTTTATTATTATTTTAATTTTAATTTTAATATGAATGCATTGTATATTTAAAAAAATGAAATAATCTAAATAAATATAAGTTAAGAAAATATAAGTAAAAATGTAACACATTTGAAATCCAAAAAAAAAATCAATAATTCTAAAAAAAATTAATAAAAAAATATATTAAAAAATATACGGAAAATAAAATTAATAAAAATTACATCCAAAAAAGCATGAAAAATAAAAAATTATATGTCACAAAAAAAATAGATAATATTAAAAAATATGGGAAAACTTTTATGTTCCTTGTGAAAAATTCTTCCCATGTTGTTGACAGTGACACTTAATGGTCTAGATATTTGGAATAGTAGAAAAATAGGAAGACAATGTTATCAAAATTAAATATTCTCATTTCCCAACTATTGAACAATATTTCATGCTTAGAGTTGCCCTTCTTCCAAGACCATAATGATGAGAGTATTAAACGAGGACAATTCGTCTCAATTTTATATATAATTATATATCAACCGTTCTAATCACTTTGAAGAGAAAACTTTGACATAAATTTAAAAATACAAAATTTTAGAATATTTAAATTTTGAAATTACATTTTAGAAATATTTAGATTAATAAATGAATATTATGTAAAAAATAATAATTGTTATGTCATATATAATATCAAAATTATAAAAAATAATTGTTTCTTTAAAAATCTTACACTTATATTACATAATTGTAGTGGTGTCATAAATTGCACCAGATGTTGCAAATGAAACATCAAGAAAAGGAAAATACTATGCCATGTTACAATGAAATCTTACTACAATATTGCTTTCTTGAACCTTACAAATCATGAGGCCTATGTTGAAGTTCAATAACTTGTTTGATTATGCCAACATAAATGCCTCTTAAATAAATAAATAGATAGAAATTTGCTACATTGAGGTTGTTTTGGTAAAATTCCTCCATGTTTCTTCTTGATCACTTCGATAGTGATTTACTACCTTGAGTTTGTTTTGGTACACTTTAAAAGTGATTTACTACCTTGAGTTTGTTTTGGTACAGTTCCTCAATATATCATTTCCTCCTTCTATAGAAAACCTTAATCAT
Source organism: Pinus albicaulis (assembly GCA_034641835.2). Lineage (NCBI taxonomy): Eukaryota > Viridiplantae > Streptophyta > Pinopsida > Pinales > Pinaceae > Pinus > Pinus albicaulis. The sequence continues at coordinate 155,229,518 of CM076584.1, read as the reverse complement.
TAAAAATAAATTTTTCTATTGTTTGAAACATGTGTCTACAAAACAATATTACAATTTTGTAAATAAATTTTCAATTTCTATGTGAATCAAGATCTACCCTAAATAAAATTTCATATATTTCCGATATTAAACCCAACAATAACATCAACTACACATATTCTTGAGAAAACTATGTGTACAAATAATTGACTATAAATCAAAATGTTTTGATAAAAGTTACAATATTATGCATGCTTTGAGCTAATATATATTCAATTATATGATGCATAAATATATGGGTTTGACTTTAGAGGTAACAATTGTCAAAGAACTCCCCAGATACGGGTGACAAAATTGACACGCTTGACAATCACATCCCACACTCCCCAGGAAACGGATATCTCCTGCGCAGAGATTCATCTGCTGCGGATACTCATACCATAAGTCATTCGCATGAGACTTATAGAATCAGTAATGATGACAAGAGGACAGGAACTGCGCCATCATGTTCTGAGCATCACCTCACATCAATCACCATTAATGACCATCATGATTAACCTGTCTTGTAGCCATCCGCCTTCTCTCGAGCCCGCTCAGGTTCTCAATCATAGCATGTAGATGCGTGCGAAGCCTACTCATTGCTATCCTCATCGCACACATCCCCACCCATTTAAAGAGATGAGCTCTCAGTCCCTTTCAATACTTAGAATGATATCTTGGCCTTTCACCTCCCTTACTCTGCTTCGGCTTCTCCCTGACTTAAAAAGGCTGCAAAGCTCTACTCTCAGCGTAGCGCTACGTTCCTACACATTTGTCCCCCAGTTACTCCTTCCCCCTGAGCCCCAATGTTGCTCGCCCTTTTGTGCCACCTTTTTTTCTAAATTACTCCCCCGTGCCTTGGTGCGCAATGGCTCCAAGACTTCGCCAATGAATTATCCGAGGAGGACAGAGAAGGGCTCTCCCTGAGATGCGGGTGACAAAATTGACATGCTTGACAATCACATCCCACACTCCCTAGGAAACGGATATCTCCTGCGTAGAGATTCATCTTCTGTGGATACTCATACCATAAGTCATTGGCATGAGACTTATAGAATCAGCAATGATGACAAGAGGAAAGGAACTGCGTCATCATGTTCTGAGCATCACCTCACATCAATCACCATTAATGACCATCATGATTAACCTGTCTTGCAGCCATCCGCCTTCCCTCGATCCCGCTATGGTTCTCAATCATAGCACGCAAATGTGTGCGAAGCCTACTCATTGCTATCCTCATCGCACACATCCCCGCCCCTTTAAAGAGATGAGCTCTCAGTCCCTTTCAATACTTATAATGTTATCTTGGCCTTTCGCCTCCCTTACTCTGCTCTGGCTTCTCCCTGACTTAAAAAGGCTGCAAAGCTCTACTCTCAGCATAGCGCTACGTTCCTGCGCATCTGTCCCCCAACTACTCCTTCCCCCTGAGCCCCAATGTTGCTCGCCCTTTTGTGCCACCTTTTTTTCTAAATTGCTCCCCCGTGCGTTGGTGCGCAATGGCTCCAATACTTCGCCAATGAATTATCTGAGGAGGACAAAGAAGGGCTTTCCCTGAGATGCGGGTGACAAAATTGACACGCTTGACAATCACATCCCACACTCCCCAGGAAACGGATATCTTTTGCGCAAAGATTCATCTGCTTCGGATACTCATACCATAAGTCATTCGCGTGAGACTTATAGAATCAGCAATGATGACAAGAGGACAGGAACAACGTCATCATGTTCTGAGCATCACCTCACATCAATCACCATTAATGACCATCATGATTAACCTGTCTTGCAGCCATCCGCCTTCCCTCGAGCCCGCTCAGGTTCTCAATCATAGCACGCAGATGCGTGCGAAGCCTACTCATTGCTATCCTCATCGCACACATCCCCGCCCCTTTAAAGAGATGAGCTCTCAGTCCCTTTCAATACTTAGAATGTTATCTTGGCCTCCCTTACTATGCTCCGGCTTCTCCCTGACTTAAAAAGGTGCAAAGCTCTACTCTCAGCGTAGCACTACGTTCCTGCACATCTATCCCTTAGTTACTCCTTCCCCCTGAGCCCCAACGTTGCTCGCCCTTTTGTGTCACCTTTTTTTCTAAATTTCTCCCCCGTGCCTTGGTGCACAATGGCTCCAAGACTTTGCCAATGAATTATCCGAGGAGGACAGAGAAGGGCTCTCCCTGATCGTTATCACCCTGGCAAGGATAACTGTCTCGAGTTGATAGATGGCTTCTCTTTGAGCACTTATGTGTGTCAGAGTGCCAATCCCGAGACGCGTGTAGAAGTCTCTGGGCATGCCGCGCAGAGAGGAAGACGCAGTCTGAGGAAGTCCAGCATCTCCCCTCGAATGCACCCCCAACACTGCGAAATTGACCCGCTGTCAGTTCTGGAGAAGGAAGATGAGGACACAGAGATCTGGGTGATGGACTCTGATGGCATCTGGACACATGTTCCCGATGGAGTAGATCCGGACTCCCCCATCCTTTGCGCACTGGTCCACAATCCCAGGCATACATTGGCATATGCGGAGAAATCTGTTGCGCAGGCTCCTGCTTGCCCCATTGAGGAGGAGGCCCCCTACAGTGATGATGAAGATAAAAAGTGAAGTCTGTGCAACTTCACAGTTCTCCTATGTTTTTTGGCATGCTAACCGCTACCGTTTACATTATGTTTCTTAGATATGTCAGCATTACTGCGCATAATGTAATTCTATGTTCTAAGTTTTGTTTGCGCTGGTTTCCTCCCCTAAGGCAGTCTAGAAATCGTGTAACAAAGGTTGGGATTGACTAAATGCAGCTTGCCTTGTCAAAAAACCATTATTTAATATTATTTCCTTAAGGCGTTTCCCTCTAGCAAGCTCTTATATTCTATTTCCATTTCAATCAATTTTCTTGGTTTAGATATATTCCATTTCCATTTTCTTGGTCGAATCACCTCTCACATGTACCAATAGATTTTGCACATGAAAGGGCGGGCACAAAGGCATACACAATGTTGTACGTGTTAACATGCACTATCCGCCATTACTAAAATGAGAATGCCTCCAAACCATGGCAAGCATGTAAAGAGGTACTACGGTATGAGATCCTATTTGATATTGAATGCACCTCGTACTTGTTGTCACAACCAGCATAATTTCTTGAGTGATGTGCTCATAGTACACTGACACAACGATTCACGTATCATCCTGCTGTAAAAATTTAAAAAGTTGTGCTACTTTGATAAAAGAGAGTGAGAATCAGATCTTCGCAAAGATGTCTTCGTCGGTCGGGACTCACACTGTCCTGCAAAACATAATCCTCGAACTAGATGATGGCTTGGAAGCCTGAAATTCGATGCACCTATGGTAAACTGCGTGAAGAGATTTCCAAAGCACCTAGATTGTCGCATAAAATAACTTACTGGCTTTTAAAAAGAAGATATGGTCGGTCAGAATAACGTTAGTGTCAGCTTTAATAGGAAAGATTGACACGATTCGAAATGGAACACCGGAGGTACCATCCAAAGTGGGGCAGGTGGGAGGGCGAATCTCCCGAAATTCCTATCTTTTATATTCATGTAGAGGCGTGCATCTGCTATAAAGATTTGCTCCAGAGATTTATATGGAGTTGTGTTTGCATGCTCACAGATCTGGGCGTTCAGAAATACACTGGAAACAGATATGAAGGGGTTGTGCCTCTCGCAAAGATTAGACCTGCAGTGCAATCAGTAAAATAGTCGTCGTTATTTTTAGGAAAGTTTAAATTTGTTTTTTAATTTAATTTGTCTAAAATTTAGTAGGAATTTATTAAAATAATAAATTTAGTGAGTAAATTTTGTATAATAAAAATGTTTTTTGAATTTTTCCAAATGCTGAATCTATATATACAATAAAAAAACAAGTTTAAATAACACAAATCAAAATTTGAATTTATATATAAAATAAAAAAACAAATTTAAATAACACAAATCAAAATTTGAATCTATACATACAATTAAAAAAACAAATTTAAATAACACAAATAAAAATTTAATTTCAAATTTTTAAACCTATTTTTGAAAATCTATTGAAACTCAAAAATTCACATTAAAAACAACTCCAAAACTAAAAATAGTGTCCAGAGAATTACTTAGGAGATCCTTGTGTTTGGTTCCGTAAAAGGAGAGGTGAGATTTAGCAGTGAAGAGTTGACGTCATTCAGATTCCTAGATTCCTGTAGCGTGCTTTTGTAATAGGATTTTGTGTAGCCAAGTTCTTTGTATTGCTACTAGATATGTGGGTACGTGTGGAGAATGTGAAGGAAGAAGAAGATAAAGTCTCTGAACTCACCTGCCAATCCGTTGGTAATTGCGTTGGATTTTGAGAGTCAATCCAAGACCGGAGAGCAGAGGAAAACTGGGGAATGACAAACAAAGAGGATCGAATCGAGCTGCCTTGTACACGATCTTCTTCGCAAACGATCACTGCCCATAAGAAATGACGGGTGTCTTTGCTTATGCTATGAAATAAACCAATCAAATTAAAAGTGATAACAAATAAACCTGATTTTTGAGTTTTAATTGACCGAATTCTGGCAGTTTTCGGCCGTCCGGACTATTTCACGGGTTCGGTAGACAACTTACATAAATAAATATATTGTGGTGTGATATTTAAAATAAGAAAATATATTTCCATATTTTTGGTTTTTAATTTAACTGATTTTTTTATTATATATAAGTCGTTTATAAAGATTAAAAAAATTCTCGTGAGATTGAAAAAGTAATTAAAAAAATTAATTGTTTAATAATGATGAATAGAATAAATTAATCAAATAAATATAATTAAGATATTAATAAAAATAATAAATTATTGTGTTTAAAAAGTGTATTGTCTCATTTTAATATGAGAGAAATGTGTAGAGTATTTTTTTCAATAAAAATAAAATGTTTACAAAATAAGGAGAAATGTGTAATTTTTTTAATCCACTAATTGAGTATTTTTTTCAAATAAAAGTAAAATGTTTACTAAATTAGAAGACATATTATGTATTTTGAAAAATAAAAATAAACACACACAACATATAATTTGGCTAGTTTTAGTTAATAGCATTGTTGATATTATAACTAATATAAACAGATTATAATTTCTTCTCTGCATTGACATGTGGTATATAAACTGATTCACAATTTCACAACTTAAATTAGTTTATACTTGGATATATATATATATATATATATATATATATATATATATATATATATATATATATATCTGTGGATGGATCTACCAAGTACTAAGAAGGATCAAGTTTAGAGTTAAAATGGATCTAAGTTAGGTACTTTTGCATTTCATAATGAATTTCTTCAAGCTTTTAAATAAGTTTCATTCCATTGAGAGACATAATCCTACCTAGTATGAAATAAATGTTGTTATATTATGTTATGTAAACATTTTGACTTAGTCAAATAAAATTTAAAAATAAATAAACAAATAAATAAAAATTAAAAAGTAAGTAAAATAAAATTGAGGTAGTATAGTCAATTTATCCTTAGCAGTTTTGGGACTCACGGTCTTGACAACTCATGGTTTTCCAGTGGTATTCTTCTCTAATATAGCCCGTTTAAATATATTCTTTTCTAATGTAATATATTCAAAGTTATTCTTCTATAATATGAGGAATTCATTGCAACACAAGCTTAAAAACTAAAAATCATAATTATGTGTTAAGGAGTATTTGGTCGATTTTTTGGTACAATTGATACAAGTACTTTATTTATGTATTATGATAATTAATTGTGAATATATATTATAGTTCTTTTATGTATTATGGTAATTAATTGTGAATATATATTATAGTTCTTTTATCTTCATCAAACAATCACGCTTAAGAAATTCAACCAATAACCATGAAAGTAAAGTAAAGATCACAACTGCTAAGAAACTTATGATATGTGAGATCACATAACTAAGAGAAAGATATATATGTGTGAGAAACTAATGTGTAAAATGAAACAGTTCAAGTGTATTTTATACCCAAGAGACATGTCTCTTAAACTTAATCACGCCTCTTTGTAAATTAAATTCTAGTAAGTCTACCCATTTACACTTTTACTCATATATGTTAAAGTGTTGAAGCTCACATAAATAATGGTGGAAAATCAATCTTCGTAAGGATATTTATTTACATACTTCTAAATTATGGTGGGTAGTAACTTATGGTAAATATGTTATCTACATGAGTATGAGCTATTTTCAAGGATCTCAATTTTAGGTAGCTTTTGTTGACTTCCTTTCCTTTAATTTCATTTCTTCGAATTTAGTATTTAGTTTTATTTTCTGTTTTTATATAATATTATAAATACATCAAGGATGATCATCATTATCAAATCAATATTAATATTACCAACATCACAATCATCTAGGCCAACTCTCTTGCCGTATAATAATTATGACATCCATATAGTACTATGATACACCATTAATATCAACTAGTCACTGTGATTTGATTGACACCTCAACCTCATGGTATCTAGACTATCCCTTGTTCACTATCACATGACTAGTGCACATAGTCCAGGTGAAACTCCAAACGACCTCAACCTAGCTTGGATGCCAAAACATGTTGTCTCTAAACATATATCCAGGCAACTCTCTCTAAAAAGAGATCCAAGAATCTCTCTCAAAGATCCAAGAAACCCTCTCAAATATTTGAGAAAGATGTTTGGAGACTACAAATCAACCTCGAGAAATATTTTCCTAAATCTGGTCATTGTACTTAACACACGAACAACATCCCTAATTCTTTCACAATACATGATATAGGAAAATGTCTATTCCCCAAAACATTCTTCCTAGTTCTGGTCAATGTGCTTGACACATGGATAACATAGATAATTCTGATCAGAGCATACGATACATGAGTAATCTCTTTCGATGAAACCATTCTTCCTAATTCTAGTCAAATTAATACATGGATAATATCCCTATTTCTATATACATAATATTTCTAAAAATAAAGGTAAATTTCATCAATAAAATATTTATCTAGGTCATTACACTTGACCTACATAAAAATCATCCTCAATATGTACCACAAATTAGGATATATCTCCTAAAATATAGTACTTTCTTAACTAGTCACCTGATTTGTTGTGTGCCTCATCTCATGGTACTATGACTAGTTCAGGGTTTCCATCCCCCAATACCCATGGTCAAACCCTAGGGAAACCCATGTCCCAGATCCAAAGGCCTCTCTCTAGGCCATGATATAGAAGAGGAACCTACTCCTCAAGCTTCAGGGCCTCAAATACCATTCCTTTCAAGAATTTCCATCCCTCATGTTATCTCACCAAAAACCTAGGCCATGATCCTATTTTCACTAATAGTCTTAGCCATCTCCCTTTTGTCCATCCATCAACAATCCAGGTCATGTTTTTGTTGTCACCAAGTGTCCGACCCAGACCCATGTTGTATATCCATTAACATTTTGGGTCATGCTCCTATTATCAACAATAGTCTGATCCATATCCATGTTTTCCATTCACCAATAGTCTAGGTTATGTTCCTATTTTCTCCAACATGCCAATCTATACCCATATTTTCCACCCATCAACAATCTAGGGCATGCTCCTATTATCACCAAAATTTCGAGCCATACCCCTATTGTGTATACATCAATAGTACGAGTCATGCTCTTTCTGTCATGAACAATATGAGCCATACCCCTATTTTCCATCCATCAACTATCTGGGTCATGCTCCTGTTATCACCAATAGTCTGAGCCATACCCCTATTGTTATTCCATTAAAAACCCACATCATGCTTCTTTTTTCAGCAAGAGTCCGAGCCATAACCCTGTTGTGCATTCATCAATAATCTTGGTCATGCTTCTATTGTCACTAATAGTCTGATCCATACCCTTATTTTTCCACCCATCAACAGCCCAGTTCATGCTCCTATGGCCACCAATAGTACAAGCCATACCCCTCTTGTCCATCCATCAAAAGTATGGGTCATGCTCCTATTGTCACTAACAATATGATCCATACCCATGTTGATGTTACGTTAATTCTCCCTCTCATTTGACAATGTAGTTCTCCAATAGTCCATGCTTGTCTCTGAGTATACAAACTTCACTCTAGATAAAGGTTATGTGAGGATTCCAATCGTCTGCTCATCCGTGAAAATATATTGAAACCTCACCACTCCCCTATGTACCATACCATGAATGCATTGGTAATTGATACCAATTTGCTTCAAATTTCCATGCAAATTTGGCCATCACAAAATTTCATGGTTAATTCCATCACATGTTCAAACATTTCAACAAGCAATTTCCAAAGACAAATTGTTGCGCAAAAAACTATACAAGTTGTCGTATATTTAGCTTTAGCAGTACTAAGTTCCATAGAGGATTGTTTCTTTCTCATCCAAGAAACTGTTACTCGTCCCAACCAAAAACATCCACCATATGTACTAGTTTTTTCGACAACACCTTCAACCTAATTAGAGTCAGAGAATTCCAATAGCTTATCAGGCATCTATTTTGTCTGATTTTACATCACCTTTTACTCTAAAATTCCTCATTATTTCTATGGTTACCATCGTCTTTTTGCCCATTTTTGTGCAATTAAGCAACAATTTACTATCTAACACATTTCCCTTATTTCATCAATATTTAACTCTAAAATTATTATTAATGATGGATTTGTGTTTCTTTAGGTCTAGATGTGGTTAAATTGTCTTTATATACATGATTGATCGATGCATGTTGGAAAACCTTGATCCTGCATCCTTGAGGATTCTTGCACTAGGTAAGATTGTACATGTTGACTTCAACACTTTTTGCATCTTTGACATGTCAAGGTTCTCAAGGAAAAATATGGATTTACGAACAAATAATTGGTCAACCAAATTATATATGCAACAAATTTTTGGCCTATTCCTACACCAACGATATTCCTGCACCAACAACATTCCCGCACCAATTTGGGGTTTTGATAGATTGGCACACTTTCGGGGAAAATCGAAGACGATTTTTGTCGAAAATGACGTTTTAACACTAAAAAATGAGGTAGAATACACCAATATTTCAAGTGTGAGTTTGTAGAGGCAAATTCATAAATCAACCCCAAAATTCACACAATCTTCAATCTACTAACATTTTCCTTGATTTGCATACAAATGAAGAAGAATATTAAAATTATAAAACACAGGTATTGTTTACAATATGGAAAATTAGGCTCCCTTTGAACAATTAGAAAATTTGTGATATTCTAATAGATACGGAGGGTTCTTCAGAGGCAATTTGTTAAACAAAACACTTTTTCCAAGTTTCAAAAGTAGCGCCAGATTTGTTGATGCAGGTGGATATTAGTAGCCACCCACTTATTCCACTCGGGGCCCCAACATTGTTTCTTTCATTTTTTTTTTCAATTTCCTTAATTGCATCACAGTTTACTCTTTTTAGGAGTTTTTCGGGTCCTAAAGTTTTAAAACGTTGTGAGACACTAAACGACGCTTTTTGGAAAAACGAGGAGCAACATGGAAGTGCCTTCTATGTTTCCCACATCAAAAGTTGTAGTGAGATAGATCTTTCTAACGAGGTATTGTACGTTTTGTTACACCAATTTTTGGTCATCTAATGTGTTACTATTAGATGGACCAAAGTACACTATTTAAGACAAATTTTACCCTAGTAAAATTGCTTTCACTATGAAAAATAGCTTAGTAATCAATAATTTATTATGTTTTTTATGGTCTAAACAGGAAACTCCATGAGGAATAATTGAATAAATCCTTATTTGTTTGATTTTCCTCAAAGGATAATTAATTAAACCACAATTTAATTAATATTCTGGGTCATATTTAACCCAAAACAGGAAAATTAATTAGATAAATCATTATTTATCTTATTAATTTCTAGGAATAATTATTTAAAATATTATTTAAATAATATTCCTTTTTAAATTTGACTAAATCATTTATAAATAATTGAATAAATCAATATTTATTTATTATTTACAAATAAAAGAATTTGACCAAATTCAAATTATTTTTCCCTCCAACAAAAATAATAAAATATTCCATAAAATTTGGATCTAGATTTGGTTAATAATATATTAATTATGCACCAATATCTAGACTAACTCAATATTTTGTTATAAATAGAAGGGTTTTTACATTCTTTCACTACCTTTTGTTGCCTAAAGATCGCTCTTGATCTATACTTTTGGTCTGACTTTGATCCTCCATCAATGTCATATTTTTTCTACTTTTTTGCTTGTTAGCTCCCCTTAAGTTCCATTTTTGTCTGGGTTTTATACACCATCAAGGGAGAGAGATCTTATAGATCTCAAGTGCTGAGGACATACAAGAACCCATCCCATTGAGGGGGACTGGTAACATCTTTCTATTCTCCCTTCTCAGGTGTCATAACACAAAAATTCTTTAAAATTATTCTTGTCTTGTTCATTGGATGCATGGAGCAACTCTTGCTTTTATTTGGTGTTTAATGTCTTTAAATGCATAGATTTGGGTTTTTGTAACATTTATTTTGATCACTAACTGTAGATCTAAGGAAATTGACAGCCATCTTTGATATTAAGGTTGTTCATTAAATGCACATCTAAAGTGAGATTTTTTTCGTACGCTTGCGATTAGAATTCACACTAACACGTGTCAAATGAAGATCGTACACCAAATTTACATTCCTGGGAAGATCAATGTACCAATTTACCCAAACAAGGCCCATATTTTTGGTGCTTCATCTCCTAGGGTTAGATTTTTGGATGTATAGGATTTTCCATTGTTTCTAAGTAATAAATAGGCCCTTGAGCCTAATTGTAACGCAGTTCAGAGGCCTGTAGCCACCACATCTCTTCTAAGAGATAATCTACCAAATCCCTAGCTAGTTTATTTCCATTATGTCTGTAATATTCCTAATTATCTTTCAGCTAGTTAGAATGTTCATTCTTTCTTTTGTCATTAAGATAGATGAATAAGAGGGTAGAGAGACCCATAAATTTGTTTAGTAGGAATAAAACCACTTCTAATATGAAGGTGGATCATTGTATCAGTTGAATACAACACTCTTAGGTGTGAATGGGGGCTAAAGCATGTTGATGGGGTCAAGGTTGACCATATCAACAATGTTGTTATGGAGGTAGTGGAGAGTTATTGGAGGAAAACATAGTCATAATGGGATGGAATCTTTATGAGAGTAGCATATTTAATGAGTGGGACCAAGGGTGAGGAGAGTCATAAAGAATATAAGGAAGGAGATGTCAGCCATAGAAGGTATTCTGATTATGGTTTATGTTTTCTCTTTTATGACTTTCTGCACACTTAGCTATTTAGCAGAGTCTGTTGCGTTGTTTAGCACAAGAGTGTTTCTGAGTGGAAATCCCACCATCACCCTCGAGGGATTTTGAGAAACCAATCAGTAAAGGTTCCTTTGAGCTTCATTCCACTGTCTGGCATCAGGCCAAGCTTCAACCATCATTAGAAGCAGAGTCTCCTTTAGAAATTGCGTTATTTTGCAAGGCAGTTGTAGTGGAGGGTCAAGTACCCAAGTTTGTGAAGTTGTTTTCCAGTGGGGGGAGCATCCCTTCATCCGAAAGACCTATTGGGAGGTTACTTGAGCTTCATTTCCAGCATCCAAAATCAGGCCAAGATTCATCCATCTTCAGCAAAGCAGTCTCCTTCAGAAACTATGCTATTTTGCCGGGAAGTTGCAGTGGAGGGCTTAATGCCCAAGTTTGTGAGTTTGTTTTCAAGTGAGGGGAGAAGCCCTTCATCTTGAGGATCAGTAGGGAGGAGTATCAGTAATTTTTGCATAATATCAGTCACATCCTAACATTTATCCAAGTGCAATGCATTATTCAGGCCTAGGATTGCAACTTTCATTTTGTGTATTTCCAGAAACCCCTTCCAAGTTACCTTGGATTGGTGCTAGAAAGCCTAAATCTCTAATCCCGATATTTTCTAAGAATTATATTGGTAGCTCTGTGTATTTTTAGTTCTACTCTATAGTTATTCTCCATAGTACTGTGCATTCGTATGTCTTCTAACATTTTATGTAGCAGAAGCATTTCATATTTTATGTATTGGGTCATTTGAGGCTTATTTTGCCTAGCTTGAGTGACTTTGTCCTCAAGATATTGTACTCATTTTTCTACTATAATGTGTAATGAAATGGCTCTATGATCTTCTCCTATTGATGTATTGATATTTTACTGCATTTTCCAGTTTTATGATCTATATTCTTGTTTTTCCTAATTTGGAATATTACACTATTTGTAAGGATATTTCAGTTATTTACTATTAATGAAATGAAGTTTTTTTTTTTTTTTCTCTGGTGCATCTCTAATTTTATGTGTATTTTTGTATTTCATTATTTTCCCGCATAAATCTATATCAGTGGTATCAGAGCAGTCTTCTCTTTCTTGATCCTTCTTTACATATCCCTAAAGAGGTCAGGGTATAAGGAGTTAGGGCTTGATCTAGTTGAACCTTTGCAAGATCAACCTTGCAAACCTCGATAGCCGCCCATGGGGGAAGAAAAGAAATCTGAGGGAGAAAGAGATCCTATCAAAATATTTCTCGAGGAGGTCATCGACAAACAAAGGAATGCGATGATGGATAAATTTTCCCAGATCCTTCAATGGTTGCCCATCGGTGGCACATCTACATCTAGCAGTCACTCTAGAGGCACCACTCCTTTTAAGGTATAAGTAAACTTTTAAATTGGAGGTTAATGCTAGAAACGACTCTACAATAATTAAAATAGAGTAATATTCATAATGTATAGATGTGATATGAATAAGGGTAAAGTAACCCTTCAAGAAGATCCTCAACAGTAAGTGGAAAATTGATTTAATTCATAAAAATTATTGTGAGATCAATCTCAATATAAATTCAATTTCAAGGTTCATAGCTCATTATACTATGGGTCCGTGAATTAAATATTCACTAAAATTAATATAGAGCCCTATTAAGGTTAAGGTAGAGGGGCAAGGACTATGTGGAAATTAATATCCATTAGAACAAGGCCATTAAAAGGTTAAGTACTCTTATGACAATTTATATATATATATATATATATATATATATATATATATCTCATAAGGTAGAGATATTTTGTAACTTTTAATTAAATTTAAGACAATGTCTATATGGTTGTAGATGAACAAACTTAGAATATGTAACAAGTAATTAACATGGAAAAGAATGGGTCAATAATAGTTAAATGGGGATTTAACTAATACTCTACTAATTTCCATGTAATATGAAATGGGATTGTTCCTAGACATAGAGTCTCCTTGGAATTTCTAAGTTGGAATTTTAGTTTTCAAGAGCATATGTTCACAGGATGACAGAGGTATGAGTATGTGAAATCCTTCTCAAGGAATTATAATTGACAATAAGTGTTAAATGAAAAAGGATTAAATAAACTGATTAAAATTACATCAAATATCTTCATAAGGTGACGAACTATAGTAAGTTATTGTGTGTGATTAGTATACATTCTATAGGTAGAAACAAAAAATAATTGTGGAACCCGAGATGCTACATCTGACATGAAAACCACCTTAGATGAAGGTGGGCATTTGTACTTGACTTGTTATTTAAGTACACATGTCGATCATATTGCATGGTTGATTGATTTAGGTTCATACTTTAAAATGACTCCTCTTAGGGTGTGGTTGTAGGAATATGAGAGGTTTTTATGGTGGTGATGTCATACTAGGTGATGAAAAGAAGGCTATAATGAGAGGAGAATGAAAGTTTAAGCTAAATTTGATAGGTGGAAGGATTTGAACAATTCCTAGTGTTCTAGACATTGCTAAATTGGCCAAAAATCTAATTTTTGTAATAAATATCTAAGATGCAAGTGTAAGGAGATTGTCAGAGAAATATAACTGCAAGATGATTCGATAAACAATGGTATTAATCAGGGGAGTTTGGATCATAACTTTGTACAATATTTTGGGAAGTATTTTTATTTCTGGGTTCAACAATTATAACAGTCTTGAAAGTGGAGCAAAAGATATTATTGTCTCTATTGGAAGGACCATGTTATGGAATTAAATATTAGGACATATTAGAGAGTAGGGCCTTCAAATACTACAAGGTAATAGTATAGTAGAAGGTATTTTATATTTCTAATTAAAAAATTTTATGCGAACATTGCGTATATTACAAGAAAAATTGGGTGAATTTTCCCTCTGCTGGTAAGAGGGAAGAAGGGATATTAGATATTTTTCATAATTATGTGTTTGGATGTGGCACATTTTTTTTCTTTTTGAAGGCATCACTATTTTTTGGCTATTAATTTAGTTTTTGCACTTAATGGATATGGAATATGTGATTAAAATTAATTGATTATGTAATGAGATTTTATTTGATGACTAAATGAGCTTTTTGGGAATAATCATGAAATAGAACATTAGTAATAGAGGCTTATTGATATTGAGAAAAGTTATTATGTGGTCAAGTCCACAGAGTGTACCTTCCCTAATATTCTCTTAAAAATCATAGGAGAAAATTGTTAAATTTAGAATAGCATAATGGGAGAAAAATAACATGCTGAAAAAATAGCTGGACGAAGTTGCTAACTTGGGTGAAAAAAGAAAAACAGAAGAGAATTGCATGATTCAAAGGAAAAATAATAAATTTATCTTATTTCAATTCAAAAATCCTTCGTAACTAAGGGGCACCAACAATAAAATTTCGACACAGATGAGAAAAAAATATGATTGGAATAACTGAAAGGAAACCACTAAGGAATATGAAGATGTTTGTTGTTATTCCTAGATGTAATCAGTCTTAGCTTGGGGGTAATTATTGGTTCCAATTCGTTTATTGGGAGGAACGTTCTCTCTCCCTAAGTATTCCCAGGTAGTTGGTTATGGTCATATGATTGCTATTTTATGATTACATGTTGAATTACAGATTTATTAATGTTACTTATTGTTATGATTTTTTTTGGATTGTTGAATTATATAAGGAATTAACTATGGTGAATAAATAGAGTAGTTTACTAAGAACATAATTGTAGATTCACATGTGGTAAAATTACTCGAGTTATAAAAACCTGCTTAAAATTTTAGCTTAGACTAATATATCTAATTAGATTATAGTACATGCATGAGACTATATATATAACATAAATAGTTACTTTCTAAGAATTAAAGAGATACTAACCTAACTTTAAGAAGGAGAATCTAAATAACTAGATTCTTAGAATATATAATATAAAAAGGAATAAGGGTAGAGCTCAAGCTCAATGTTGAATGAATACATTAGAATTATGAATTAAAATTTAAATAAATATAGTAATATATTCTCCAAAAGAATGAGTTGGAACATAATTAATTGGGAATTGTTGAGAGTTCGTTTAGATGAATTTGGACAGTAAATTTAGATAAGGAAACATGGAATAGCTTTAATATCCCTGTAAACCAATTGGCATGGAAATTATATTTATGGTTATGATTTGAAAATACAATTAAATGGAAGAGGATATATTTAGTCCACTCTTTAAAAATATTTTTACCCTAGATGGATATGCAAAACATTATTATGAGGAAATAAAGATTAAAGTCCAAAAAAAGAAATTCTAGAGCATGCATATAAATAGAGATAATAAGTGGGGTTTAAGTAAAACTAGCATACAATGTCAAATTATTCAGCCGAGAATAGAACAATACCACAATGGTAGCATATTACAAATATAAACATTCTCTTCAAATTTCCTCAGATACACTATTAATTATAAAATTAACGAGGGAATTGCAAATGAATTTCTTAATACATAATCTAGATTATAACCCAATGTTGGCTATAGAAATAAATATATTAAATGGACACCCATGTCTACATATATAAATCATGAATGCTAGATATTGTTATAGTTAAATGACTAGTGTCTAAGAACTAAATACAATTGTAAAAGGAATAGCTTTGAGGAAATGTGTAGGGTTATTGGAAGTAGAATTTAACAAGTGTGTATCGCTCATATTTAAATATATTATAAGCTATGTTAGCCCACTTCAAGACAAGTAAATTAATTTAATAATAGTTACGGTTGAGTGAAAATAATTGAAGACAAGAAAATCCTTTAGCTTCTATTAAATTATATTTGTACTATGAAGTAAATAAATTGAAAGAGAATAACACATGTTCGATATTCAATTCATATTTAACCTTAATAATAAATTGTTGTTCAATCACATACAAAGACTAAAGGTACATATATTTGAAAACATCGAGCAGAGTAGCAAAGAAAATATATAACAACATTCAAGCACAATTGTGTAAGAGAAATAAAAATATAGCACTATGTCTTAGGACTGAAATTTTAACACCCTTATGTTCCTCTTTTTAGAAATTTTGTATTTTTAGACCTTTGAAATATTATTGGATTAAATGGATATGGAAGGAATAATGGTGTTTATGTGATGATGCTATATTTTATTATTATTTGAGTTAATATATAAATTGTTTGTAAATATTCACGCAAAATCACTAGAGTTTAGAATATTTTTTTAGTGGTTAAAATCCACGTGATGAACCTTCCCTAAAATCTTCTAAAAATACCTAGGATAAAATAAAATAAAAATATTAACATGATGGGAGAGAAATATTATGTTAATCACTTTTTTGGAGAGAAATAATAATTGGGTTAAAATAGGGATAAAGCATGGTGGGAGAGAAGGGTGTACTTTAACGAAAAAGAATCTAATTTCGAAAAAACTAAGAAAATAATGTCCTAGGATTACTACAATTTGTACTTGGTTTTTTATTGTGATGATGCCCTGTCTCAATCACTTGGATACTCATGTCAAAATCAGCATTCCTAGTTATTGGACCCAGGGTTGACTAGATCATGAAAACGAATAAATATACTACTATTAAGCCATGGCAGGGACTAGCTACTTTGCAGATCGTCTTGTTAAATTATATCTCTTTAACCAAATTTTGTTGTCTTCCATATTAATTCATATTAAAGAAAATAAAATTTAGGCCCAAATTTCATGTTAATGTTAAAAAGTGTCACACAAACAGTATTGCATGTTTGCCATCTGTCGTGGTACATTTTTTCCATGTTCCATTGTTCACCGTGGTCTTATGTTTGCCCCCCCTCCCTGGTTCAGAAGGGCTGGGGAACTATTAAATGAAAAGAAATGCAGTCGGTGACATGGAAGCCTAATCTATAACAACAAAAAGACTAAATGCACACAGATACGAAAGTGAGGGGTAATTGATGTTAGTGCTCCCGGAAATGGGGCTACTTGTACCTTCTACTACAGCTTCTGAATCACCCTTGGTATGGGGACATAAATCCTTATGGTACCCCTCACATCACTCATTGGTAGCAGTCGGAGTTTTGAAGGGATACATTCACAGGTCAGAAACACCTCACTCAACGAGCGGCATAATCAGTTAAAAAAAGTACTTTCTGTTGGGAAATTCCAAAGCTAGGTAGTATGAATATGAATATAAAATACTTGATATATGTCCATGGCAGTGAATGTCTTTATTCTCACTAGTTTTCTATATGAAAAAAAATACCATCCCATTACAATACCCAGAAACTTGCAAGGGGAAAGAAACTTATTGGTTAATAATGTGTGTATGCCTCCACAAGAAGGCGAAGCAAACACAGTATGTGCAGTGGATGATCCAACACATAATATTGTAGATGTTACTGCATGAGGTAAGTGTTAGGACCTCACAATGTACCATTTTACCATACATATTGACACCACCTTACCCTTTATAATTGTATTTAAAAAGGGTCCCATTATCATTTTCATTCATTCTATCCAAAGGTATATGAAATCCTCCTCTTTACTATGTATTTAATCTGTTTACATATAATTCCATATTACTCTTATATTTCATCATTAATCGAAGGTAGATTGTTGCTAACACAAGTCTAAAAGATCGCAGATAATTTATGATAAGGAACGTGCTGTGTTGAAACGATCGGCCGTTGCTGAAACAGTCGACTTCGTTGCTGAAACAGTCAGCGGGCACGCAAATTCTATAACTACTCGTGATTTTCGATTCTGGAAGAGTATTTTGGGAACAATGGCAACAAGATGAAGACAAGCAAGGAGTGGTTACACAGATTATTCTGAAGCCAGTACTTTTTCTGCATCTGTTGTAACAATATCTTTCTATGGAAGAATAGAAGGGCCCTATTTTAAGAAAGAAGAACAGATTTGGATAAACATAGATTTGCTCTGATGTAACTGTAATAGATGTCTCCTCTTTAAAAAGAGGAGACATCATCATTAGAAGGAGAGTTAGAAACTACAGGAGAACATTGTTTTTGAGCGGAAAGGAGCTAGACTCCATTGTAATGTATCATTCCTTTTTGACAGATGAATAAAGGTTTCTTTTGAGCGCTCCAATTTAACTCTTTCCCTGGGGAATCTTGTGAGAAGGAAAGGGCCCGCCTTCATCACAAGATTCACCCGACTGTTCCTGTAGTTTGTTGAGTTTCTTTATGATATTCGCACCTTAATTTAATTCTGTTGGCTGAAACATCAGTTGCATAGTTCTGTAGTTCATTAAGCATTCTGTTTCCTTTAAACGCTGCATGATTTTGGTACATTCATTCTTAAAAGAGATAAGAGATCTTTTCTTGTTATCTATTTGAATGTATGATTGATGTTGGGAAACAGGTGCTGAAGATTCCTGTGCTAAGGAATAGGGTCCTGTTCCCATTGATTGACTTTCTTTTTCCTGCAGTGTGATTAGAAACAAGAGACAGGTGCTGAAGGTTCCTGTTCATGGGAATAGGGTCCTGTTTTCTTGAATTTATCTTTTCTACAGTGTGATTAGTGTCAGGCAACAGGTGTTGAAGTTCCTATTTGGAGGAATAGGGTCCTGTTCCCTGTTATAGTTGATTGGTTTCCTTTCCTGCAGGGTGATTTCCTTTCATTATCTTTTCCTAGGATTCTTTTAATGAAAGACTGCAATAGGGGAATTGCTTCTGTTGTAACACAAGTAGACTTCAGCTTTGTTAAAGCAGGGTGTGAATAATTAGATTTATATGATTGATAATTGTGTGATTCTTACTACAAAATTATCTTGCTTTTGGAATTGAGCATATCCAGTGCGTGATTGTCTTTGTAATAAACAGACTTTCCCGGGTTGACAATTTATGTGGAGCTTGAATTGTTAAAACAATTAAAGCGACCAACATTTTGGCGCCGTTGCCGGGGAAGGAAATTATAGATTTCAAAAGCATTAATATTTTCTTTCTAGATGTGCAGATTGTATGAGAGGACGCGGAACCCAGAAGAAAACTAATCCTACAGGTGGCAAGGGCAAAGGAAGGGGAGGAAGAAAGACTTTCATTGACGAGATTGTATCAAAGGCTGAATCATCACAGAGATTAAGTTCTCGAAGACCAAAAATTCAGCACTCCCCTCAATCGGATTACAAAACAGAGGAAGTTGTGGGCCCTGAAAACATAGAAGAGCAGGTAATTAAAGGATCAGCAATCAGTGCTGAAGAGTCAGAAGAAAGTGCTAGCAAATCAGCAGAGCACATTGAGGAACTAATAGAGAGTGTTGGACGACCAGTGGAAAACATTGAGGAGCCAGTAGAAGATCTTGACGATCGAGCAAGTGCAGTAGGAGAACAACCAATGAAAGGAAACAACGAAGAATTCTTTGGTGGAGGACGTGTAGATCCTGAAGGAGAAGGAAGGGATGAAAATTCTCTCTCTACCTTGGGATTTCCTATCAGTGATCTCCCTAGAGGAACAACTCCTATGAAGAATATTCCATTGTCGGCTTTACCTAACTTCCATGGTTTATCCTCTGAAGATCCGGATGAATTTCTTTTTGAATTTGATATATTATGCAGAAGTTATGATTATGTTACTAATGCTCAAAAGTTGAAACTGTTTCCAGCAACATTAAAAGGAAATGCTTTAAGATGGTTCATGAGCCTTGGAAGTCAGGTAATCACAACATGGGAACAGATGAAACATAAATTTCTGCTTAAATATCAAGAATATTTTCGGACAAGAGAAAAGAGGGACGAACTATTCAATATGGCACAAAAGCTGGATGAGAATCTGGAGGACTATGTAGAAAGGCTGCAGTATAATCTACAGAGATCTGATCATCCGAATATAAGTAAGGAAATTCACAAAACAATATTACTTAAAGGACTAAGGGATGATTGTTTAGACATGTTAAACATGCTTGGCAAGGGAGATATATCTAAAGAATCATATGATGAGATTGTTGAACTTTGTAAAAGATGTTCAAGGGGAGCTGTAAAGAACAAAGTAAGTAATAGAGATCCCACCTATTCAAGAGTGCAGAAATCAGCCAGTGGGGGAGCAACAAGAGCTGAAATAGGTAATTTACTTGAAGAATTTAAAACTGAGATGTTAAGTTCTTTTGCTTCACAAATTGACACTTTGTAGGTTAAAAAGAAGTAGGCTGAAGCAGAAGCAGCTCTGGCTGTCTTTTGCCCGAAGTGCAGAGACAAACATCCACTAAGGGAGTGCCCATTAGACAAAATACTAATCTGCACCCTTTGTGAGAAAGATCATGAAACACAACAATGTCCATCTCTACCAGGAATAAAGGCAGCATTGCAGCCAATGGAAGAAGAAGCTGAAGTAGTTTACCTGCTAACTCAAAGAAGACAATGGCAACCAAAAGGACAAGGTATGAATTCCAGTATGCCATTTAATCATTGGAATAATTATTCTGCTTTTAGTCAAACAAATTACCCTCCCTTTAGTCAAATGCAATACCCACCTTTTAATCAGATGAATTTCCCACCCATGCAACAATCAAACCCTCCCTTTGTTGATCCTGCAATGTGGACTCCTTGGCCCCCACAGCAGCCATCTTCTTTTAACCCTTGGAATTCAAATTGGAGAAGCCAACAACTCCCGTATCCAAATCAATTTCCTCAATTTCAACAACCACTTCCTCTGCCATCAAATGCTCTACCAAATAACCAAATGAGACCCCAGCTACCTATGCAACCAAATCCTAACCCCAATAATAAAGTTGTGCAAGTCATTGATATTCAGAATTAGCCTATATTTCCTACTATGCAATGTAATGATATTCATTTGAGATCCGAGAAAATAGTAGAACCTATTATTGATGACATAACTTCTTCTGATTCTGATAAAGAGGAAACTGAGAAACATAAGAAAGCACAACCACCCTCTAACAAGGGTATTGAAATAACATAACCACCATTCCTCGAGCGTTTAGTTTTAACCAGAACGCCTGAAACACCTGCTTTTAATCTTTTAGGGGAATTGCAAAACTTGTATGTTAAAATTTCACTTTTACATGCACTGAGAGATGTACCAATTTATGCCAGAACCATAAGGGATATTTGTGTTAAGAAACCTGGTAGGAAAACTAAAGATCCCTTTACAGTGCATGTGATGGTTGATTTATCTGCATTAATGTCCAGCAAAACCCCTCCTGTGAAATATGGTGACCCCGACCATCCTACCATGACAGTTCAAATTGGTAAAAAAATGATTCCTCAAGTTCTGGTAGATCTAGGTGATGCAATAAACATAATGACTCTTGAAACTTCACAGTTGTTACAGATGAATAACACAATCAGAGATACACCAACTATCCTAGAGTTAGCTGACCGTTCCACAATTAAACCAGAAGGAGTTGTTGAAGATCTACTTATCTCAGTTGAATCCTGGAATTACCCAGCTGATTTTGTCGTATTGCAAACTAAAACAAAGCTGGGGGGACATCCTTTAATTCTAGGGAGGCCATGGCTAGCCACAGCCGATGCCTTTATCAGTTGCAGATCTAGTTCTATGAAAATTTCTAATGGTTATGAAACCAAATAGCTTACTATTTACCGTCATGCTACACCCATAATTACTAATGAAGATTCTATGTGGATGGATTATGATGATAATGCTATTCAACCTATTTTAACTATCGGACAAGCCTTAACTCTTAAAGACAATACAGAGGATGAAATAATTAATAATTTTATTTGTGAACCTTCCTCTGTAATTGCTAAAACACACAATCAATTGACTACAATTTTTGAAACAGATACCCAGGAAAAGATTGAATCTGAAGACTTATCTCAGACATTAACCACCATCTCATCTAAAAGCATAACAGTCGAAATCGAACCTGGCAAGACATTAAACATAAATCCTGATCTAACAGTTGCTGAAACACAGATGTTAATGAAGTTATTACGTGAAAATAAGGAAGCATTTGCATGGGATTACACGGATATGAAAGGAATCTCTTCTGAACTATGTACTCATCAAATTTATATTAAAGAAGGATGCCGACCAGTCTGTCAACCCCAAAGATGAATGAACCCTAATTTACGGGAAATTGTTAAAGAAGAACTTCAGAAATTGCTTAATGCAGGATTTATATACCCCATATCTGACAGTGAATGGGTTTCCCCATTGGTAATTTTCCCTAATAAAAATGAGAAATGGAGAGTATGTGTTGATTACAGAGCCTTAAACAAAGCTACTCAAAAAGATCACTTTCCTTTACCTTTCATTGATCAGGTGTTGGATAGTTTGTCAGGGAAGAAATTCTTTTCTTTTCTAGATGGATTCAGTGGGTATAACCAAATTAAAATTGCACCCCAAGACCAGGACAAGACCACTTTCACTAGTCCTTGGGGAACTTTTGCTTATAGAGTTCTTCCATTTGGGCTATGTAATGCACCAGCAACTTTTCAAAGGGCTGTTATAGGAATCTTTTCTGATATGCTGAATGATTCTATGGAAATATTTATGGATGATTTTACTCCTTATGGTGTGTCTTTTGAAGATGCATTACAAAATTTTGAGAAGGTACTTAAACGTTGTATACAAGCTCACCTCTCCCTAAGTACTGAAAAATGTCATATGATGATGAGTGAAGGAGTAGTGCTTGGACATTTTATTTCATCTCAAGGTATTCAAGTAGTCCCATCTTCCTGTTCCTAAAACACAAACTGATGTGAGAAGTTTTCTAGGACATGCTGGATATTACAGAAGATTTATTAAATATTTTTTTAAGATAGCTTCTCCATTATTTGTGTTGCTTATGAAAAATGTTGAATTTAAGTGGACTAATCCTTGTTAGAAAGCCTTTGTAGAACTCAATCATCAGTTATCTATCGCTCCTATTTTTAGGGGACCTGATTGGGCCCTCCATTTTCATATATCTTCTGATGCTTCAGACACTGCAATTGGAGCTATCTTGGGACAAGAGGAGAATCGTCTTCCTTATGCTATCTACTTTATCAGTAAGAACATGACCCCTGCTGAGCTTAATTATACAATTACCGAAAAAGAGTTTCTTGCAGTAATTTATGCCATTAATAAATTCCGACATTATATAACTGGTTATTCTACTTTTTTCCACACTGACCACTCGGCTATTAAGTATTTAATGAACAAATCTATCACAAATGCTCGAGTTACTAGATGGCTATTATTACTGCAGGAGTTTGATATCACAATTGTAGATCGGCCTGGTAAAGAAAATGTGGTGGCTGATTTCCTTTCACGGTTAAAAACTGATAATAATATTGCAGTAGATGATTCTTTTCTTGATGAGTATTTATTTGCAGTTTCTGCTCACTCTCCGTTGTATGCAGATATTGCCAATTATTTGGTTGCAGGAAAATTACCATCACACCTGTCATACAGAGAAAAGAGAAGAATTGTTCAACAAAGTGCCAGGTATAGCTGGATAAGTGGGTTTCTTTTCTACACAAGGCTTGATCGGGAAATCCGAAGATGCATTAGGGAAGATGAAGTGTATGATATACTAAAATCTTGTCATGATGGTCCTTGCGGAGGGCATTTTGCTGATAAAAGAACAGCACACAAAATTTTGAGGATGGGTTACTATTGGCCCTCATTATTTAAGGATTCAAAGAAATATGTGAGGGCTTGTGACAGCTTCCAGCGAATGGGTCAACCCAATCATAGAGATCAAATGCCATTAAACCCCTAGGTAGTTTCCGAACCATTTGAAAGATGGGCCTTGGATTTCATAGGACCCATTAATCCTCCATCCAATCAAAGAACTTATATATTAGTCTCTACAGACTATATGACTAAATGGGTGGAGGCCAAATCACTTATTAGAGCCAATGAAGAGGTTGTCCTAGCTTTCTTATTTGAAGAAATCTTCACTAGATTTGGAATTCCTAGAGAGCTAGTTACAGATGGAGGACCTCCATTCAATTCTCATGGTTTTAAGTCTACCCTTCAGAAATATCATATTCATCATAGAATGACTACACGATACCACCCCCAGGCCAATGGGCAGGTGGAAAGCACAAATAAAGTGTTAGAAGCCATTCTAACTAAAACAGTGAAGGATAACCAGAAGGATTGGTCTCAAAGGCTCCCTGAAGCACTATGGGCTTACAGAACTACTTGGAGAAATACTACAGGTTTTTCTCCCTATGAATTGGTTTATGGTAAAAATGTTGTTTTTCCTATGGAATTTGAAATTAAAACTCTAAGAACTGCTTTAGCTGTTAATCTTGATTTGACTGATGTGCAGACAGCTAGGTTGCAGCAGCTTTTTGAATTGGATGAAAAGAGATTAGATGCCATTCACCAAACAACCATGATTCAACAACAAAGAATGAAGTGGCATGATAAAATTATCAAACACAAGTAGTTCCAAAAAGGTAATTGGGCCTTATTGTATGACTCTCGGTTTGAAAACTTTCAGGGTAAGCTACGTACACGATGGCTTGGACCATATGAAGTAGATGTTGTTTTTCCTAATGGAACAGTAAGACTTTTAACAATTGATGATTCTAAAACACCTCTACTAGTAAATGGTCATAGGCTTCGTTTGTACCAGCGCCCTGTTTCTAAAGAAGATTTCAAGGTTGCTTGCATGATTGATACACATTATCTTCTATGGGAGTCTTCTGCTCCTCACAGCATTTAATTTTCTGCACTATATTTCTAGCATTAGATTAGATTAAAAACTAATAATCCCTGTCAAGGGTTGGTATGTTACAATTGAATTTTGCAGATTATGGAAGAACTCATTAAGGAGGACAGATTCATCACAAGAAGATCTGAAGCTTCAATCACAGAAGCTTTGTTCCCTTCATTTCAACCCATTTCCTAGCAATATCCCTTTTATTACTTATCCCATTTCTACATTTTTCCCTTTTTCCATTTTTTTCCCCACTTCTACCATTCCTGAAATATCATCCTTCAGCTAGTATTTCCCGTTCCTTACTGCTGAAATTATCCCTTAGAAAATACTTCCCCAATTTGTTTTAAACCCAAGTCATTATATCCCATTCTCCTTATTTTTCCCTTTGCTGAAACACCACTTTCAGCAACATGTCATTCATTTTTCCATTGCTGAAACACCACTTTCAGCAACCTGTCATTCATCTTTTCATTATTAAAACACCATTTCTTTCCTCTGCTACACAAGTTTTTCAGTTCTCCACTTTTATTCTTCAGATCCCTTGGGTGAATATTATTCAGTATTGAGCAGATCTTGATATGCTCCTGTTTCTACATTCCAGAGAAATTTAAAGATTCTTCCATTAATATCAAGCCATTATGAAGCACTCTATACTTTGAATTATAAAAACAAAGGTAAAAATATAAGGTATGTGGTTTTTATGTAATACAGTTAAATAATATTTTAAAGAGAGGATCTTGCTCATAATGATTACAATCCCCGCACACTTAAACATCATTTCATCATACGTAAGGGGGGAATTTCGAAAACTGAATCATCATTCCACACCATCCAATCCTCCGTCACTCTTCATATCCATTATTTCCACCGTCATTGAGACTCCATATCCTCTGTTGCAACAATTAGCTTGACCAAAGCCTGTGTTTCTATTCTCTGCGCCTCTACATGTGACTCAAGTTAGTAGCTATGGGAGGTTCGGCTATCAGACATGAGCCTGGTTCGATAACTCTTCTTGAATTGTTCTCGAAGGCCTACCAAATTTTTCAGCAGGCAGGATGGATAAGATACTTCGAAAGGTTAGGAGAATTTGATCCTCAGCAAGTTTTAGAGTTTGCACAGAATTTTCAGGAAGACTACTCAGTGGTTCAAGGGGTCCGAATTTCGGTCATAAAGGAAGATATAGCACAGGGTTTCCGGTTACAGGTGCTCACTGGCTCAACAGGAAACATGTCATTTTAAATGCATAGCAATACTTCCTTCTTCCAGAGGAATAGATTGAACATAAAGGCCGTGGTATAAGTCTACCTTCATTACCTCGCCCATGGCCAACAGTAGCTGAATTCATCAAGCACTATTTGACATGCAAGGGGCGTTACCAGGTAGTTTATCAACACGACTTCGTTTTAATGAATCATTTGTAGCATGGTCGATTAGTTAATATTCCTTATTATCTGCTTGGATGTATCAAAAACATGTCATATTACTGTAGACGGGTAAAATTCCCATTATTATCCCTTACCCATCATCGCTTATGTAAATTATTAATTCAGAGGTGTTTTGCTCAGCAAAATCCCCCTCTGAATAATCCACTCCTCATTCCCCAGCAAGCCAAAATTCCCCAGCAAGCCGAAATTCCCCAACAAGCCGGAAGTTCCCAAGAAACTCCCGAAAGTTCTTATGAAAGGCAACTGGACTATATCCCTGACCCCCCATTGATTCCATCCTCAGAACCAGTTGACCTACCCCCAAGTTCATCCCACTTAGCGGAGTCACCCCTTCCCACTATTCATATCTCTAGCAATGACTCTCAAACACCCCCATCTCCCCCTACTCATAAAAGGAAGAGACGAACCCCAACAATCTCTGTCTCAAAATGACAAACAAGGGCCACATCCCAAGTTGTCACCTCTTCCGAAAGCCCTTCCCCTATAAAAGAATCTTCTCCTACAAGGAAAAGGAAAGTCACTGACTTTTCTGCTTTCCTACCTAGGAGGAAAATGAAAATGACTGTTGAAACTGAAGTCACTCCCATTTCCCCTGACCCTGCGACTATCCTGTTAAAACTTCAATCCTCATCACCATTCCAAATTCCCCAACCATTACTCGTCTCGTCCTGCGGCACTGCTCCACAAGAACCAGTTGCCCGGAGTAAGATGACATCGTTTACTACTCAAACAGTAACTACTCCACAAGAACCAGTTACTTACCCAGAAGCTGAAACACAAGAACCAGCTACTGTGGTACAAAAATCATACACCAAGCATGATAATACAAGGAAACCATCTGTAGCTGCAACACAAGAACCAGCTACAGCTGTGGATCAGCAGACAACTCCAGCAGAATCAACCAGCACACAGGGTTCACCCACTATGGCATCTTTATTGGAGGAAAATGAGTTTTTGAAGTCAGAACTAGAGGCTTATAAGAAAGAATTGATAATCGCAAGAGAAGCCTTTGATAGAGAATTAAATCTCTACATTTTGGCACACACAACATCAGCACAAAAGAAGGATCCATGCAGAGAATACATGTGCCATGAATGTGGAAACATTTACCAACAGGCAGGATACAAAATAGTCAAAATTCCAGTGCCTGAGGCATCCACATCAGTTACAATTAAAGAAGAAAGCCTTACTGTCACACAAGAACCAGTAGGGCCCTCAAAAAGTCTGGAAAAAGAAACCAAACCACAGAGATCCTACCCTGTGTTAGTCAGCTCAGCTACTCAGACAATGCCCCAACCCAGTACTTATAATGCCGGGACACAGACTCTGCCATGGAAACAATTAGAAATAATGAATAACTGGAAGAAGCAGTATGCTGTGGATCAAGATAAAATACTAAAAAAGCATAAGTTGGCCTGGCAGAATCAGATGTATGCCAACTGGGATAATCGGGAGCAACACTGCAATAGCTCAAGGATTCTAAGAAAGAAATCAAGGAATTAAAAGAGAAACTGGTTTTGATGTTTTCATTAGTGCAAAAATTGTTAGCCACACGGAAACCCTCCTTGAATTATTCTCTCTTCCTTTCTGAACGTCTTGTTTATTTTCAATTGAAGGAAGTTAAGGATGGGAGATCTCATGAATTTCTCACAGCGGAACAATTTGTTAAAACATTTGCTGAGGCCCCTGCTAGTGACCAACATTTGTTATGTGAACTTTATCTTCATAATGAGGTCAACCTTACTCCCATTGTTGGTGATGTACAAATTATGGCATTTGTTTCATTTCTTGCCAATCAAATCACATGGAAAACTGCTTTTATTGCAAGTAGGCATAATGAGGAGAATCGTCTCCTTTGGATTAGGCCGGAACCTTCAAACCTGGCCATTTTTGTAGCAGAATATCACTGATTTTTGCAGAAGCCAGGAATGCGACGCTACATACAACAACTGCAAGCCTCAACACTTCTAAAGTGTCAACAGTTAATCAGAGTTAAGGAAACTGCTGCCTTGAAGGCCAACACCATGTTCTGGAAACAGTCATGTAAGGAAAGACAAGAGTATCACCCTTTTAGCCATGATAATCTTCAAGCTGCACTATCCAGGGTACCAAACTACATCAGATGCATTCGGCATTGTGGAGAGAACTGGATTGGTTATCATTTTCACTTCCCGATCTTATGGATGCCGACAGAACAATACCAGTCTCACTACCAATTGGTTAACAGGGATGAGGTAGTAGCATGGCAACAATTGCAGAACAATCAAGGATTCCGAGCTTCGACAGAAGCCACCTTCCCCAGTTACTGCTTGAGCAACTTGCATGCAAAGAGTCAGTACTCAGACTCAGACTCAGACTAAGAGTTGCCTGAGGACATGCAACCCTTTCAGCTGAGGGGGATGTTAGGACCTCACAATGTACCATTTTTACCATACATATTGACACCACCTTACCCTTTATAACTGTATTTAAAAAGGGCCCCATTATCATTTTCATTCATTCTATCCAAAGGTATATGAAATCCTCCTCTTTACTATATATTTAATCTGTTTACATATAATTCCATATTACTCTCATATTTCATCATTAATCGAAGGTATATTGTTGCTAACACAATTCTAAAAGATCACAGATAATTTATGATAAGGAACGTGCTGTGCTCAAACGATCGGCCGTTGCTGAAAGAGTCAGCGGGCACGCAAATTTCGTCACTACTCATGATTTGCGATTCTGGAAGAGTATTTTGGGAACAATGGCAACAAGATGAAGACAAGCAAGGAGTGGTTACATGGATTATTCTGAAGCCAATACTTTTTCTGCATCTGTTGTAACAATATATTTCTATGGAAGAATAGAAGGGCCCTGTTTTAAGAAAGAAGAACAGATTTGGATAAACATAGATTTGCTCTGATGTAACTGTAATATATGTCTCCTCTTTAAAAAGAGGAGACATCATCATTAGAAGGGGAGTTAGAGACTATAGGAGAAATGTTGTTTTGAGCAGAAAGGAGCTAGACTCCATTGTAATGTATCATTCCTTTTTGACAGATGAATAAAGGTTCCTTTTGAGCGCTTCAATTTAACTCTTTCCCTGGGGAATCTTGTGAGAAGGAAAGGTCTCGCCTTCATCACAAGATTCACCCGACTGTTCCTGTAGTTTGTTGAGTTTCTTTATGATATTCGCACCTTAATTTAATTATGTTTGCTGAAACATCAGTTGCATAGTTCTGTAGTTCATTAAGCTTTCTGTTTCCTTTAAACGCTGCATGATTTTGGTACATTCATTCTTAAAAGAGACAAGAGATCTTTTTCTGTTATCTGTTTGAATGTATGATTGATGTTGGGAAACAGGTGCTGAATATTCCTGTGCAAAGGAATAGGGTCTTGTTCCCATTGATTGACTTTCTTTTTCCTGCAGTGTGATTAGAAACAGGAGACAGGTGCTGAAGGTTCCTGTTCAAGGGAATAGGGTCCTGTTTTCTTGAATTTATCTATTCTACAGTGTGATTAGTGTCAGGCAGCAGGTGCTGAAGTTCCTATTTGAAGGAATAGGGTCCTGTTCCCTGTTATGGTTGATTGGTTTCCTTTCCTGCAGAGTGATTTCCTTTCATTAGGATTCTTAAAAGACTGCAATAGAGGAATTGCTTCTACTATAACATAAGTAGACTTCAGGTTTTTTAAAACAGGGTGTGAATAATTAGATTTGTATGATTAATAATTGTGTGACTTTTACTACAACATTATTTTTCTTTTCGAATTGAGCATATCCAGTGCGTGGTTGTCTTTGGAATAAACAGACCTTCTCGGGTTGAAAATTTATGTGGAGCTTGAATTGTTAAAACAACTAAAGCGACCAACACTAAGGCAACATGCTCCTGTCATGGCTACTATGTTTGTAACAATGTTCCTCTTTTTCAACCAACTTTAAGGGATGGCTTCTGTAAATGCCATGCCCACTTCACAGGCTTCAAAGGAGGGGCTTATGGGTACAAGTGTTAGTATTTGCAGCGGTGTATGGGAGTTCGATATGGGTGAATTTTATTAGGGCAATGTGCTGGCCATAGCCATTCTGAAATGGAAATTTGGATTTCACTCTAGGACCCCATGAAAAATTGCAAAAATAACTTTGACATCTGGTTGGAAATATGATGTAGAGTGTTGTCCTTGATGGAAACCCACTGAATGAAGATGAAGACATGAGATTGTTGACTTGTGTTGTCCTTGATGGCAACCCACTTAATGAAGATGAAGACATGAGATTGTTGGCATGTGTTGTCCTTGATGGCAATCCACCTGATGAAGTTATTCTTGACTTGATGGACTTGGTAAATGATGTAAATCTAATATGATATGATGTTTTGATGCTGAGTGATGTCCTTGATGACAACCCACTTGATAGAGTGTTGTCCATGATGGCAGCCTACTTGATGAAGTTGTGCTTGATAGAATATGTCTTGATGAACCTGTTTAAAGATGTAAATATGATGTATCTACAGAGAGTACAAAAGGCAATGAAGAAAGGAATTCAATATGTGCTAGATCTATGATGAAAAGAGTATGTCTCAAGGCATACGTGGAATTGTCTAGGAGAAGTCGTGTATGCACGTGGAAAATAACGTGCCAAGTCGTGTATGGGCAAAAGCGCTCATAAAGTGCAAAACCAGGGGTAACCACCATGGTATTGACCCATTTTATTGGGTAATGATTCGTCTAAATGACCCCGTCCAGGAATACCATCGAAAGTAATGTGGTTTTGGCTCATGGTATTGAAAAAGGGTAAACCTATATAAAGAGAAGAAATTCATTGTGCAAATCAAGTGTGTGGGTGCAAGATTTCTGAGCTTGAATGAATAATTCTCTCTAAAGGATATCTGAATGGAAAGGGTTACAGATGAATGTTAGATCTAAAGGCATGATGCACAAATGATGAAGAAGGATATCTAGATCTGAAATGTACTTGTATTTGCTAGATCTGTTTATGGAATGATTAGATCTGAGATGAGGTGAACATATGTCTGAAGTAAAGGGTAAAATCTATGTGATGTATCTGTTCTGAAGAATTGCAATGACCTAAATGTCTGAAGAACCATACGCTGGTTTTCCGCAGAAGAAGCGCGTATATACGCGGCTTCGCTGAAGAGAAAGCGCGTATGCGCAGTGAAATTAGCTCTGTAATTTGTACAAAAGTATACGCGGGTTTGTATGGTATAAGGCACGTATATACGCGGTATCAGTGAAAGGAAAGCGCGTATGAAAACTAGGGTTTGCTGAAGCATGGGGTATGAAATGCCTGATCTGTTCTGCTGTGTTATTGCTATCTGTATTCTACAGTTCTGAGTTGTCTGTATCAGTTTGGTTGTATGATTGAGCTTAAATGTGTGGAGTGGGTCCAGTTTGAAAATATGATGAAACGTGGCCTGCAAGTTGTGTTCTAAAGGAAGCTTTGGATCCAGTGTGAAAATTGATGAAACGTGGTCCATAGAGGTGCTGAGGGTTGTAGCCTTCAGTCAGGGGGTTGTAGCTCCCTTCCAGGTGAGGCTGGTAAACGAGATCGGGGGGTCGTAGCTCCCTTCCAGGAGAGGCTGGTAAACGAGTCAGGGAGTTGGAGCTCCCTTCCAGGAGAGGCTGGTAAACGAGCGCAGGTGGGTGCCTGCGTGCTGGTAGGAGTCTGCACCAGCACATATGTTGTAAGATGTTTTCTCTATAATAAAATATTGAAGGCTGAGCAACTGCAGCGGTGGTTTTCTCCCGACTTGGGTTTCCACCTAAAATCCTGTTGTTCATGTGTGATGCTTATGTGTGATGGTTTATTCTATTCTTACTGCACATGTTTACTGTTTATAGAACATCTAATGAATGAATGATGGAATGATATAAGTGAAGAACTAATGGCATAATTAGATCTCTGTGTATACGCTAGTTTTATGAAGGATATCCGCGTGTATACGCTAGTTGGCTTCAGCAAAGTAGCGTATGGGTTTTAGAGCATGAAAAAGTAAAAAGTTTTAGTTTGCCTTAAATACTGATTCACCCCCCCTCTCAGTATTTTTCCCAACAATTGGTATCAGAGCAGGTTCTTCTGCAGAAGCTTGATCGCTTGAAGGAGATCCGTCGCAATGGGAATTCTTGAAGGAGTAATGTCTCTAAAGCCACCTCTATTCAATGGAAGCAATCTGATATTCTGGAAGGTACGAACAAAATCATATCTGCAAAGTCTTGGTGTAGATGTATGGGCAATCGTGGAAGAAGGTTATCAATACCCAGCAAGTATTCCTACTGATGCAGCAGAAAGGAAGAAGTATGAAATCAATGCCAAAGCAGTAAATGTCTTATTAGGAAGCATGTATGAACCAGAATTTGCTAAAGTGATGCAGCTAAATTCAGCAAAAGAAATATGGGACAAAATCATTCTGAGCTATGAAGGAGATACAAAGGTAAAAAGTGCAAAACTCCAAACTCTCAGAATTGAATATGAAAATTTAAGGATGCATAGTGACGAAAGTATTGCCAGTTTCTTTCTTCGGCTAGATGATATTGCAAATCGAATGAGAAATTTGGGTGAAACCATAACCGATACTACTCTGGTGGAAAAATTCTTAAGATCTTTGACTTCGAAATTTGACTCTAAAGTTTCAGCTATTGAAGAAAGGCAAGATCTGCAAACTCTTACTATTGTTCAATTACATGGTATTTTGACTGCTTTTGAAATGAGACAAGGAGATCCTTCTCAAATCAATGAAGCTGCTTTTAAGGTATCTACAAAAGGAAAAGAAAAGGAAGTTGTCAAAGAATCCAGCTATATATCCGAAGAAGAAGAAGCGAATTTCGTGAGAAAAATCCAACTAGGTACTGGAAGATTCAAAGGTAAGCTTCCCTTCAAATGTTTTGAGTGTGGAAAAGTTGGTCACTATGCTGCTAAATGTCCTTATAGAGAAAAAAATGGTAAAGGGAAACAATTTGAAAAGAGGAAGAGTTTCTATGCAAATGAAGATGATGATGAAGTGTCCAGTGAAGATGAAGAAGATTCTGACCATGATCTGAAAGTGCTCATGGCAAAGAAGCAAAAGAAGAAGGCTACTCGAAGCAAGGAGACATCTCAGAAAACATGTATAGCAGAAATTGAAGAAGATGAATCAGGTAGTGATTGGGGTCCTTGTAATAATCTTCTTTGTGCAAACAATAGTGAAGATAATGAAAGTAAAGTTGTGGATCTAGAAGAAGCTCTCAAGATTAAAGTTGAAGAACTACAAAGTTCATCTAATAAGCAAGAAACTATCTACAAAGAGATGATCTCTCAAATGGAAAAACAAATAGAAATGCTGAATGGATAGGTGGACAAGTATCAAAGGTTTCATACTTATGCATCCAATCGAATTAAAGGACTAGAAGCAGAAATCAATGATCTAAATGCAGATCTCGAAAAATGAAGCAAGAAGAATGAAGGACTTGAAGCTGCAATCATCTCTCTGCAAGCAGATCTTGAAGCATCAAGAAAGAAGAATGAGGAACCTCTACAACCATTTGAAAAGGAAGGCCTTGAAGCAGAAATCATCTCTCTCAAAGAAGATCTGGAAAAATCAAATAAGAAGAATGAAGAGATGCAACAAACATGTGAAGAAAATGAAAATTGGTTGAAAGAAGAGATTCTAAATCTGAAGGATCAAGTAGAAGATGGAAGAAGGAAAGAAGAAAGCATGACAAAGCAATGTCAAGCCTTGGAGGTTGAGGTAAACATTCTCAAAGGTAAATTAGAAGAAAAGGTTAAACTTTTGAGGTTTCGAGATAGTACTAATATTTTGGACAATATTCTGAGTAATCAAAGGTCTCCTGCTATCAAACTTGGTCTTGGTTTCCATGAAACTGTTAAAGGAGAATCTAGCTCACAAGGAAGTGCTAAAAATTCAGAGGATGTCAATGCAAAACCTGAAGCGTTGAAAGAGACAAAAGGTCAACCATCAATCATGAATTCTCAAAGGAATTCATTCAAGAACGTTGAATGTTTTAAATGTCATAATTATGGGCATGTTGCAGCAAATTGCAGAAGCAGAACAATTCAGCCACAAACAAACAGATTCTACTCAGAAAGGTACTCTGGTAACTTCAAGGGATATTGTTTTTCATGTAACAAGTATGGACATAAAGCAGGTGATTGTAAAAGGAGGAAGATTAGAAATACTCATTATGATTCTTATGCTTATTTCTCTGGACACATGAGATGTTATTCTTGTAACAAGTATGGACATGTAGAAAAGGAATGCATGTTGAACAGATCTGAGAAAGTGGACAATTTTCAGCACACAGTTAGGAAGTTCAAGCAAATTTGGAAAAAGAAGGAGGACCAATCAGAAACGTAGGGAATTCTGACCCTACTGCAGTCATCCGCTTCTGAAGCTTACTTCTCTTATTGACTGCAGGAATGATGTGGGATACATTATGAGATTTAGTAATGTATCGTCACAAGGGGAGCAATGTATGATGACTCTCATGGTTGATTTGATTACTCTGGTTATGTTTATTTCTGACAGCGCATCTGATGTGGAAAAGACTGCTACAGGAGGTACAAGTTCAGGGGGAGATGAAGGAATGTGAAAAATTTCTATGCTTCACTTTCCATACGCGGGTTAGATGAACAAAAGTCGCGTATACACGTGAGTTCCAGCAGACACAGTCGTGTATGCATTAAGGATAAGAGAATTGGGATGACATCTGAAGATCAGGAGCAGAGGTTCAGGGGGAGCATCAGTATGATTGTTAATAACTGTATTATTGACTCTGTATCAGCTTAGTTTCTTAGTTCTAAATCATGATGATATGATACTTGGTTTCTTATGTTGAAGATTATGGATGAGTCATGTTTGCTTTTTGATGAAGAGTATTCATTGCTGAGATAAAAGTCTTATAATTTGGAGATAAGGACAGTTCATGCAGAGATTGTTGCTGATGACTTGCTGATGAAGGTATTCAGGTTGCACAAGTTAAGGAGGAGCACTGGTTCAGGGGGAGCAGCAAGTTGAATACTAATGGTTGCATTGTTGGCACTATGACTTCTTATTCTTTGGTTATTGTGATACTCATGCTCAAATGATGATGACTTGGTATATGGTTTATTATGATGAGATTTTGAGCCCTGTTTTCTGAAAAGTATCTTTTGTGCTCACACATGGATGAGTTGGAAGTCGTTTGATTCAAAAATAAGAATAGATCATGCAGAGTTTGTTACTATGGTTGAGATATTTTCCCTACATATGTTACATCATGTTAAATCTTGAAGATCTTGATGATATTGGACCACATGGATGATTGCTTGACACATATTTGAAGATGTTGTTCTGAATGTATTGATGCTGCAAAGAATCTGAAGGCTTGGTTTCTAATGTGCTTATGCTACAACCGTTGGATGACGCTTGAAGACACAACTACACTATTATATCTATCTGTATTCCAGGGAAGCATTCAAACATCTCAAAAAAAAAAAAAAATGAACACTGTCTTTGCCTCATAGAGAATCAGATCTGGCTAAAAAATAGAAGATGGTATTGGATACGTGGATTTCCTGAAACACAGTCACGTATATACACGAGTTCATGCACATAAAAACGCGTATGTCTGGTTGCTGACATATTTATGTTTGGGGTCAGCTTTCTTCAGCACAGCTGCAGTGCTGCTTGGTATCTCTGATACTGTTTGGTATCTCTGGTGGTGTTCCAGTTCTTATAATATTGTTTCGATCTGTAATGTTTTGATAAAGATTCCTTGATGATTGGTTGAAAGTGTTCAGGATGCATAAACTAAGGGGGAGCCTTAGTCATATGGAAAGGATGCTTGGATGAACAGATTCAGGGGGAGCATTAGCCTTGCTGAGTATAATGCATTGTTGGCATTATGTTGATTCTGAAAAATGATCTCTTTCTTGAGGTCTTTCTGGTATTGGTCATGTAAAGTTATATTTGTAGTTTGATGAAAAGGTCATGTTGAGACCCATGATGTCAAATTGTAATATTCAGTCATGTAAGGACTTGTCAAATTTTGTAAACCCACTTGGTTGGGTAGCTGAGTCAAATTTGTAAACCCACTTGGTTGGGTAGTTAAGTTGAGGTGTGTAAACCCACTTGGTTGGGTATTTGGGTCTCATATGTAAATCCACTTGGTTGGATCTTTGATGTAAGTATGAGTCTTTGGTGATAGGAAGTTCATAGAGTCATGTACTTCATTGAAAAATATGGTTGAAGATTCAGCATGAACTCAGGGGGAGCTTGGTCACTTCAGATCTGCAAACCGTTTCTTCTACATGAGGAGAAAAGGGGGAGAGTGTGTTGGTTTTGATCCACCCTTTGCCCTTGATGTCAAAGGGGGAGAGTGACATGGTGTTTGAATGAAGAGAAAGAATGGTGTCAAGAATGGTGAGAGTGACATGGTGTCATTGTATTCTTAATGTACCTATCTGTTGTAGTGATCAAACACCATCGTGGTTGCCATCAAGTCCAAAGGGGGAGATTGTTGGCAATATGATGTAGAGTGTTGTCCTTGATGGCAACCCACTGAATGAAGATGAAGACATGAGATTGTTGACTTGTGTTGTCCTTGATGGAAACCCACTTAATGAAGATGAAGACATGAGATTGTTGGCATGTGTTGTCCTTGATGGCAATCCACCTGATGAAGTTATTCTTGACTTGATGGACTTGGTAAATGATGTAAATCTAATATGATATGATGTTTTGATGTTGATTGATGTCCTTGATGACAACCCGCTTGATAGAGTGTTGTCCATGATGGCAGCCTACTTGATGAAGTTGTGCTTGATAGAATATGTCTTGATGAACCTCTTTAAAGATGTAAATCTGATGTATCTACAGAGAGTACAGAAGGCAATGAAGAAAGGAATTCAATATGTGCTAGATCTATGATGAAAATAGTATGTCTCAAGGCATACGCGGAATTGTCTAGGAGAATTCGCGTATGCACGCGGAAAATAACGTGCCAAGTCGCGTATGGGCAAAAGCGCTCATAAAGTGCAAAACCAGGGGTAACCACCATGGTATTGACCCATTGTATTGGGTAATGATTCATCTAAATGACCCCGTCTAGGAATACCATTGGAAGTAATGTGGTTTTGGCTCATGGTATTGAAAAAGGGTAAACCTATATAAAGAGAAGAAATTCATTGTGCAAATCAAGTGTGTGGGTGCAAGATGTCTGAGCTTGAATGAATACTTCTCTCTGAAGGATATCTGAATGGAAAGGGTTACAGTTGAATGTTAGATTTGAAGGCATGATGCACCAATGATGAAGAAGGATATCTAGATCTGAAATGTACTTGTATTTGCTAGATCTGTTTATGGAGTGATTAGATCTGAGATGAGGCGAACATCTGTCTGAAGTAAAGGGTAAAATCTGTGTGATGTATCTGTTCTGAAGAATTGCAATGACCTAAATGTCTGAAGAACCATACGCTGGTTTGCCGTAGAAGAAGCGCGTATATACGCGGCTTCGCTGAAGAGAAAGCGCATATGTGCAGTGAAATTAGCTCTGTAATTTTTACAGAAGTATACGCGGGTTTTTATGGTATAAGGCGCGTATATACGCGGTATCAGTGAAAGGAAAGCGAGTATGCAAACTAGGGTTTGCTGAAGCATGGGGTTTGCAATGTCTGATCTATTCTGCTGTGTTGTTGCTACCTGTATTCTACAGTTCTGAGTTGTCTGTTTCAGTTTGGTTATATGTTTGAGCTTAAATGTATGGAGTGGGTCCAGTCTGAAAATATGATGAAATGTGGCCTGCAAGTGGTGTCCTAAAGAAAGCTTTGGATCCAGTGTGAAAATTGATGAAACATGGTCCAAGGTGGTGCTGAGGGTTGTAGCCTTCAGTCAGGGGGTTGTAGCTCCCTTCCAGGTGAGGCTGGTAAACGAGATCGGGGGGTCGTAGCTCCCTTCGAGGAGAGGCTGGTAAACGAGTCAGGGGGTTGGAGCTCCCTTCCAGGAGAGGCTGGTAAACGAGCGCAGGTGGGTGCCTGCGTGCTGGTAGGAGTCTGCACCAGCACATATGTTGTAAGATGTTTTCTCTATAATAAAAATATTGAAGGCTGAGCAACTGCAGCGGTGGTTTTCTCCCGACTTGGGTTTCCACCTAAAAATCCTGGTGTTCATGTGTGATGCTTTGTGTGATGGTTCATTCTGTTCTTACTGCACATGTTTATTGTTTATAGAACATCTAATGAATGAATGATGGAATGATATAAGTGAAGAACTAATGGCATAATTAGATCTCTGTGTATACGCTAGTTTTATGAAGGATATCCGCGTGTATACGCTAGTTGGCTTCAGCAAAGTAGCGTATGGGTTTTAGAGCATGAAAAAGTAAAGAGTTTTAGTTTGCCCTAAATACTGATTCACCCCCCCTCTCAATATTTTTCCCAACATCTTTTATCCTTCTAAATATGTTTCAACCTTGTAAAATTGTTGTACACTCTAATGTTGAACCATTTCCGGATTGTGGATAACCCTTTCTAGATTATGAATAACCTAGGAACGAGGTTCTTAACATTCAGCATTTTCAAGAAAAGACGAGGTTCTTAACATTCAACATTTCCAAGAAAAAACAAAATAACTATTGAATGGTTGGTATTGCAGTAGCAGGGTTGTTAAATATTACAATATGAGGGTTGTTAATTTCTACGGGTTTTTATTTTGGATAATCTCGTATGCAGAGATAAACGTCATAATTTTAACAAATATTTTTTTTTTTATATTTTAACATTTTTTTTCCAGAAATGAAAAAACGTTGTTTACTACCATACATAGTCTATATAGAAATCACTGGCATCATTGAGGTAGCCCCACACACAACATTTTTCGAAAGAGGCGAGAATTTTGGTGACATACCCGAGTTCTACTGGATGCAAAGTAACTCGACGAGCGGGGATGGCAGGAGCACTACGGCAGCTGGGAGCAGCAACAACGCAACCAGAGCGAAAACAAACGTGCGTACAATGAAAACTGTAAACCATCAACAGTCGCGGGTGACTTATTTATAAAAAATAGTGCGACCGAACTATTTTAAAAAAAAAAGTTTGGCCGAACTAATAGTTCGGTCGAACTTTTGATGCTGGTTTTCCAATTCCCGACAAAAATTCTGTTTTCCTACGCCGTCAGTGTGCCGTCAATCTAAACAGAATCACGAGTTTGGCCGAACTTTATAAAAAAGTTCGGCCGAACTATTACAAAGTTCTGCCGAACTATTGTTGAAAAAAAATTTCGGCCCCCGATTCTCACAAAAGTGTAACCCAGCTTCACATTTCCGCCCTTCCCATATTTGAGGGCCAAATAGATGCAGATGTCATAGATGTATGGTTGAATCTATTAGAAGGATATTTCTGAGTTCATGACTTTTCCAAGCGGGAGAAGATTTTTTTTGCACTCCTCAAAGTCGTCCCCCATGTCAAGGATTGGTGGGAAACCTACTATGAGAATAGGGACAAACAATATTATTCCAAGACACCTTGAATGAAAAATATTATCTCGTGGGGAGCTATGAGGACAAGTACATACAATGGAATACAGTGTGGCAACAAAGGGATCAAGATGTGCATGAGTTGACGAATCTCTTCCATACCCTGTGCACAAATTTGGGTATCAAATATTTGAAGAAACATTTTCTGTTGAATTACCGTATTTTTCTGCACAAATATATTTGGGAGGAAATGGAGTTCCTCGAAATCTCCTCTCTTGGTACGACATACCAGTACGTTGTGAAGATTGAGCAGAAATTCAAACATAAGAAGTGAGACTTTGGATCTGTGAATTGAAAGCAAGGGAAATGTGCCCCCAAACCACAGAAAAAAGGACAAAGCCAATACATGGGAGCCCAAGACAGCTTGCCAAAGATGCAAGCAAATAACAACACCATAAAGCCGAAGAAGGATCCCAGAATTCTCTAAGCATTATATCAGCAGTTCTATGTATTTTTAGTTCTACCCTGTAGTTATTCTCCATAGGACTACATAGTCATATGTCTTCTGGCATTTTATGTAGCAACATCATTTCATATTTTATGTACTCATACATTTGAGGCTTGTTTTTCCTAGATTGAGTGACTTTTTACTTAAGATCTTTTACTCATTTTTCTGCTATAATGTGTAATGAAATGGCTCTATGATCTTCTCCCATTGATGTATTGATATTCTACTGCATTTTCCAGTTTTATGATCTATATTCCTCTTTTTCCTAATTTGTAATATTACAGTGGTATCAGAGCATAATCTTGGGTCAGCCTGTGAGACATCACATCTATGACAACAAAAGAATAACAAGCTTCTCACAAAAAGGGAGAAGTAGTACATCACTAGAAGAAGAAGGTATGATTATACAAAGAAGACAAAGGCAAGACTCCAATATCAGGAGAAATGAATGGGAAGGATTTTCCAAAGCTCCTTCTCCAAAATATGGAAGATATTTCCATAGAAATCAAGGAAATAAGGATGGAAAGACACAAAGATACCCGAAGAAGGTCTGAACATGGAGAGAGTTCTAGTACCTCTCATTATTGGTGTGATCAATTAGCATTATAGCCAGTTCCACAATGCTCCACCATGCCTACATTCCTAGCAATAGGAAATGAGGGAGGTAGGAGGAACACAAGAGGATGAGACTCTTGGTGATTATCTCCTAGAATATGACTCTCAATCTCAGAGGTTCAAAAAGCATCTAAACTTCCAAGGGTTCTATCAGATCAAGGATAATAGAAGATCCAATAATCACAATAGAGGTAGAGGGTACATGCACAAAAATGGTCTGCAACATACTTTGGGAATATTATTTCTTCTTTCTTTTTATGGGTCACCCAAGTGCACAACCAAGGCTTGAGTAGAGAAATTAGACATTTGTTTCCAGCTGAATTGAGTTTTAGAGATGAAGGCCATTAAGATAGAAATGTTTCACCTTGAAGGTGAAGCACATGAGTGATGGTTTCATGGCCTATCTACATTGGGTCATGCCAGTATAACTAATTATGCATAATTTACCCAAATCTTGGTGGAAACATTTGAACAAAGAGAGCCATACACTCATTTTATTAAGCTAGCTAGGCTCAAGTAGTCAGGATATCTGGAGACTTATACTTCTGAATGTCTGAAACTTTCAGTCATGGTGCCAGATATGTTCGCAGTTAGAAGAGTACATATGTTTATTGATGGACTAGCAGAGCCTTTGCATGAGTTGGTATAATCCACTAGACCAACTACGCTCCCAGATGCTTTTGAGAGGGCTAGAGACTTGCAAAATAATTTTTCATAGAAAAGATTCCCCTTCCCG
This sequence comes from Pinus albicaulis, assembly GCA_034641835.2. Taxonomy (NCBI): domain Eukaryota; kingdom Viridiplantae; phylum Streptophyta; class Pinopsida; order Pinales; family Pinaceae; genus Pinus; species Pinus albicaulis. Next base: position 155,187,820 of record CM076584.1, on the reverse strand, counting down.
CAAGAGCTCTCCTCTTATTCAAAATGGGAAGCTATGAAGGTTCCTCCCTCAAGAGAGAACCAAGACAAAGGATCTCTTAATGATGATGAGGTATTCTTTGATAATAATGAGAAGGAAGAAGAGGAGTTGGAAGTAGATACTAGCGTTGTAGCACAGGAGGAGATCCACCACCACCTGGAGGTGGAAATGGAGTAATTTCTCCAACTAGAGGAGCCCTTACATCCTTGCGAGGATTTCCAAAGAATATAACACTGGGATGCCGAGGCACAGTCCAAGAGAAACATGTGTCAGTATTGATAGACAGTGGGACTACCCACAATTTTATTGATACCCAACTAGTGCAGAGGGGAGACATAACCACCAATGATTTCAATTTATTCTCAGTTGTGGTCCCTGGGACTAAGTAGTGAGGGAAGTGTGTTCCAGCATTGACTATAAATACATCAACGCATATTAACATGACCTTTTATGAATCCTTTGATTTTTAAAAGACACACACTCAAAGAAACGCTAAGTTGAAATATCAAATGTCTATAAACAAATTCCAAAAAATAAGTAATAGAAAGCTAATAAAATTTCTGACAACTTGTATTTTTATCACAAAATGAAATTCTAAACATAAAATTTGTTTTAGCTTGCAGAAAGTTGTAGAACAAAAAATAAATGAATTTTTTTTCTCAAAAAAGAGCAAAAAGTGTAACCCAACTTCACATTTTCACACTTAAAGTTAACTTAGTTCCTAAAAAAAATAAACTAACCCATATTCACATTTTCACGTTTAAATTTAACTTAGTTCCAAAAAAAAATAAACCTACGTTAACTTAGTTACTCAAAAAAATAAACCTGATGAAATGTAGCTCTTGAACTTCTACTTTTTCAATTTTTTTGAACACATAATATAATATTTTTGTTAAAATTCATCATACTCATTATATTTATAATTTATTTTAATAAAAACATTATAATTCATTTTAATAATAATTTCTATTTTTATTGATATTAAAATTAAATTTTGTTTTAAACTTTGAATTTTTAAAAATAAAGATAAATAAAAATAATTTTTTTTCGAAATGTAGAAAAATAAATAATAAATACCAATTTTAGATTAAAAATATTAATTAAAAATAACGAAGGTTACGTTGACCACTGACCTGGATGAATATGAAATTTCAAATGCCATGGCAAGCATACATTATAGTTATCAGAATAAATTTCCTTCTCTATGTTATTTTATACATGTATATATAAAAAGATGCACCACCAACGTTATTTACAGAATCTATAGATCACATCGACACTCTGGTGTGAAATCAGGATACATTTCCTTCTCTTTTTTCTTTTATAGATGTATATATAAAAAGATGCATGATCAACGTTATTTACAAAATCTATAGATCACATCGACACGCCGGTGTGTTTGGATGTGTAACATATACCGATAACCTCACATGAAAATGCAGGAGTTAAAATTTTCTTATACAAGTTACCCATGGGTGACTATCCAAATCACTATTAAATATTCCTTACTCATCATTACATAGAATGTTCACCAATTCTTAGTGAAACCTTAGTGTAAGAATAGTACGTTGCCTAACTATTAAAAACCTCTATTGTAGTACATTAACATAAAACTTTATGATGTAAACTTGCATTCATTCATTACTCATGTAGTCATCCCATACTTGACATTATGAACATCACAACAAGAAAGGAATCAACATCATCAATTTGACATCATAATCAATCACATCATTGAACACCAATATACCCTGGAAACCTTGTAGGGTGAAAACCAGAAAAAATTTAATTTTATTATTAAATGCTCATGAGGGTGTTCAGCCCTCACTCAATGGCTTATAAGGGAGACCATCCCTTAACCATCATTATAAATCTTACAAAAAAATTTACAAATATCTAGCTTAAAGCCATTACATTAAATATGACAACATTTACCCACTAGTCTTCATATCTTCATATCTTGGTGGTATGGATGCCCTATAATGGACTATCGTACATTGGATCATCTTGCAGCTCGCACTTATCTACATGAACCATAATCATTTACCTGTCACTAGGTTAAGCATAATATTTCCTTTGTACATGACACCATCGTACCCTGGTAATGATGCCTTCAACAAACATTGATGTAAAGATTCATAAAGCATTAATCAACCATTTCATAATTATATACTAGAGAAGCTTCTTCCTCTACTCATGTATATTCATGACATGGAAGTACAATACCTTGACATTCTCTCTTTAACAACACATATTGCATATGTGTTAGTTATAAGTCATCACATTAACTAGTGTTTCCCTCACATAAGCACACATTCCTACAAGACAATAGCTACATCTCCCAATATTGTCTTTAACAAAAACTGGTACATCAGTTACAATATTCGTGCATATGATTTACATAAATTTAATCAAAATAGATAACCCTTAAGCTATTACTTTTTGGTGAATGGAAGGAAAGCTAACATAACAAATGTCGCTCCCATGCATGCAAATGCATATAGATTCCAAAAGAGTCTTCCCAAAGGAATGCTTACACAACAGAGCACATCACTTCCATCATGAGCCTTCCCAAAGGAATTCTTACACAACGGAGCAGATAGCATCCATCACGAGTCTTCCCAAAGAAATTCTTAACACAAGAGAACATGCAAACACATATTTCCTTTTTCTAGGAAATATAACATAATAGGCATGCAAATACATGGTTTATTTTCCTTAAAACTAATGGATTAAGGCATAAGAATACATGTCTTATTCTCCAAATATTATTCCAACATTAGCCATAATATATTTCAAGGAAACAAAAACATTACTTTAGTTTTTGTACATGTAATTCATCTTCTTTGCCAAAGAATCTTTTCCAAAGTAGGATAACAAAACATGTTATCATTTCCCACATACAAATGTATATTCTTTCCAATGAAATCTAATGCAAATATTGCATGAATATACATGATCTTATTCCAAAAGAAAACTAACATAAACTAACATAATATTTTTGTTAGCATAAAGGTACTCACATATTTCCCTAAAGATTAAGATAGCTCAGTATTTCTTTTATCCATGCAAAGAACATACCTCTATAACACAATGGCTATTCTTGGCGCATGCAAGAGCTTATCATAATAACCCTTCTTTAACATAGGAAACACATTATTCCCTTCATAGAACTCTACCATCATTAATTATTCCTTTCATGTAAACAAATGCATACTTCATTTGGATAAGGAGGTTATCATAACCTAGTTTTGATGTTTTATACTTAAAAGCTTCTTATGTTTCCCTTTCAAGAAATTATCATAGATAACCTTCCTTCATGCATAAAACTAGGAAACAATATGAAGGTTAGCTACACCCAAATCAAGAAGTCCACATGCACTCTTTTCAAGAATTTATCCTTTCCAAGAAGAACAACATATATAAAACAACATAATATTTTCCCAAGTAGAAATTATTCTTTTCACACAAGATTTCGACATGAATTTTCCCCAAGAAACAATTATGTGAAACTATTATGGGTTATTCATGAATTTTCTTCCAAGAAAACTCATTAAATTATCTCCCAACCCATGGAATATATTCAGGAATTACACTCTTTAATCTATATTTACTTTTAGGAAAATAACTTGGATTTTGTTATCATTTCATACACATGTATGAAATCCCTTTCAAAATAAAACAAACATCCTATATTTGTTAAGGCATATATATATATATATATATATATATATATATATATATATATATATATATATATATATATATATATACAAGCCAGCTTACTTATCTTTTACTATTCTTAAGCTATGTAATGAATTTAATATGCATCTTTTTCAACACCATAACAAATTTGGATTAGAGATGCATTGCCTTCCATCACAGTATCCAACTTTCCTTCATGGTTTCAATACTCTATTGAGTTGGAGGTAAGCATAAAATGAACTAGAGGTTCAAGGTAGGAACTGCAATTAGTTGAGATAAGCTGAGGACTAGACTGCAATGGGGATGCGCTCAAGCCCAACTTCATGAATATGATAGCAGAATGGAAAAACAAGTGCTCAAATTCACGAATACAATAAAAAAATGGAAAAAAAAGTGCCCAATTTCACAAATATGATAGCAGAATGGAAAAACAAGTGGCTTGTAATCGTGTGCTAGTACGAAATGCAAGAGAAAATGGAAAGGGTGGCACCCTGTGAGCTGGGGATGTCGGAGGTATGGTGTGTTATAACTTCTTTTGTTGTCGAAAGATGGGAAGGAGTAGCATACCTAGGTGTGCATCACAAAATCATTCCAGTTCTATGATAAACTTGAACAATGCACCCAGCTCCGAAATGATGAAACCCCCACTGCCCAAAACCTCTCCAAAGATCCAAAGTAAATAACGAATACCCATTCAAGAATCCATTTTAGATCAAACTGATTCTTGATTTTATTGATTAAATAGTTAAAGTAAAAATAGATTTACCATATGTATTTATGTAAGGTTGAGTAGGTCTGTTACATGATGGGGTACATAAGACTACAAAATCCAATATGTTTTGTTGCAGTATCTTAGATATATATGAGTTGTGTTTATTGTCATTTTTATCTTGATTTCTGTTATTTAAATTGATTTTTTATTGAATATATGGTTTTAGCATCCTAAAAAAACCTTAGGACCCTTTTATTGTGCAAGGTTACCATCAAAATTATGTTTTCAATATATTCCTGAAGACGTGTTGATCACTTGCACTAGACGAATCAATTTCAGTGTAGATGTCGATTTCTAATCCTAGTTAATATCTTACACTAGATGCATTGATTCCAATGAAAATGTTGATTTCTACTCCTATTTGATTGCTTGCACAGGATCCATTAGTTTTAGTATAGATATTGATTTTTAATCCTATTTGATTGCTTTCAATAGATGCATTGAATTTAGTGTAGATTTTTATTTCTAATCCTATTTGATTTTTTGCACTAGATGCATTGATTTCAGTGTAGATGTTTATTTCTAATTTGATGCAACTAGATGTATGATGTGCATTAATTTCAAAGTAATTAGATTAATAATGTGCATTGATTTTAGTGTAAGCACATCTCTGCCCCCTCCATCTATATCTCTATCTCCCATTGTATCTCCTTCTTTATCTCTCCATCTCACCCCCAAACATACACACTCTCTCTCCATATATATCTATCTCTCTCCCTCTCTCTCCCTCCCTTTTCTACTCCCTCTCTCTCTCTTCTCCTTATCTCTCTCTAACACTTCTCTCTTAATATCTATATCTCTTCCACCCCACCCTATATTTGCATCTCTCTTCTCCCCTCTATGCATTGGTTTCAATGTAGATATTGATTTCTAATCCTATTTGATTGCTTGCAATATATGAATTGAATTTAGTGTAGATTTTTCTTTCTAATCCTATTTGATTGTTTGCACAATATGCATTGATTTTAGTGTAGAGGTTGATTTCTTTGATTGTTTGCCTTTGAGGCATTGATTTCAGTGTATATTTTGATTTTTTATTTGATGCAACTAGATGTATGATGTAGATTAATTTCAAAGTAATTAGACCAGCCTAGATCCATCTTAACTCCGGATCTATCAAGCGTCGAGAGGGATCAAATATCTCGAGGAGAAAACCTCTTTTTTAGTGCAACACTTGAGGAAAGGTTTGCACCTCGAGATATTTGATCCCTCTCGGTGCTTGATAGATCTGAAGTTAAAATGGATCTAGGCTAGTTGGCTCTACAACCCAGTATAGGGTCGATGTGTAGATTTAATATAAGAAAGTTTGTAAACTTTTGTAATTTCAGTTCAATATATAGGGTACATGTTTAGATGGAATGTAAGAAAGTTCGTAAATATTTTGAAATGTCAGCTTAATTGTAATCAATATATTTGTAATAATTATCCCTACCTTTTAACCCAAATTTATATTTAAGAACACTAAAAAAGGTATGGTAAATAAATAAAAATATAAATAAATAAATAAAACCCATTTTTATATTTACTCCATAAATCTCCTTATATATTTAAGAAAACTCAAAAAGGAAGTTTTATTTAGGTGAAGCCTATGGGCCAAATACCATGGAACAAATTATTATTAATACCATGGGCCAAATACCATGGAACAAATTATTATTAATACCATGGGCTAAATACCATGGGTCAAATACCATATTTTGTATTTTTTTTTTTTAGATCTAGGACAATCGGTAACTGGTGAGAGTTGCCTGAGCAAGGCCCGGGTTCAAATCCAACTGGCTGCCACTATAAACCTAGGCTAGGTGCAACAGCCTGCAAGCCGCACACAATAGCAATTAACTTGTGCCTCAAATACCATATTTTGTATTTACTCCATAATCATATTTATATTTAAGGACACTCAAAAAGGATGTTTTATTTAGGTGAAGCCTATGTGACAATAACCATCAGCAAAATTAATATTATTATCTAATATTCATATTAATGTGTAGATGTAATGTAAGAAAGTTTGTAAAAATTTTGAATGTCGGCACAATATATTTAAATATATTTGTAATGGAAAGGTAAAGTTGAAAAAATATTGATTCTGGAAATCAAATAAGATTGAGAGATATACTTATATTTTGTTTATTTAGGTGAAGCCTATGGGCCAAATACCATGGAACAAATTATTTTTAATACCATGGGTCAAATACCATATTTGAACCATAGGCTTCACCTAAATAAAACAAAATATAAGTATATCTCTCAATCTAAATCGTGGAAACATCTGAACATTATATTCTATCATTAGTTTGTGATGGGAGAGAGAGATATAGGGAGGTGGGTGAGAAAGTGAGAGAGACGACTTGAGAGAGAGGAGAGAGAGAGGGGAAGATAGATGGAGTTGGAAGGGGAGGAAATATAGAGAGAGAAAGGTGGAGAGGTAGAGGGAGTGACAAGGGAGAAGGCGAAGAGAGAGAGAGAGGAGGAAGAGAGAGAGGGAGAGGAAAAGGGAGGGAGAGAGGGATATATAGATATGGAGAGAGAGAGTGTATGTTTTTGGGATGATAAGGAGAGACAATGGGAGATAGAGATATATATGGAGGGGGGAGAGAAGGAATAAGAGAGAGGAAAATAGGGGGAGGGAGGAAGAGAGACAGATATGGAGAGAGAAGAGGAAGAGAGACAAAGAGAGAGAGAGAGGAAAAATGAGGGAGGGAGGAAGAGAGACAGATATGGAGAGGAAGAGGGAGGGAGAGAGGGAGTGGGAGAGGAAGAGATTGAGAGAGAGAGAGGGAGAGGAATATGGAGGGAGGGGGAGAGAGAGAGATAAATATATAGATAGATATGGAGAGATAGTGCGTATGTTTGGGGGATGTGAGAGAGAGAGAGAGAAAGATCATGCCATGTGTTTCAGGGTATGGGATAGAGAAACAGATAAGGAGGGATCGAGGGAGGTATATATATATATATATATATGGCATGGGGGAGAAGGAAGAAGATAAAGATAGAGAAAGGGAGGGAGAGGTGGTGAGATAGAGACCGAGGAGAGAGGGAGGGGGAGAGAGAGAAGGAGAGAGGGAGGAAGATAGACACAGAATGGAAGGTGGAAACAAAGACACATATAGACATAGAAGTTATATCTAGAAACCCATGAATATTTTGGTTTTTCACTAAAATATATGTATTGATTTGAGTGCAGTAGTTGATCTGCAATCCAAATTGATCACATTAACTAGATTCATTTATTTCAATGTAGATGCCGATTTTTATTCCTATTTAATACCTTACACTAGATGCATTTATTTTAGTTAGATGTTGATTTTTACTCCTATTTGATTTCTTGCACTAGATGCATTGGTTTCATTGTAGATTTTGAATTCTAATCGTATTTGATCACTTGCACTAGACGCATTAATTTTAGTGTAGATGTCGATTTCTAGTCCTATTTAATATCTTACACTAGATGCATTGATTCCAATGAAAATGTTGATTTCTTCTCCTATTTGATTGCCTGCACGGGATCCATTGATTTTAGTGTGGATATTGATTTCTAATCCTATTTGATTGCTTGCAATAGATGCATTGAATTTAGTGTATATTTTTCTTTATAATCCTATTTGATTGTTTGCACTAGATGCATTGATTTATGTGTAGATGTTTATTTCTGATTTGATGCAGCTAGATGTATGATGTGCATTAAGTTCAAAGTAATTAGATTAATAATGTGCATTGATTTGAGTGTAAGCACATCTCTGAAACCTCCATCTATATCTCTATCTCCCATTGTATCTCCTTCTTTATCTCTCCATCTCACCCCGCAAACATACACACACTCTCTCCATATATATCTATCTCTCTCCCTCTCTCTCCCTCCCTTTTCTAATCCATCTCTCTCTCTTCTCCTTCTCTCCCTAAAACTTCTCTCTTCATATCTATATCTCTTCCACCCCACCCTGTATTTGCATCTTTCTTCTCCCCTCTATGCATTGGTTTCAATGTAGATATTGATTTCTAATCCTATTTGATTGTTTGCAATATATGAATTGTATTCAGTGTAGATTTTTATTTATAATCCTATTTGATTGTTTGCACAAGATGCATTGATTTTAGTGTAGAATTTGATTTCTTTGATTGTTTTAATTTGAGGCATTGATTTCAGTGTATATTTTGATTTCTGATTTGATGCAACTAGATGTATGTTGTACATTAATTTCAAAGTAATTAGACCAGCTCCGGATCTATCAAGCGCCGAGAGGGATCAAATATCTCGAGGATAAAACCTCCTTTTTTAGTGCAACACTTGAGGAAAGGTTTGCACCTCAAGATATTTGATCCCTCTCGGCGCTTGATATATCCAGAGTTAAGATGATTCTAGGCTGGTTAGCTGTACAACCCAGTATAGGGTAGATGTGTAGATGTAATGTAAGAAAGTTTGTAAATATTTTGAAATGTCGTCTTAATTGTAATCAATATATTTGTAATAATTATCCCTACCTTTTAACCCAAAGTTATATTTAAGAACACTAAAAAAGCTATGGTAAATAAATATGTAAAACCCACTTATATATTTACTCCATAAACCTCCTTATATATTTAAGAAAACTCAAAAAAGAAGTTTTATTTAGGTGAAGCCTATGGGCCAAATACCATGGAACAAATTATTATTAATACCATGGGCCAAATACCATGGAACAAAGTATTATTAATACCATGGGCTAAATACCATGGGTCAAATACCATATTTTATATTTACTCCATAATCATCTTTATATTTAAGGACACTCAAAAAGGATGTTTTATTTAGGTGAAGCCTATGTGACAAATACCATCAGCCAAATTAATATTATTATCTAATATTCATATTAATGTGTAGATGTAATATAAGAAAGTTTGTAAAAAAATTTAATGTCGGCTTAATATATTTAAATATATTTGTAATGGAAAGGTAATGTTGACAAACTATTGATTCTGGAAATCAAATAATATTGAGAGATATACTTATATTTTGTTTTATTTAGGTGAAGCCTATGGGAAAAATACCATGGAACAAATTATTGTTAATACCATGGGTCAAATACCATGGAAAAAATTATTATTAATACCATTCCCTAAATACCATGGGTCAAATACCATATTTGACCCATAGGCTTCACCTAAATAAAACAAAATATAAGTATATCTCTCAATATAAATATTGGAAACATCTGAACATTATATTTTATCATTGGTGTGTGATGGGGGGGAGAGATAGAGGGAGGTGGGTGAGAAAGTGAGAGAGAGTACTTGAGAGAGAGGAGAGAGAGGGGAAGATAGATGGATTTGGAAGGGGAGGAAAGATAGAGAGAGAAAGGTGGAGAGGGAGAGGGAGTGACAAGGGATAAGGGGAAGGGAGAGAGAGAAGAGGAAGAGAGAGTGGGAGAGGAAGAGGGAGGGAGAGAGGGATATATAGATATGGAGAGAGTGTGTGTATTATTTTGGGGTGATAAGGAGAGAAAACGGGAGACAAAGATATAGATGGAGGGGGGAGATAAGGAATAAGACAGAGGAAAAGAAAGGGAGGGAGGAAGAGAGATAGATATGGAGAGAGAAGAGGAAGAGAGACAAAGAGAGAGAGAGAGAGTGGGAGAGGAAGAGGTTGATAGAGAGAGGGGGAAAGGAATAGGGAGGGAGAGAGAGAGAGAGAGATAAATATATAGATAGATATGGAGAGATAGTGTGTATGTTTGGGGGATGAGAGAGAGAGAGAGAGAGACTTAGGGGAAAGAGGGAAGAAGAGAGAGACAAAGAAAATGAGAGAGAGAGAGAGAGAGAGAGAGAGAGAGATATCAGGCCATGTGTTTCAGGGTATGGGATAGAGAAATAGATAAGGAGGGATGGAGGGAGGTATATATATAGATGGCAGGGAGGAGAGGGAAGAAGATAAAGATAAAGAAAGGGAGGGAGAGGTGGTGATAGAGAGACATGGGAGAGAGGGAGGGGGAGAGAGAGAAGGAGAGAGGGAGGAAGATAGACACAAAATGGAAGGTGGACACAAAGACACATATAGACATAGAAGTTATATCTAGAAAGTCATGAACATTTTAGTTTTTCACTAAAATATATGTATTGATTTGAGTGTATTAGTTGATTTCTAATCAAAATTGATCACATTCACTAGATCCATTTATTTCAATGTAGATGCCGATTTTTATTCCTATTTAATACCTTACACTAAATGCATTTATTTTAGTCAGATGTTTATTTTTACTCCTATTTCATTGCTTGCACTAGATGCATTGGTTCTAGTGTAGATATTGATTTCTAATCATATTTTATCACTTGCACTAGACACATTGATTTCAGTGTAGATGTCGATTTCTAATCCTATTTAATATCTTACACTAGATGCATTGATTCCAATGAAAATGTGATTTATAATCCTATTTGATTGCTTGTAATAGATGCATTGAATTTAGTGTAGATTTTTCTTTCTAATCCTATTTGATTGTTTGCACTAGATGCGTTGATTTCACTTAGATGTTTATTTCTGATTTGATGCAACTAGATGTATGATGTGCATTAATTTCAAAGTAATTAGATTAATAATGTGCATTGATTTCAGTGTAAGCACATCTCTGCCCCCTCCATCTATATCTCTATCTCTCATTGTATCTCTTTCTTTATCTCTCCATCTCCCCCCCCAAACATACAAACACTCTCTCCATATATATCTATCTCTCTTCCTCTCTCTCCCTCCCTTTTCTACTCCCTCTCTCTCTCTAACACTTCTCTCTTCATATATACATCTCTTCCACCCCACCCTGTATTTGCATCTCTCTTCTCCCCTCTATGCTTTGGTTTCAATGTAGATATTGATTTCTAATCCTATTTGATTGCTTGCAATATATGAATTGAATTTAGTGTAGATTTTTCTTTCTAATCCTTTTTGATTGTTTGCACAAGATGCATTGATTTTAGTGTAGAAGTTGATTTCTTTGATTGTTTTCCTTTGAGGCATTGATTTCAGTGTATATTTTTATTTCTGATTTGACGCAAATAGATGTATGTTGTAGATTAATTTCAAAGTAATTAGACCTGCCTAGATCCATCTTAACTCTGGATCTATCAAGCATCGAGAGGGATCAAATATATCAAGGAGCAAGCCTCTTTTTTGAGTGCAACACTTGATGAAAGGCTTGCACCTCGAGGGATTTGATCCCTCTCGGTGCTTGATAGATCTGGAGTTAAGATGGATCTAGGTTGGTTGGCTCTAAAACCTAGTATAGGGTAGATGTGTAGATTTAATGTAAGAAAGTTTGTAAACTTTTGTAATGTCGGTTCAATATATAGGGTACATGTGTAGATGTAATGTAAGAAAGTTTGTAAATATTTTGAAATGTCAGCTTAATTGTAATCAATATATTTGTAATAATTATCCCTACCTTTTAACCCAAAGTTATATTTAAGAACACTAAAAAAGGTATGATAAATAAATAAAAATATAAATAAATAAATAAATAAAACCCATTTTTATATTTACTCCATAAATCTCCTTATATTTAAGAAAACTCAAAAAAGAAGTTTTATTTAGGTGAAGCCTATTGGCCAAATACCATGTAACAAATTATTATTAATACCAAGAGCCAAATACCATGGAACAAATTATTATTAATACCATGAGCTAAATACCATGGGTCAAATACCATATTTTATATTTACTCCATAATCATCTTTATATCTAAGGTCACTCAAAAAAGATGTTTTATTTAGGTGAAGCCTATGTGACAAATACCATCAGCCAAATTAATATTATTATCTAATATTCATATTAATGTGTAGATGTAATGTAAGAAAGTTTGTAAAAATTTTTAATGTCAGCTCAATATATTTAAATATATTTGTAATGGAAAGGTAAATTTTACAAACTATTGATTCTGGAAATCAAATAAGATTTAGAGATATACTTATATTTTTTTTTTATTTAGGTGAAGCCTATGGGTCAAATACCATGGAACAAATGATTTTTAATACCATGGATCAAATACCATGGAAAAAATTATTATTAATACCATGCCCTAAATATCATGGGTCAAATACCATATTTGACCCATAGGCTTCATTTAAATAAAACAAAATATAAGTATATCTCTCAATCTAAATCGTGGAAACATCTGAACATTATATTCTATCATTGGTGTGTGATGGGAGGGAGAGATAGTGGGAGGTGGGTGAGAAAGTGAGAGAGACGACTTGAGGGAGAGGAGAGAGAGATGGGAAGATAGAAGGAGTTGGAAGGGGAAGAAAGACAAAGAGAGAAAGGTGGATAGGGAGAGGGAGTGACAAGGGAGAAGGGGAAGAGAGAGAGAGAAGAGGAATAGAGAGAGGGAGAGGAAGAGGGAGGGAGAGAGGGATATATAGATATGGAGAGAGAGTGTGTATGTTCTTGGGGTGATAAGGAGAGACAATGGTAGATAGAGATTTAGATGGAGAGGGGAGAGAAGGAATATGAGAGAGGAAAAGAGAGGGAGGGAGGAAGAGAGATAGATATGGAGAGAGAAGTGAAAGAGAGACAAAGAGAGAGGGAGGAAGAGGGAGGGAGAGAGAGAGTGGGAGAGGAAGGGGGTGAGAGAAAGAGAGGGAGAGGAATAGGGAGGGAGTGAGAGAGAGAGAGATACATATGTAGATAGATATGGAGATATAGTGTGTATGTTTGGGGGATGTGAGAGAGAGAGAGAGAGAGACTTAGGGGAAAGAGGGAAGAAGAGATAGACAAAGAAAATGAGAGAGAGAGAGAGAGAGAGAGACTTAGGGGAAAGAGGGAAGAAGAGATAGACAAATAAAATGAGAGAGAGAGAGAGAGAGAGAGAGAGAGAGAGAGAGAGAGAGAGAGATCATGCCATGTGTTTCAGGGTATGGGATAGAGAAACAGATAAGGAGGGATGGAGGGAGGTATATGCATAGATGGTAGGGGGGAGATGGAAGAAGATAAATATTGAGAAAGGGAGGGAGAGGTGGTTAGAGAGAGACCGAGGAGAGAGTGAGGGGTAGAGAGAGAAGGGGAGAGGGAGGAAGATAGACACCGAATGGAAGGTGGATACAAAGACATATATAGACATAAAATTTATATCTAGAAAGTCATGAATATTTTGGTTTTTCACTAAATATATGTATTGATTTGAGTGTAGTATTTGATTTCTAATCCAAATTGATCACTTTCACTAGATGCATTTATTTCAATGTAGATGCCGATTTTTAATCCTATTTAATACCTTACACTAGATGCAGTTATTTTAGTTAGATGTTGATTTTTACTCCTATTTGATTGCTTGCACTAGATGCATTGATTTAAGTCTAGATATTGATTTCTAATCGTATTTGATCACTTGCACTAGATGCATTGATTTCAATGTAGACAGTGATTTCTAATCCTATTTAATACCTTACACTAGATGCATTGATTCCAGTGCAAATGTTGATTTCTACTCCCATTTGATTGCTAGCATGGGATCCATTGGTTTTAGTGTACATATTGATTTGTAATCCTATTTGATTTCTTGCAATAGATGCATTGAATTTAGTGTAGATTTTTATTTCTAATCCTATTTTATTGTTTGCACTAGATGCATTGATTTCAGTGTAGATGTTTATTTCTGATTCGATGCAACTATATGTATGATGTGTATTATTTTCAAGGTAATTAGATTAATACTATGCATTGATTCCAGTGTAAGAACATCTCTTCCACCTCCAACTATATCTCTATCTCCAATTGTATCTCCTTCTTTATCTCTCCATCTCACCCCCAAAACATACACACACACTCTCCATATATATCTATCTCTCTCCCTCTCTCTCCCTCCCTTTTCTACCCCCTCTCTCTCTCTTATACTTCTTTCTCTCTCTAAAAATTCTCTCTTCATATCTATATCTCTTCCACCCCACCCTGTATTTGCATCTCTCTTCTCCGCTCTATGCATTGGTTTCAATGTAGATATTAATTTATAATCCTATTTGATTGCTTGCAATATATGAATTGAATTTAGTGTAGATTTTTCTTTCTAATCCTATTTGATTGTTTGCACAAGATGCATTGATTTTAGTGTGGAAGTTGATTTTTTTTATTGTTTGCACTTGAGGCATTGATTTCAGTGTATATTTTGATTTCTGATTTGATGCAACTAGATGTATGATCTACCTTAATTTCAAAGTAATTATATTAATATTGCACATTGATTTCAGTTTAAGCACATCTCTTCCCCCTCCATCTATATCTCTATCTCCCATTGTCTCTCCTTCTTTATCTCTCTATCTCACCCACCAAACATACTCTCTCTCTCTCTCTCTCTCTCTCTCTCTCTCTCTTTAACACTTCCCTCTCCATATATATATCTCTTCCTCCCCGCCCTCTCTCTGCATCTCTCTTCTTCCCTCCATCTATATCTCTATCTCACCCCAAAACATACACAGACACTCATAGTGTGAACACATAAAAATTATTCATGACACGAGTTGACTTATGTGTTGCAATAATTCAACCATAAATACAAAACTTGAATTTTAATCCAAAATAAAATTTTCGCTTACCCGAAATGTCTTCTTCTTGAAACTATAAACCATTTGTAATTGGCCACATCCTTATTATTCCAATTTTCCATCATTAAACATTGTTAATTACTTTTCATTCAAACACAGTAATAGCGAATAAATAAATGTGTGACAATAAGAACAATAAAATAAAATAGTTTCAGATTGATCGCAATGAAGATTGTTTGTAATTGACTTCATTCTTATTACTCACATTTTCTGTCATTCAATATTGTTACATTGTCAATTTTCCCTTAAATTTTTTATTTCATCATTTTTCATCATTCAAGTTAGTAACTATCTCATAATTCATCATTAATCTTAGACATTTTTAGCATATTTTAAATGATCAAAATAATTAGTTTTTCAAAAAAATTTGTATGACCGCACATGACTGAAACCAACCTAGATCCATCTTAACTCCGGATCTATCAAGCGCCGAGAGGGATCAAATTTCTCGAGGTGCAAACCTTTCCTTAAGTTTTGCTCTCAAAAAAGAGGTTTTCACCTTGAAATATTTGTTCCCTCTCAGTGCTTAATAGATCTGGAGTTAAGATGGATCTAGGTTGGTTATCTAATATTCATATTAATGTGTAGATGTAACGTAAGAAAGTTTGTAAACTTTTTTAATGTCTGCTCCATATATTTCAATATATTTGTAATGGAAAGGTAAAGTTGACAAACTATGATTCTGAAAATCAAATAAGATTGAGAGATATACTTTTATTTTGTTTTATTTATGTGAAGTCTATGGGCCAAATACCATGGAACAAATTATTGTTAATACCATGGGTCAAATACCATGGAAAGAAATTATTATTAATACCATGCGCTAAATACCATGGGTCAAATACCATATTTGACCCATAGGCTTCACCTAAATAAAACAAAATATAAGTATATCTCTCAATATAAATAGTGGAAACATTTGAATATTATATTCTATCATTGGTGTGTGATGGGAGGGAGAGATAGAGGGAGGTGTGTGAGAATGTGAAAGAGAGGACTTGAAAGAGAGGAGAGAGAGAGGGGAAGATAGATGGAGTTGGAAGGGGAAGAAGGACAGAGAGAGAAAGGTGGAGAGGGAGAGGGAGAGACAAGGGATAAGGGGAAGAGAGAGAGAGAAGAGGAAGAGAGAGAGGGAGAGGAAGAGGGAGGGAGAGAGATATATATAAATATGGAGAGAGAGTTTGTATGTTTTTGGGGTGATAAAGAGAGACAATGCGAGATATAGATATAGATGAAGGGGGGAGAGAGGGAATGAGAGAGAGGGAAAGAGAGGGAGGGAGGAAGAGAGATAGATATGGAGAGAGAAGAGGAATAGAGACAAAAAGAGAGAGAGGAAGAGGGAGGGAGAGAGAGAGTGGGAGAGGAATAGGGTGAGAGAGAGAGAGGGAGAGGAATAGGGAGGGAGGGAGAGAGAGGGATATATATATATATATATATGGAGAGATAATTTGTATGTTTGGGGGATGAGAGAGAGAGAGAGAATTAGGGGAAAGAGGGAAGAAGAGAGAGACAAAGAAAATGTGTGTGTGTGTGAGAGAGAGAGAGATCATGCCATGTGTTTTATGGGATGAGATAGAGAAGCAAATAAGGAGGGATGGAGGGAGGTATAGATATAGATGGCAGGGGAGAGAGGGAAGAAGATAAATATAGAGAAAGGGAGGGAGAGGTGGTAAGAGAGAGACCGAGGAGAGAGGGAGGGGGAGAGAGAGAAGGAGAGAGGGAGGGAGATAGACACATAATGGAAGGTGGACACAAGGACACATATAGACATAGAATTTATATCTAGAAAGTCATGAATATTGTGGGTTTTCACTAAAATATATGTATGGATTTGAGTGTAGTAGTTGATTTCTAATCCAAATTGATCACTTTCACTAGATGCATTTATTTCAATGTAGATGCCAATTCTTAATCCTATTTAATACCTTACACTAGATGCATTTATTTTAGTTAGATGTTTATTTTTACTCCTATTTGATTGCTTTCACTAAATGCATTGGTTTCAGTGTAGATATTTATTTCTAATCGTATTTAATCACTTGCACTAGACGCATTGATTTCAGTGTAGAAGTTGATTTCTAAACCTATTTAATACCTTACACTAGATGCATTGATTCGAGTGCAAATGTTGATTTGTACTCCTATTTGATTTCTTACACGGGATCCATTGCTTTTGGTGTAGATATTGATTTCTAATCCTATTTGATCGCTTGCAATAGATGCATTGAATTTAGTGTAGATTTTACTTTCTAATCCTATTTGATTGTTTGCACTAGATGCATTGATTTCAGTGTAGATGTTTATTTATGATTTGATGCAACTAGATGTGTGATGTGCATTAATTTCAAAGTAATTAGATTAATAATGTGCATTGATTTCAGTGTAATCACATCTCTGCCCCCTCCATCTATATCTCTGTCTCCCATTGTATCTTCTTCTTTATCTCTCCATCTCACCCCCCCAAACATACACATACACTCTCCATATATACTATCTCTCTCCCTCTCTCTCCCTCCATTTTCTGCTCCCTCTCTCTCTTTTCTCCTTCTCCCTCTATCTAGCACTTCTATCTTCATATCTATATCTCTTCCACCCCATCCTATATTTGCATCTCTCTTCTCTCCTCTATGCATTGGTTTCAATGTAGACATTGATTTCTAATCCTATTTGATTTCTTGCAATATATGAATTGAATTTAGTGTAGATTTTTCTTTCTAATCTTATTTGATTGTTTGCACAAGAAGCATTGATTTTAGTGTAAAAGTTGATTTCTTTGATTGTTTGAACTTGAGGCATTGATTTCAGTGTATATTTTGATTTTTGATTTGATGCAACTAGATGTATGAAGTACATTAATTTCAAAGTAATTATATTAATATTGCACATTGATTTGAGTGTAAGCACATCTCTTCCCCCTCCATCTATATCTCTGTCTCCCATTGTCTCTCCTTCTTTATCTCTCTATCTCTCTATCTCACCCCCCAAACATACACACACGCACTCTCTCTCTAACACTTCTCTCTCCATATCTATATCTTTTCCTCCCCATTGTGTCTTTGCATCTCTCTTCTCCCCTCCATCTATATCTCTATATCACCCCTAAAACATACACACACACTCATAGTGTGAGCACATAGATATTATTCATGACATGAGTTGATTTATGTGTTGCAATAATTCAATCATAAATGCAAAACTTGAATTTTCATCCAAAATAAAATTTTCTCTTACCTGAACTGTTTTCTTCTTGAAACTATAAACCAGTTGTAATTGGCTACATCCTTATTATTTCCATTTTCCATCATTCAACATTGTTAATCACTTTTCATTCAAACACGGTAGTAGAGAATAAATAAATGTGTGACAATAAGAACAATAAAATAAAATAGTTTCAGATTGATCGCAATGAAGATTGTTTGTAATTGAATTCATTCTTATTACTCACATTTTCTATCATTAAATATTGTTACATTGTCACTTTTCCCTTAAACTTTTTATTTCATCATTTTTCAACATTCAAGTGATCCCTCTTGGCGCTTGATAGATCCGGAGTTAAGATGGATTTAGGCTAGTTATTATACTAGCCATAGGAAGTATCTATTGTAATTCGATCATTATTAGTTTGTGTTTCACCTAAAAAATATTTTTTTTTATGATCTTAAAAAATAATTTAATCCATTTAAAAGAAGCTTGTAGACTTGCGACCTCCATGGCATTAAAAGTTTGTTAATAATTTATAAATATTGAGCTCATAGAGAATGAGTGCTTTTAAGTGAATTTGTTTATTTAATCATTAAGTCTAGGCTCAGTGAGCCTAGAGGCTCATTCTACAATCTAGTATGAGAGACACGTGTAAGTATGTCACGTCCTAAAAAAAATAATTAAAATAATTTTTGCTTATGTCTACCAAAAAATAAAAAATAAAATAACCATATAAATAAACAATTAAAAAGCAAGTTAAGACTAAAAGCTGTAAATTTAGATAAAATATATGTGAATTATGAGTAAAATAATTCAACATGAATTAATATAAAATCGCTCAATTGAAAAATTACACATTGTTTTTTGCACTCTAAAATAAATTTGTAACAAAAGAAATTTGATCTTTCTCTGCTCATGTTAGATTAGATCAATGCTTTAGATAAATCTATGCTATTGATTAACAATCTTCTCATATATGCACCATTAATTAGCTAAAATGATATGAGCTGGCATGTTCAATGAATTTAATGAAGGACTCAAGGCATCAAACAATGCCTGGCTGTCTATTAGGAATTGTTCCCGTGACCATCTTTGGGAGAGGGACTGCTTAAGTTGCGTTGATAGTCCTTCAGATTCAACATTAACGTTTGTCACTTTGATCAAGCAGTAATTCTACCACATTAACATGGTAACACTTCTGCATAAAAAGTATCAGGTTTGGTTTTATGTAAATATTTTATTATCTCCAAGATTGTACTGGTTTTACTAAAACATATTCCATGGCATCATATTGCTCAATTGTAGCGATTCAATGATATTTTTTCTCAACGATGATTAGAACCTCCGCCATTGTTTGATGGAACCGCGAAGTTATAATCGTCATTTTTATTATTTCGTTTTTATAGAATCGATCATTAATCCGCCCGTCATTCATAAATTCGACGGACGAGATTATTGAAATGATTGAAAATAAATGGGGATGGCTTAGTTGCTTTTGAGAATTGTTTTTTCATTGACATTTAAAAGGACTTTATTATTATCTTAAAAAAATATTGGAATATTTTTTTCCTGTAAATATCAAACAGTTAAGGTAATTAAAATTGCTAGGGGAACAACATTGAAGGTTGAAACTATCCTAAAAGAACATTTAAATTAATTTGTTTATTTTTTTAATATTATTTTAGAGAGATAATATTTGTAATTGACTATATATAATTTCTAGAGACAATATATTTTTAATTACGGTTAAAAAATAAAATTGTCTTTAGAGGGATAATAGTTGTAAATAAAGACACAATTTATAGAAAGACAATATGTCTTCAAGGTCAACTATTTTATCTAGATAGAGAAATTAAATTGTTTTTTAGGAGACAATAATTCCTATGTTCTATATTGTTTTTGTAGATAAAATAATCATGTGTATTAAAGTTTCTTTATAGAGACAATTTTTAAAGGCAATAATTTGAAACACTTGCTTTAAGACAACATTTAAAACAATACAGAAGTTTCTTTTTTTTCCGAAGTTAAGGCAGTTTACTCAAAGTCTTCCTTATCCTACTTATGTAGCAATGGCTCCTTGAGTAGTGTCACTATATATATTTTGAAAAAATAAATCATCAATTTCATAAATAATATCATAGATTCATCTTAACCTATGATCCATCAAGCTTCCATAAAGATTAAATCTCTTGAGGTGCAATAAATATTAAATCTCTTGAGGTGCAATATTTTTTTAAGAGTAACACTTGAGAAATGTTTCGAATCCCAAGATATTTGATCACTAAGAGGTTAACATGGATCTATATTGATTCGTCTATAAACACACACACCCCATTTATCAACTCCATGTCAAGCATTGTAAGAATTAAACATCTCCTTTATTTTGAGCAACACACCTACACACACACACACACACACACACACCATATTTCTAATCCATGTTGAAAATGAAATGATAGAAATGAAATTGATATTCCTATATATATATATATATTGTTTGGTAGGTTATGTGGGTCCTGAGATGACTAGCATGCCTAACATTTGGCTTGAGTAGCCATGACACAAGGGAATCTAAGAAACACCTTAGCCATCAAAATCACATACGGATCGCACACTAAACTTTAGCTTGGCTGGAATTTTTACCACAGAGTTTTGAACCAGTGATCTTTACACCATATATTTCCATAATAAAGCACCCTCTCACCATCTAATATCAAATCTCTTGAGGTGCAATATTTTTTTAAGAGTAACACTTGAGAAATGTTTCGAATCCCAAGATATTTGATCACTAAGAGGTTAACATGGATCTATATTGATTCGTCTATAAACACACACACCCCATTTATCAACTCCATGTCAAGCATTGTAAGAATTAAACATCTCCTTTATTTTGAGCAACACACCTACACACACACACACACACACACCATATTTCTAATCCATGTTGAAAATGAAATGATAGAAATGAAATTGATATTCCTATATATATATATTGTTTGGTAGGTTATGTGGGTCCTAAGATGACTAGCATGCCTAACCTTTGGCTTGAGTAGCCATGACACAAGGGAATCTAAGAAACACCTTAGCCATCAAAATCACATACGGATCGCACACTAAACTTTAGCTTGGCTGGAATTTTTACCATAGAGTTTTGAACCAGTGATCTTTACACCATATATTTCCATAATAAAGCACCCTCTCACCATCTAGTCTATGCCTCGTGCATGATATTCCAGTATATTAGTTGAGATACATATTCAAATATTTTATTTAAGTTATACACTAACATATTTTATAAAATTTGTATATAAGGAATTACACATCCCTTCCATTCTAGGTTGTAATACCAAAAGAATAAAAACAAAATATAGTCAACATAGTGAGAGTGATATTATTGATTTTTTATAATGAATTTTTATTTTTCTTAAATTTTCAGCTTCCTTTAGATCATAATTAGTCATATAAAAATAAAAGACTTACTATTGTGGCATGCCACAAGGGAAATGTGACCAAAAAGAGTGAAGATACTTTAAAGTTCTTATGTCTATCAAAATAACCAAATCAAAACTACAACATGATTATCACCAGAGGATGAAAAAAATTTCTCATGGAGGCTACCAAATAATAGTTGGGTGGAATAGAAAGACCAACTATTTAAAACATTACTAAACAATGAGAAAAAGAAATTCATAAGAGATAAAAATAAAATTAAAATGAAGTTGGATGCTCATCATTACTTATAATAACTAAAAGGGGAATAATCTCATGTGCTTACCTCTAATGGGGACTATCTCCCACATCAAATATGCATCTAAATATTTGTAAATCGGGTTTACACGCTGACATAGAAAGAGCACAATTTATTTTGGGCCTCTTAGATATGGTTCAAATGGACATCAATTTATTATGGTCCTCCTACTTTTCCATGATGACACAACCTAACATTGTTTCTATCAACCACAAGATTGATGGAATGGAAGTATTGGTTCCTACAACCCCTAAAACAACAAAGATCAAGGACCCAATCAAAAAATTTAGCTTGAACTTCCGATTTTGAATGGGAATTCTAGTCATGAATCAACCAAGCTTCGAGAAAACAAATTTCACCCTAAATTTCTAGAGAGGTGGTTAAATAGTAATTTTTGCTACAAACTGCAAACTAGGCCTGAGACTGTGCTCGAGGCATGCTAATACGACCCTAACCACTAGATTTATTCCTCAATCACATGTGTTATTGAAACATCCTACTAAATAAAGGCTAGTTCGTAGGTAAATTTGACCTAGAGAGAAGAGAAGGGCATGGGAATCAACATTAGATAGGGGCCTATGAAAAGCATATAGGAAGAAAAGTGTCAAGAGAAATGAAGTAAAATGTAACCAAAGCTAGGGAAATTGTAGAGATTAGTATGGAATAAGATTAAGAAATAGAGTGCTCTCTTTAAGCTATAAAAGAGAGAGCTCCCAACAAACAAAAACAAGCTTATGTCTATGCCCAAGGAAATGAGACCAATTTTATTGACCATAGAACGAGAACCATAACACTATAATCACAATACCAATAAGAGGAATTCAAATTCTACAATTTTACCGATAACACTATTGTATATGTATTCCATAAGACTTCAATGCTATCATGGTACTAACCCTCCCACCAGCTAATACTCTGACCAAATGTAATCACCATCGTGAACATTTGATGTTTGTAAATTATCCAGGCAACTATAGACAATGAAATATGGAAGGTGCAACCAAGAGGGCCTAGTCCTTCCTTCATAGGCGTACTGCAATTCTAGGGTCAAGGAAGGCACCATACCACCATAACGCCAACGATGCAAGTATCACTCGATGGTCACAAAAGTTTCTAGTTTAATTTTGTACATCATCATAACTCATAAACATGTGTCATTGCATGGGGATAGTGGGCCACACCACCCCATTTTTTTATGCTTGACGTGGTGGCTACGTGGCGGGCCTTCTCCCATCTATCCTTGGGAACATGTTCCAACATCCCCATCAGGATATGTTTTATAATAATTTTAATTAAAACTAACTAAGTTAATATGTATTTGACATTGTTTTCGTATTCAGTGGATATATATATATATATATATATATATATATATATATATATATATATATATATATATATATATATATATATATATGTACAAAGAATATTTGTTAATGCCAATTTGAGGACAAAAGAATGACACATCTCCCCGTAGAATGACCCCTCTACACAATAATAAATAATAGTATTGCAACAAAAAAAAATCCCATATATATATATATATATATATATATATATATATATATATATATATATATATATATATATATATATATATATATATATATATAATTTAAATGATTTTTTCAATCTTGACAATGTGACATGTATTATGAGTTAAGTGTTTATGATATATGAGGATAATGTTACAAAATATAAACTAAAAATATCACAAAGCATAAAAAACACTTAACTAGTAATACATGTCACATTGTCAAGATTGAAAAAATCATAAAATAAATAAATAAATTTTTTTAAGTTATATATATATAACAAGATTCTTAACCATGGAGATTCAACTCTATTTTATCATGGAGATTCTTCAAGTGTAAATAGGATTTGTTACAATACCATGGGCTAATATCATAACTTGTTGATCACATATGCCTAAAAAAGCAATAACTCATGTTCATATGCCATTGTTTTTTAATTAATCAATTTATGTAAGAGTATGGAAATGGAATCACTACTTTTGAGATAAATCTTAGCCTTCTATCTATGGCTACTACTAAGAATATTATAGAATATTATGTGTAAATTAAATGTTGACCATCTATGTATAATTATTGATAATGAAATTAAAATTATAGAATGTCTATTCCAAAATAGACATATGAAAGAAACTATTGTTGCTACTATTTTCATTACACCCAAAATAACTCAGTTTTGAGTATTTGAAAATTTGAAATACCTTTTCTCTCACAATTATATTATTGGATTTATCTCAGCTAGTTACAAGGAATGAATAAAATCTTCCTCCATGAAATTGAATTCCCACAAATGATATGATAAACTTTAATCTAATAGCTTTGATCATTGTTATTGAAAAACACACAAATTACCTTACCCTTAAGCCTTTCGGCAAAGAAAGAAATAGATTATTTAGCACTGAAAACTCTTGTATAATAAAAACCTAATTAAAAAAATATTATATATATATATATATATATATAATTCATTGTAATTAAATACCTTACCCTTAAAACATTTGACAAAGGGAAAAAAATTTCTTTCCGGTTCAAGGTCCAACTAAAATAAGACTTTAATTAAAATAATTTACCCTATATGAATTTAACATATTATTTAAGAGATTCAATTTAAAGTGGGGACAACCACTCCTCCCAAGCACTAAAGATAGATTCCGTTAACAAAACATTATATATATATATATAAGTTGGACATAATTATCTCATAATGAGTATAGTAGAGAAGATATTCTTTTTATAAAGATAGTAAAAGATGAATATGTATGGTTTAATTTTAGTTTGGATTATAAATCTAAATGATGTAATTTTATTTATTATATATTTTTAACTGGTCTAAGTTAATAAAATTTAATGATTGTTTTCATTTCAAAGTGATTCTATAGGCTTAGTTTAAATCTTTATGTGGGTATAGGTAGTTTCATATAACAAGTGTATTTTACAACTTAGTGTGCAGGGGATGTGAAATTTTTTCACTTTTAAATAAAATGCAGATGTCTTATTTTTTCATTTTCAAAAATATTATCATACTAATTTTAAATAAAATATTTTAATATCCATGTTAAGAAATATTTTTGAATATAAACATCATTTACATTTATATGTTAATAAATTCCTTTTTTTCTTATAATAACTTAATATATATAAAGAAAAAATAATTAAATATAAAAAAAATTATTTACTTCTTAATAAGTGAGATGTGTAATTGATGTAATTAATATGGCATAAGAAACAAATATTAAAAGAAGAAATTAATGTGATCATCAATACAATATATTTTTTCTTGTAAGCTTGGTTGGACTACATCTTCATCATGTCCAATATATCACCCCTATAAAGGTGGGGAATTAAATTGATGACTTCATTGATGTGCCTTAACAAAGCATCCAATCACAGTCTATCCAAAACTCCTAGAACAATACAATATTTGAATAGAAACATTAAGCAAAATATTTTAATATTAACTATATAGATAAATAAATTGAGTATACATATATTTAAAAATATATCAACATCAAAAAAAAATTCCTTAACAAAATAACCAATCACAATGTATCCAAAACCCCTCCGACAATACAATATTTTAATAGAGACACAAAAAAAATACTTTAATATTAACTATATAAATAAATAAATTGAGACTACATATATTTAAAAATATATCAACATCAAAATGCAAAAAAATAAAAATAAAATTATTCTCTCTTCCACCACACGCACCTCTGTTGAACATTATAATCTCTAGCTTAATTACAAACCTGGCGTGTTTAATAAAGTCCAAATATGCAAGTTCATAATCTCATAACCCAAATCAGCAGGAGTAGATGTTATTAAACCTATTCTAGCTGGTGGACGCCCCGTCCTGCATAGTTCGTAGGTTCAACAGATTAAAAAGAAAAAATGAACAATAGTGTCATGATTTTCTCTCTATTTCAGTGCCGAACCCCCATATAAGAACCACAACTTAGTTTATATAGATCACGAAGCTCCTCGTCTAGTCGTTGTTTCCTGTCAGATCTTTCCAATAACGAATTACCCGATTACAGTTAACTTTACAACAAATTTGGGCATATTTGACCCTTTTTCAACAAGTTTAAAGTGTCAAATCATCTTCGATTTGTCCCATAGTTAGCTTTTTCTTAGTGGTTATTTCTTCTTCCCTTTTTTATTGCGACATCAAGAGCTTCATTTCGTTCAGTTGCCAAGTGTTAAATAATCTGATGTGGTGCTCATCATCGGAGAAAGTTAATTCTTTTTAATTGTTGTTTAATACATATATTTCTTTA
Organism: Pinus albicaulis; assembly: GCA_034641835.2. Classification (NCBI taxonomy): domain Eukaryota; kingdom Viridiplantae; phylum Streptophyta; class Pinopsida; order Pinales; family Pinaceae; genus Pinus; species Pinus albicaulis. Next base: position 155,161,507 of record CM076584.1, on the reverse strand, counting down.
TGATATACAAAATACTCCCTTCCATACAATGCAACTTATCAAGATTGGGATTTTGTGACCCAAAGATGAGAAGCCGCCTTAAAGTAGAAATTATATCTCCTAGACTTGTTGACCATATTACAAGTTGTTATTTGAAGATTACTCAATTTTGCGTGTGCATGTGAAAGAACATATTATTGTTGGAATTTTATTTCTAACCATCGTTATGAATAAATAATGGTGCAGCTCACAATTTCATTAATTTTTTGATAGCAGAGAAGGATAAGGAGTAGATCTGAGATCTGGAGGTGTTTCCATGCAACCAACAACAAACCAAGTACCGAGTTATCCTCTACGTTTATTATTTTCAACCACCGCATTGACTTATTGTTTGCCCGCATTTCGCCGCCCACATCTTTTATAGTTTACCCATAAGATTTTCCGTTGTTATGTTAAATCCCTGCCGATGCAATATCGGTGGGACCCACATATCCCTACCGCATTGTATTTTCCACTTAACCCTTTGTATTTCGGTTACCGCACTTACCTTTGTTTACTGCCCGCATACCGCACATCGCAACATTTAGCACTTATGAAAGTTATTTCTCTGTCGATGCGATATCGACAAGACCCACCTAACCCTTTACTGCTCACAAGTTCGCAATCACAAGTTTTTAAGTTTACCTTCTGCCGCCTGCAAGTTATGTTATATGTTTAGCGATGCGATATCGCTGTCGCATATCGCAATCGCACAAATTTAAGTTTTCCCCAGCACCCGCAGGCTATTTTATTTTGGGTGTGATGCAATGTGTCACGTCACATCGCACATCATAGTTCCCAATGTTTAATGGATAGTGTCATATGTTAAATTTTAATATCATCGAAATGCAATAAGGCCGCGGATGTGACGTGATTTCAGAGCCGGAACCGATAAAATTTGTAGTCCTCCAGTTTCTGTTTTGAATGCGTTTTTACATGTTTTCCTGTGTAGTTCAGAATACAATTTGCGTACCGTTTTTAGTGAAAGAATGGGTCTTTTGACAACCCAAAGATTATTAGTTGTTGAAATTTCGTTCAACAATTGAATTGCATTGATTAGATTTAGGTTTTACAGGCTTCGACCATTTTTATATCAGCAGAATGTAATTTCATTATGAGAGTAGAGTTGAATAGAAAAACGAATTTCGTTCCTCTCTCGTGTTTTATATTGTCTGTCTGTGATTGTTATTTTCACATTATTTGCCTTCTCTGTGTTGTTGGGGAAACACATTTTCCTCTATTTATTCTATTCATAAATCTCAACATGGTATCAGAGCAGGTTTAGGCTCTCAGTCAAAGAAGCATGAGCTCGCTCTCTTCGCTATAGAAGTTGTATGATTGGTTTGAGAAGCGGATTTCTCCAGCAACAAGAAAGCTTCTATTTTACACAGTCAAGAATATTGTTTGTTTACACAGTTATAATGGCAGCGACAGGCACAAGCCTGAAAAATCCACAATTACCACAGTTCAATGGTAAAAAATATGATTATTGGGACATTACAATGAGATCCCTGTTTGCTTCACAATATATATGGGAGCTGGTGGAACAAGGTTTCCAAGAACCAGCTGACGCAACAACGTTGGCTGCTTTGACAGCAATAGAAAGAGACATGTTGAGAGATAATAGGAAGACGGAATCCAAAGCCCTCTTCTATCTCTTTCAGGCAGTACATGAGAGTATTTTCTCAAGGATTGTAGTAGCAACAAAGTCTAAGGAGGCATGGGATATACTCAAAACAACCTATTAAGGCATGGAGAAGGTGATGACAATAAAGCTACAAATGCTGAGGAGAGACTTTGAAGCTCTTTGTATGAAAGAGTCTAATAACATAGAGTCATTCTTCACACATGTGATTGGGTTGATTACCCAGATAAGGTCTCATGGAGAGACACATGAGGAAAGAGGAATAGTGGAGAAAATCTTGAGAAGTCTACCCTTAAGATTTGATGCCATAGTAGTGGTAATAGAAGAGACAAAGGATCTCTCACAATTTTCAGTGGATGAGCTTCATGGATCCCTGATGTCTCATGAACATAGACTGAATAGAACAACGAATTCCTCATTGGAGCATGATTTCAAGACACAAATGTCTTTTGGTCGAGGTAGAGGTCAAGAAATATCAAGCTACCGTGGAAAAGGAAGAAGCCCACAGACAAGTGGAAGAAACAACATTGCAAGCACAAGTGGAAGGGGCAGCACCAAAAATTAAAGTGAGGGCTCGAGCCAGAGTCAAGCACAAGGACATAGGTATGAAAAATTGTAAGTCGAATGTCATTATTGTAAAAAGGATGGGCATTATGCCAATGAATGTAGAAAGAAAAAAAATGACATGAGTAATAGGAAAAATGTTAATTTTGCAAAATAAAGTTAGAACCAGAGTAATGTGCTTCGAACATGTAATGTACCACAAGAAAAACAAGAATATGTATGGTTCTTAGACTCGGGTTGTAGTAACCACATGACTGGAAACATATCAATGTTTGCCAATTTGGATGAGAATGTGAAGTCTGAAGTAATAACAGGGATTGATAGTAGAGTCTTTGTCAAGGGGAAAGGAAGAGTATCAATACTGACAAGGAAGGGAGAGAATAAATTTGTGCCAGATGTCTATTATGTACCTGGCCTGAAATGCAACTTTCTGAGCTTTCGACAGCTCATGAACAAGGGCTACAATGTGTTTTTTAAGAATCATGTGTGTACAATCATGGGAATACCTCCTGTTAGTCATCAATAATTTTTTCTATTTGTAGATGACTAAATACTTTTCCTATATTTCTAAAAATAAGATTCATGAATATTGTGAGTTTTAGAAATCTCACTGTCTTCATTATCCTTAAAACAAAATTTTCACTATTTTACTACTCTGCCATTTCATGGTTAAGCTACCACTCCTAAAGGACCCCTCATGGGCTCATGCCACTCATATTTATCCTATTCTCCCACCCATAACCTCAGCACTATGTTTTGCCTTTGCCTCACCCCTCCACTTTCCATCTAGGATTGCCAAATAACCTGCTCCTTATCATGTTCACCAGGTGCCTCAAACATTGATGGTCTCAAAACTATCTCTGTAGGCTCTTTAGATAAATCAAGTACATTGGATTTCGAATCTTTAATACATCAATTTTGTCAAAACTCTTTTTTTTTACACTTGAAGACCCCAAGCCAAGCTTTCAGTCAAAGACCAAGTCAAAGGAGCCTCCCACTAGGTCATTAGGGTTTCGTAGGTTGTAGGGTTATCCTTTGTGTTTTTGAGATCTGCATTTCCTATGCTATAGGCTCTTTTAAATGTAAAAGAAGAGCAACACATGATTTCCCAAGAAAGAGCAGAAAATTTCCAGAGGGGGCTACTTTGTCAATTTCAAGTTTTGCACAAGGTAAATGTGCTTGGCATTTCTGTAGGAATGACAAGAGGTGGATCAGAAAAGGAAATTGATAATGTAACTAATGTGTTCCTAAAAGAAGATAGGGAGCAGTTTTTGTTCAAGGAGAAACAAGGTTCGTAGGACTAATTGGGCTGGCAGTGTGCCAAGCAAAGGTCCAATGCAACAGAACACATGGAGGAGGCACACCAAGTGAACCAAACATGGAAGAGATTTATTATAAATTATAAATGAAAAAGGGAAAATGGTGAGGTGAACTAGATAGAAATGAATGAACTTGAGAGGGCTATAGAGAACTTAGAATAAAATATTGATAATTGCTCTCAAGCATCCCAGAAACCTAGGGTTTTTGTAAGGTGATCAAAGAAGGTAAAAGGGTAAGTTTGGACTCCATAATCACAGTAAAGGATTCATGAAGATATCACTATTTGCAAAAATTCCAAATTCATCCCAAGGAGTTTGTCATGCCAAAGATGGTCAAAAGAGGTAAAATGAAGCTGTTAAGCCTCCATCATGACAACAGAAAGAATATTTTAAGGGGCTAGTGTGTATGTCATCCCAGAGTTTGCGAAGGTGAGATTCCTCACTGTTTCAAAGAACAAAGAAGTAAAGAATATCAGTGAGAAGGGAAGAAACCATGTTTAAATTCACCCACACTCAAAAATGTCAAAAGGGGTAAAAACTTGATTACAACTTCACAATGCAAGCAAAAAAGGTGTTTTGACAGTGCTGCCATAAGGAAGAAATCCCTCAAAAATGTTTTAAGAAGCTTACCATTACTGAATGAGCTAAAGAGATGTGTTAGGTTTCAAGATGGCAGAAAAGGCAAATTTGGTTTTTTGATATGTCAAGATGAGTGAAACAAACCCTCAGGCTAAAAAATACCATTTCATGTTGCCAGCAAGATGGCATAAAAAAGGAAAGGGTCATTTAAATGTTTTTTTTAACCACCTGTGGAAAAAAATAAGGGAATATCAGTTAAATGAAAAGGATAAAAAAACAATGGCAAAGTGGGTTTTCTAAGTTCAATTTATTTTCCTAGGCTATAAAGAACCATTTTGTCCTTCACGCAACTCATTAAGCACTTGAAAAGACAACCAGAGAATCCAAGAGATAAATTTGGGCAAGTCTACCTGGCGCTACACATTCATGTAGGCGCTATGCGTTTAGTGCCCGGTGCTGTGCGTTCAGAGGATTTTCCAGTGAAAAATTTCACTGCACTGCACGTTCAAAGACACACACTGCGCATTCATGCAAGCGCTACGCTTTCACCCAGGAGAGCCAGACAGGCCTAGACTGCATTCAGGTGCTGCAACCAGGAGAGCCCAACAGGCCAAAACTGCGTTCAGGCACTGCACCCAGGAGAGCCCGACAGGCCCAAACTGCGTTCAGGCGCTGCACCCAGGAGAGCCCGACACCCGAAAACGTGTGTAGGTGCTATGCGTTAGGCAGGGGGGACCTGAATCTGCGTGCAGACACTGCGCTTTCGACTGAAGCTCCTCCTTCACCTACAAGTGCCCAAAGAACATCAAAAACTCCTTCAAGCTGACATCAAAGGACTTTCAAGGGCATTGCAAATTGGTAGGTGGATGTCTTGCCTTTTCCTCCAGTGGATTTTGATGGTTTAATGTCAAAAGGAATTGACTAAACCCTAAGGACTGACAAACCCTAATATTCAAGCTAAAAAACCCTATTTCAACCTCCATCATCTACAAACAAGAATATATCAGTCAAGTAGGGTATGAAGTAGTATGGTTGCAGTGATTTGAAGATTGACCCTTCATCAAAGCTTAAAAGGCTCAGTCATACACCTACACCTTCCTCTCACTCACTTGCAAAGGCTGCCTTTCACCATCATTGCAAATCACTTCTCATATCAAGTTTCACAAGCAGAGGTAGGGTCTTTTTAAAAACAACAGTAATGAAAATGTCAGGAGAAGAAGGGAATGTTGGTAGTGAATAAGGTGAACTACCTAGGAGGAAAAAAAACAGAGGTGGGAAGGTTAATAGGTTTGAACCCCAAGATACTGTGGAGCTTAATTCCTCTCCTATGATTATAACATGTTTTCAAAATGTAGGGTGTATTCAATTTTGTGAAAAAGTCCAACAGGTGCAAAGTCACCCTGAGCTCACTAGGTTGTTTATCCTCAACCTACACAATAAACAAGTGAATCTTGTAGGGGTAAAATTTGAGTTGTCATTAGATGCCATTTCTATTACCACTGAAATGCCTAATATTTGCGAACAATGGTTCAAAAGAGCAAAGTTAGACATAAGATGCTATGAGCCATTTTTCAAACCCGGATATAAAGGAGGCTGCAAATCTATCTTCTCTTTTTCACATTTGCTGGAGAGGTATGCACCCTTGATGAGGATCATCATGAACTATTTTACATGTGAGGGGAGGTACTATAGAATTTACTCCTATCATATCATATTACTCATGCACTTTACTAGGGTTAAGATGCTTCATTTACCCTACTACCTATATAGGAGTATCAACAAGATATCTTCTGTTGTACAAAAGAGGAACTACTCCCAGCAAATGCAAAGTTTGTTCCATCACTCCTTGATCAAGATGGTTGTGCTACATCAGTTGGAGCAAAAGGGCATACCATGGGAGGTTTTCATTGCTCATGAGGTCTTCACAAACCCACAACCCAATCATCAGCAAAATTTTCCCTCAACATCTCATCCTCCTCCCCCTACTCCTCCATCACCTCACACCGATCATGCTTCATCATCCACACATGAGTCCTCACCTCAAGAAAACATTCCTTCCTCACCCTCTCCCAATGGCTTAGATAAATAATGTTGAGATTCAACAAGATGATGAGCTTAGTGAAAAGAGTCTCCTTCACTAAGTGGGCCCGCAAGCTATTTTTGGTGCAAGTCTCTTTTTAGACTGTCTATTTTAAGACATGGTGATCATAATTCAGAAGTTGCTGGATGCTATTTGTGGATGGTTGATCAAGTTGGAAAAATAGATGAAATTCTATTTTTAGTATATTGGGAAAAGTCTATTTATAGATCGTCGATCTAAAAATAGATGCATGTCGATTATTATTAGCTCTTAATAATCATCAGACTCTAAACATCAACTTATTCTCTTGGAGAACTTAAGTTCAGTGCACAGATTTGGAAAATCAGTGGACTGAGGGAATTACGCAATTCCCAAGGGCAACTGGTGGTTCATGCATGGAGGACTCTGTTAGAACTGAAGTGGCAAAGTTATGACAGAGTTGGAAGAGTAGTTTATGGAGTTGTATTAGTTTAACTCAGTTAGACTCAGTTGAGCTAGTTGTATCTAGTCTAACTGAATGACACACTAATGAGAGTGGAGTGAATAAATTAGTTAATTAATTCACAAATAATAACTCATTAATCAACTGAACAATATAGCAGTTAACTAGTGTGCATGGCAGTTCTAGTGAAGACCCAATGAAGAGATAGGTGAAAGGGCAAGATGGACTATCTGTTGTGACTATAGTGATGCATTGATTGCATCACACACACATTGGAGTTTCCAATGAGGATTGCGTAGTCAATGCAAGGGTAATTTGAATTCATTCAGAGCCATTCTTCATCAGGGATTGTGCATTGGAGGCAGGCTAGAAGGGGGCAAAGATCGATGCATGGATTTGCAGATTTTTCTGATTAATGTGTGATGATTGTATTGTACTGAGAGCTTGATGTACTAAGCTTTTTATGAGATTTTCATATGATATCCATGATACATAATATATGATAGTTGGGGTTTTCAGCTTCAGGCTTTCCCGTTAAACAACTGTGTTATGTGCGATTATTTTTATTTATGCTTCACATGTGTGTGCAATTAATTTTTCGCAAAAGATTAACAGTGGAATGATTCTGTATTTTGCAAGAAGTTAAATATTGTGAGATCAGGGGAATATAGGACATATGCATGCTTAATTTATATATTTTATACATGGTATCAAAGCATTGTTAGGTCTTGAAGATTGCAATTGTGAAGAATTGGTGAGTTTGTGCTGGAGGAAAATTCGAATTTGTTATAGAAGATTCTTGGTGCAGAAGTTGAGTATACATTGAAATGTCTTTCAATGGGTTGCGATTGGAGTACGCCCTTGATGGAAGCTCGAATTACATAGCCTGTAAGGACAGGATGGAGGTGGTGTTGGAGGATAATGGACTAAAGGAGTTCATTGATAGCGATGTTCCTAAGCTAGGATCTAGCGATGCTGCATTACTTGACGCATTGCAAAAGAAGTCAACAAAGACAAGAAGAATTCTGTTGGAAGGTGTGAAGGACCATATTGTGTCTAGCCTTCATGGGAAAGCCACTCCATTCTTAATGTGGAAGGCTTTGACAGACTTGTTCCAAAGAAGAAGTGACCAGAGGAAGTTAGCGCTTAAAGACAAGCTTAGAAAAATAAAAATGGAGAAGGGCGACAGTATTCCAAAATACCTCACGAAGTTTGTCCACTACAAGGATGAACTGGGAAGTGTGGGGGTTACTATTGATGATGAATACTTGGTGAGCTTGGCTCTCCTTGGGTTTCCAAAGAGTTGGCATAGCTACGAAGACTATGTCAATGGACGAGAGAAACTGCCGGGATGGGATCAACTTTGGTCAAATCTTGTGCAGGAGGAGATAAGGCGGGGTACCAGGGATGGATCTTCATCAAAGAATGAAGATGAAGAGAATTCCGCTTTGGCTACCAAAGCAAGGAAAGGGAAGGGGAAAAAATTTCCTTCAAAATCTGATGCTAAAGGCAAGAAGCAGGATTTGTCCAAAGTGAAGTGTTTTCACTGTCACGAACATGGGCATTTCACCACTAACTGCCCACAAAAGAAGAAGAACAAGAAGGTTGTTGGAGCTGCAGCTGGAGAGGCCTTAGCCTCGCAATTTGAAATTTATTTCTCTTTGATCTCATGCTTGGTTTCAAGCACAATGGGATTGGTGTGGTATCTTGATAGTGGTGCGTCTTTCCATATGACTAGAGACAAGGAGTTGTTTAGTGACTTGGAGGAGAAGGACCTCCAGATGCATATAGAGATGGGAGACGATTGTCGGTACAGTGTGACTAGAATTGGGACCATTACCTTTGAGAGGGAGTCTGCTAATCCAATATTTTTGAAGAATGTTATGCATGTTCCAGGTTTGAAGAAGAACTTGGTCTCAGTCGCAATGCTGGAAGACAAAGGTTATGATGTTGTTTTCAGTGAGGGAAAAGCCTTCCTTCAATAGAAAACAATGGGTCACACCAAGAAGATAGGGGTTTGAATTAAGAATCTCTACCAGTTGGAGGTAGATGGTTGCGCTGCAATGGTGAGAAAAGTAGAAGAAGTGGTGAGCTGGGATGAGGGAAAATTATGGTACAGGAGATTGGGCCATCTTCACCATGGTGCTTTGAATATTTTGCAGCAGATTTCTACTGGACTTCCCAAGGGTACTCTTGCGGAGTCAGATTAGTGCAAGGGATGTACTATGGGTAAGTTTGTGAAGACCACCTTTCATGAGAAGGAGAACCGTGCTTCGGTGATCTTGGAGAGAATTCACACAGACATGTGTGGACCTTTCTCAGTTGCTTCAACAAAAAAACATAGGTATTATGTTATATTTTTTGATGACTATTCTTGTAGATGCTGGATCTTCTTCATGTAGAAGAAGAGTGAAACATTCTCAAATTTCTGTGAGTTCAAAGCATTGGTGGAGAAGGAGTCGGGGAAGCAAGTGAAATCTCTATGGAGTGATAATGGTGGTGAATACATCTCGGGCAAATTCAAAGACTTCTGTAGCAAAGAAGGAATTTGAAGAGAACTCATAGTTCCTCATAATCCATAGAAGAATGGGGTTGCAGAGAGGAAGAACAGAACAATCGTGGGTGCTGCACGAGCGATGCTGCATGACCAGGGCCTACCGATGCACTTGTGGGCAGAAGCATGAAACACTGCGGTTTATGTGCAAAACTGTTGTCCTCATAGAGTACTTGGCATGAGTACACCTGAAGAATATTTTACTGGTAAGAAGCCCGATATTTCTCATTTGAATATTTTTGGCTCATCTATTTACATTCATGTGACAAAGGATGGCAAGAAGAATCTAGAGCTGACTGCAGAAGTTGGGATATTTGTGGGGTACACAGAAACACCCCATAATTATCCTGTGTATTTCCCAGACAATCAGATGACTGTGGTGCAACAGGATATAAAATTCAATGAGATGAAAGCCATGAAGTTGTCGCTTGAGAGCGAGCTACACTTGCATGCGGAGGAGGAACTTCTTGTACCCAAAGATGAGCCTCTAGTTGTGGATCAGCCACAGGAGGAGATTCATGGAGTGGAGGAGTCCACTCATGCTGAACTAAACATCAGAAAAGGTAGAAAGCATACCACAGAAGTTGAGAGATTGAATCTTGATGTAGCACAGAATGTAGGAGTTCCTACATCACAGTGCAAACAGAGACAATCACCTGACCAATTTACTGGATACATGGCTCTTAGGAGCAAGTGTATCGTGACAGAGCCATATTCTTTTGAAGAAGCAGTGCAGGAGCCCACATGGGTAGATGTCATGGTGGAGGAGTATGAATCCATTGTCAGAAATAGTTCTTGGGAGATTGTTCCAAGGCTGGTGGGAAAATCATTTGTAGGATCAAGATGGATCTACAAGGTAAAGCAAGCTGCTGATGGGAGCATCAAGAAGTATAAGGCAAGATTTGTTTCCCAGGGCTTCTAACCGATCGAGGGGATTAAATATGAATAAACCTTTGCACCTATCACACGATATTCTTCCATACGAACCATCCTTTCTCTCTCAGTGTAGATGGGTTGGCACATTCATCAGATGGATGTGAAGACTGCGTTTCTTAATGGGATCATTGAGGAAGAGGTGTACATTGAGCAGCCTGAAGGATTTGATATCTTCAGCAGTGATTTGCATGTGTGCAGGCTCAAAAGAGCGTTGTATGGTCTGAAACAAGCACCACGTGCTTGGTACACTCAGATCGACAACTATTTCACTGGACTTGGCTTCACCAAGAGTGAGGTAGATGCAAACCTGTACTAGATTGTGGCGGAGGGTAAGCTTTTAATCATTGTTCTTTATGTTTATGATTTAATACTCATGGGTGATGAGCAGTTGATACACTTATGAAAGGCAGATCTTGCAAAGGAGTTTGAGATGAAGGATTTGGGCCTCCTTCATTATTTCTTTGGATTGGAAATATGGTAGTGGGAAGGTGAACTGTTTGTGTCTTAAGGCAAGTATGCCTGGGAGATACTAGAGAAGTTTAACATGCAAGGTTGCAAGCCTATCGACACTCCTCTTCCAAGAAATTGGAAGAAAGAGGATGCTACATTGACAGAGGTAGTGGATGCCACTATTTATCGACAGTTGGTGGGTTTGCTCATGTATTTAGTTAATACAAGACCAAACATATGCTATGCAGTGAAAAAAATTTCACAAGCGATGGTTAAGCCTACCAAGATCTTTTGGAAGGCAGGCAAGCATGTCCTGAGATATCTCATGGGCACATCTGAGTATGGTTTACGGTACAGACAGACGGATGAGGTGAAGTTGCATGGCTTCACGGATGCAGATTGGGTAGGAAGCCCAACAGACAGAAAGAGCACATCAGGAGGGATTTTTAGTATCAGATCTACAATAGTTTCTTGGTACAATAGGAAACAAAGATCCGTGGCACTCAGTTTAGCAGAAGCAGAATACATGGTAGCAAGTCAAGCTGCATGTGAGGCTATCTAGATGAGGAAGATCCTGGTTGGTTTGTTCGATTCACATTTAGATCCCACAGTGATACATTGTGATAATTAGATTTGCATTAAACTCTCGGTTAATCATGTGTTTCATGATATATCTAAACACATTGATATCTGGTATCATCATATCAGAGATTGTGTGTAGCGGAAGATCATGTTGCTTTAGTACATTCCTACGGAAGATTAGGATGCATATATTCTAACGAAGGCGCTCACCAGGAGAAAATTCGAATAACATAGAGGCAGGATCGGGGTGAAAGATAATCCCTATATTGTTGAGAGGGAGTGTTGAGATTCAACAAGATGATGAGCTTAGTGAAAAGAGTCTCCTTCACTAAGTGGGCCCGCAGGCTATTTTTGGCGCAAGTCTATTTTTAGACTATGTCTATTTTTAGACATGGTGATCATATTTCAGAAGTTGCAGGATGCTATTTGTGGATGGTTGATCAAGTTTGAAAAATAGATGAAATTCTATTTTGAGAATATTGGGCAAAGTCTATTTATACATCGTCGATCTAAAAATAGATGCATGTCGATTATTATTAGCTCTTAACAATAATCAGACTCTAAACAACTTATTCTCTTAGAGCACTTAAGTTCAGTGCAAAGATTTGGAAAATCAGTGGACTGAGGGAATTACACAACTCCCAAGGGAAACTAGTGGTTCATGCATGGAGGACTCAGTTAGAACTGAAGTGACAAAGTTATGACAGAGTTGGAAGAGTAGTTTATGGAGTTATATTTAGTTTAACTCAGTTAGACTCAGATGAGCTAGTTGTATCTAGTCTAACTGAATGATACACTAGTGAGAGTGGATTGAATTAATTAGTTAATTAATTCAAAAATAATAACTCATTAATCAACTGAACAATACAACAATTAACTATAGTGCATGGCAGTTCCAGTGGAGACCCAGTGGAGAGATAGGTGAAAGGGCAAGATGGACTATCTGTTGTGACTATAGTGATGCATTGATTGCATCACACACACATTGGAGTTGCCAATGAGGATTGTGCAGTAAATGCAAGGTTAATTTTAATTCATTTAGAGCCATTCTTCAGCAAGGATTGCGTAGTGGAGGCAGGCTAGAAGGGGGCAAAGATCGGTGCATGGATTTGCAGATTTTCCTGATTAGTGTGTGCCGATTGTATTGTACTAAGAGCTTGATGTACTAAGCTTTTTATGAGATTGTCATATGATCTCCATGATACATAATATATTATCGTTGGGGTTGTCAGCTTCAGTCTTTCCCGTTAAAAAACTGTGTTATGTGCGATTGTTTTTATTTATGCTTCACATGTGTGTGCAATTAATTTTCTGCAAAAGATTAACAGTGGAATGATTTTGTATTTTGCAAGAAGTTAAATATTGTGAGATCAGGGGAATCTAGGACATATGCATGCTTAATGTATATATTTTCTACAAATAAGGGAGTGACAATGAGCAGTCAAATGAAAATGAGCAAGAGGGTGAAGATGAATCAAGCCAAAACAAAGCAGAAAGCATGGAAACTGAAGGTAGTGATGGTGATAATTGTGGAAATGATATTAGGAGCCATGATAACAGTGAAAACAGTGAGGCTCTTAGTGATGAAGAGACAGAGGTCAAAAATGAAGCAGAAGACATGGAGGTAGATGAAAAAGAAGATGAGGCAACTGATGAAGAAAGCAGCCAGAGTGTTGATGGAGATGAGGCATAAAATGTTAATGAAGATGAATCCACTGAATCTAAGGGTAGTGAGGCTGATATTGGGAGTAATGAAGCAAGCATCAGTGAGGAAACGGACAACAAGGAGCATGATAGAAGTCTTAATGGCCATGAGGACAATAAAGACAATGAAACCCATAGTGGTAATGATGATATTGCAGAAATTGGTGAAGAAGAAAACAATGAGGTTGATATTGAAGATAATGAGGTAAGGAATAGTCAAGGTAATGAAGAGGAATACATGGAGACAAATTATGGCAGCCATGATGAAGACACCAAAATGATCACAATCAAACCTCTTCCATTGACATACCAAAGAGGATAAAGGCATGTGTTTTCTCCTTCTAAAAGGAAATGGGCCATGCCTTCCACATCAGCAATGAAGCTTGAAAAAGGAAAATAAAGGGCATGGTTGGAGATAAGAAAGGTAAGCATGGAACTAAACAAAAATTTGAATTTATTGAGCTTGACAGTGAAAATGAAGATGAAGAGAGGGTTACAAGCATCTTGCTCCAAATCAAGGATGCTGAGATCAGAGACCTTCAAGGAAATCTTGGCATGGAAATGTATAACATTGAGTATTATAAGAATGAAAACAAGCATCTAAAGAAGACAAAAGGGACCTTGGCGTACAGAAAAAGATGGCTAAGCACTATGCATTGAAAAATCAATTTGCAAGGGCCAAGCTCAAAAGAGACCTTGCCAAAATTTAATCACTCAAGGAGGCAAAAGACCAATCAAACCTTGGAATTCTTGCTGAAGCTTCTCTACAGGCTTGCCAAACATTATAAGGAAGATATCTACATATTTTGGGATTTTTTTTGAAAATTTTTGGTTTTTGTTGATTTTAAGGCCTGAAGGCGCAACACTCTTGGTGCTATGATTTTCCCTCAGGCATCCTCAGGAGGAACACTTTAAATTTTTGGAATTCTCAGCTCAAGTACAACATTCTCACCAAATTTCAGGTCATTTGGAGCAGTTTTGGTCCCTCAAAAGGCTCAAAAACACCCCAAATTTCACCTTTCTGCCTAGTTTTCAGGATTGGCGCTGCGCCTTGAGCATCCTTGGGAGATTTAATTTTTGAATAGGTTAATGGATCCCAATCAGAAAACCAAGGGCATTTTTGCAAATTAGACTTAACAACATTTTCAACGAGGCATCCTAGAGCCAATTCCGACATCGAGAAGGCCATCAAACCTTGGCTGCAAGTGGACCCAGTTTTCCTGTGCATGCGCTACGCCTTCAGACCTCACTGCTGCGCCGTTTTGTGCAAAAAGTTAACAAAAGACACTCATTTATGGAAAAAAAAATATTTTAGTGTTTTTTGGGGAAAATCACTCCAAATTTAGGTTATAGGAGTTATTTTTGCATTTATTTCATGTGATATTTTGTGCCTTGGGCCTTGCATGGTCTCTTAGACAAAATTGACATTTATGGGTATTTTTCACATTTTCAAACCCTAGTTACGATTTTTTCCCTCCTTTTCTAGATAAATAGAACATGAGGGCCTGATTGTAAAAGGTTGGCATTTGATGACTCTTGTGAGCAATACATAGTTTTTATGGAGATTGAAGAGAAATTGGTGTTGTGGAATTTGTGGATGGCTTGTTTTGATTGAGGATGGAGAAGGCTTGCTTGCAGGATCCCTGAGCATGGTTTATGGCGATGTGCTTCTATTCAATTTTTTTTTTCTTATGTATCATTTTGTTACATCATTCTATATTGCAGTAGCACAAAGTTTTTAGACTAAAAAATGTTTTTCAAAGGCACCTTAGCTCTGTTTGTTCTTCACTACCTTTATGTTTTCCTCTGCAAGGTCAGTTTAGAGAATTCTTGGTTGCGCTGCAGACCCACTTATGCTTGTTTATCTCATGAATGGTTCAATATAGTATATGTCAAATATGTTTTATGGTTAGCCCTACTTGTTTGATGTTACTTAAGTATTGTTCATGAGATCTTTATTTGAAGCATCACTAATTAGGTTTAGCCAAAGAGGTCATGTTTCAATCATGCCCTTTGTCCATTCTTGAAAGGTTGCCTTGAAGGTCTTTATAGCTTGATAAATGATGTTTAGGAGTTTCCTCTTCTTTGATCTATGTTATATGTCTATCTTAAATGTTTTCTAACCTTGAAGGTGAAATCGCTAGAAGTTAAATAAGTTTCTTTCCCTGTATAGTTCACTCGATTGTCTGTCCTAAATGCTTATTTTCTTGAGTTTAATCAAAGATTTATTGGTTTTCTTATGATTAATTCTTTGTGCTGAGTAGTGTTAAAGACCCTTCATTTTTTAAAGCTATTTGAAAAAGGATTCTTAACTACCCTTTTCCCTACCATGTTCACAAACTTGATGTTTATTTCATCTCACACCTACCTTAAAGATCCATTTGACCATTTTAGATTTTCCCTGTGGTTCACCCTGATTCATTTTTGAGATATCCATGACCTTTTGTAGACTCCATAGCCCAATGAATTGAAGGTCTCTCACTCCATCTATTCTACTTGATCATATAGCCAACCAAAACAAACAAAAAAACCCTAAACTTAACAACTATCCTAAAATCAAACACTAAAAGAAAACAAGTTCACATCTTTTTCACAACATAGAGAGAGCCCTCTATGAGTCTAGGAAGGCTAGGTCCTAAGACTCCAAAGACTGGTCTGATGTGACCCCTATTCATTCTTTCTCACCAATCTAATAGATTACAGGTACCTAACATAATGGCGATCACTGGGGGACCTACTGAGTTAGTGAAAATCTAAATATTCCTTAGGACTTCAGAAACCCTTCTAAAATATTAGAAAATGCAAGTGTTAGCCAAAAGTAGAACCTAATTATTTCACCATCCTAGCAAAATGATGACTCCACTAGAGGACACTCATAGAAACCTTAGGGATACATAAAGGAACTCATAAAGCCCCCAAAAAAAATTTCCTAGATTGGTTTTTTGTAAATTGTTGATGGTGGACCATAAATGCCTATTCTCAAAATAGTAAAAAATATCCACCTAGAAACTCCACTAGCCTCCACTAGGACTACTAAATCTACTTGTCTCATAGAATTCCCTAGGATTGTGTCAAACCAACCCTGATCAGTTTAGAAGCCTAGTCACACACTGTGTGAGTTTAGCAAACATTAAGAAAGGTCATCCTTCTGAAAGTAGTCATAAACATTCAGCCTCTCTACACTTTGGGTTTGAAATCTGGCTTCACAAAGGATCAATACCAGATCTCACCTAGACCCAAACCATCCCACCATAGTTGATGACCCAGAAAGGATTTTGTGGCAAACTTCTAGGACTGAAGATTCAACTACTATTAGGACCATTCATAGAGCAAGTTCTGTCCCTGAACATCTCACAGCCTTGCAAGATCCCAAGTTTGACTTACACCATACAAGAAACCTTTTCCGAACTAAGTCAAAAAGTGGGATTGACCAAACTGACCTTCTGCCCATATATTTGCAGCCGAGTCCTAGTGGAGAAGCCTCTCCTTCTACTCCTCCCGATTTTCAACTTCTTCATCACTTTGGCTCTTTTCATTCCAAGTCTGCTCAAAATCAGTTTACTGGTCCAAGTACTTCCACCACACCCATTCATACCACCATTGTGCAAACCACTCTACTTCATCCTAGACCCCCTCTCACAAACCCTCCCCTTGTAATTATTCCTTGGATTCCATTAGCTCCCATCATGGTAGGATGGCACACCCCTCTAGTACTACCACAATGTTTGACGCCTTTTCCAAATGACTATCAATCCAAAATCCCTCACTTTACCAGAGCTGAATCTACGACTGCCCAACATCATGTAGATAGGTTGAATGATGCTTTTGACTACATGAAATTAGAAGAAGAGACCATTAAAATGATGATGTTTGCCCAAATCTTAGGAGGAGAAGACAAGAAATGGTTCAAAGGCTTGACCCCTAATATCATACATGATCTCCCTGCCCTTTACCCAACATTCATAAACAAGTGGGAGATCAAGAAAAACCCTCTCCAAATCCTCTCAGAGTATAACAACCTTAAAATAAATTTCGGGGAAAGTGTCCAAGACTACTGCACTAGGTTCAATAGTGTTTATAATGCACTCCCACCAAACATGAAACCTCCACAAGGCCGAGCCTTGGAAAAATTTCCAGAAGGTTTTGATCCAGACATGACCTATCAATTGAGAGAGAGAGATCCCCTAACTTTAGAAGACATGCAAAGGGGACGGACATATGAGTGTAGAGGCCAATTTAATTGAGAAAAGGGCTAGGATGAGGTCATACAAGAGAGTCACCTACAAAGATGAAATTATTGCCTCAACATCTGATGCCAAAATTGACAACCTAGTTAGAAAAATGGAGAGAATGATGGAAAGGATAAACTTGAATGAAAGAGCACCTCCTAGGGAGAACCAAGAAAATCCCCAAAACAGAAATAGGAATCTAAACTTTAGAAGAGACCCTCCCCAAAAAATACAGAGAGAAAATGACCAACAAATGAGGCCTCCTTTCCAAGATAATTATGTAGATGAAGAGGTAAGAGAGACTGAAGAACTTGAAGAAAACCATGTAAACTTGATAGGTTATGACAATGAGGGTGATGTTTTTCTCACCGAAGAAGAACAAGGATTTGTTTCCTCAAACCAAACTGAAACAAACTATGAGGATTCTGATGACTACAAATTAGGATTTGAGAATCAACCATAATGGAATTCCATAGGCAATATGACCTTAGGAGAAAAAAGAACCAAGATGTCTCCAAGAAAAACAAATTAGACACTGTTGTTAGGAAAACCCATGAAAATCCTCCTAAGAGGACAGCAGACAATACAAACACCATGGCTAAGAAGACTAATCCAACCAAAGACAAAATCAGCCAGCAAAATGGTGACCCAAGTTTCCTTAGTACATCAACTAGTGGCCCTGAGAAAACTCTTTTGCCTAAAGCCCCAAATCAGAACCAGAAAATTAAAATTGTAGAAAAAATTATGGCTGATAATGTTGAAAATGCAACAAGATGATGGAGCTTAGTGAAATGAAGTCGCCTTCACTAAGTGGGCCCGCAGGCGAATTCTGGCGCAAAGTCTATTTTTAGACTATGTCTATTTTTAGACATATGGAGCATGGTTCGGGGATTCCAATTTGAGATTCTTGGAGCATTGGTCATGTTGGTAAAAATAGATGAGACTCTATTTTTAGGTCAAAGAGGTCGAAGGCTATTTTTAGACTGCCTCTCCTAAAAATAGGGAAGTCAAATATTATTTACCCTTAATAATATTTGGACTCTAAACAGCAGTTTACTCTCTTGGAGCACTTCAGTTTGAGCTACGGATGTGGCACATGCAACTGCCAGAAGGAAATATGCTTTTCTTATGGGGTATTGAGCACATGCATGGTTGACTTCAGTTAGGACTTCAGTGGCAGAAGTTTGGTGGAGTTAATGAGACAGATAGTGGAGTTGTGTTCTGTTTATTTTAGTTGAACTAGTTGAGATTAGTTTAACTAGCTAATCAATTAGTTATGAGTGGAGTGAATTAAATATTATTTAATTCATTAATTAGTAACTAATTATTCAACTCAAGAACACATCAGTTCACTACAGTGCATGATCAGTTCAGTGGAGACCAGTGAAAGAGGTAGATGAAAGGGTGGAGTTAGCTATCAGTGGCGACATCAGTTGTGCATGAGATTTGCACCACACTTGGAGGAATTTCCCATGATGATTGCACTGTCAAGCCAAGGAGATTAAAACCTTGGATCTCTATATAGACAGGCCTGGATTGCGCAATAGAGGCAAGGCAATTGGCGGTGAGTTTTGAACCAGTAACCTGTTCAAAACTGAGCTAGATTGTGGGTAACTGTATGAGAAAGTACTGAGTACTTGTGAGGAGTATTGTACTGAGTTTGTTACTTTATTTCTCCATTATAATATACACAATAGCTGCAGGGTTTTCAGCTATAAGCTTTCCCCATACATACTGTGTTAATGTGTATGATGATTTGATGTGTTATCGCTTGATTTTATTTCCGCATGTGTGATGATCTGAGTGGAAGAGATTATGTGTTGCATATAAATTCAAATTTTATATAATCAGGATAGTCTCGGTGGATAATTAATTATTATTTAGTGAATTTCTACATGGTATCGGAGCTATTGAAGCAGAGATTGATCATCACAGTGATTACAAACTTATTTCGGTAGACAGAGTCTGCATGCAGGCCAGGTAGCCTCCGGATTCATCTTTCTTCGGAAAGTGAAAGGTCTAGTAAATGCCCCTTGCAGTCAATCTCTGTGCTAGAAATAATTTTTTCTCACAGATCTAGAGCAGCTGAGATTTGAGGTGGAATTCAAAATTTTGCAGCAGTTTTTGTTTTCTTGGTGCCAGTGTTGAAAATGTCTTTCAACGGCTTGCGACTCGAATATGCTCTTGAAGGCAGTTCGAATTATTTTGCATGGAAGGATCGCATGGAAGCAGTGTTAGAAGATAATGGTCTGAAGGAGTTCGTATATACAGATGTCCAAAAGCCCACTGATGTAGCTGAAGTCGATGCATGGCAAAAGAAGATGGCGAAGTGTCGAAGGATCCTGTTGGAGGGCGTCAAGGATCATATTGTATCCAGCCTGCATGGAAAGGCTACTCCATATTTAATGTGGAAAGCCTTGACGGATCTATTCCAGAGTAAGAGCGACCAAAGGAAGTTGGCGCTCAAAGATAAGCTCAGGAACATCAAGATGGAGAAGGGCGACAGTATCGCCAAATATCTCACGAAGTTCACTCAATGTAGAGATAAGCTGGAAAGTGTGGGGGTGATTGTCGAAGACGAGGACATGGTCGCCCTGGCTCTCCTTGGTCTTTCGAAGGCTTGGAACTCATATCAAGATAGTGTCAATGGTCAGGAGAAGCTGCCGGGATGGGAGCGCCTTTGGGCGGATCTCATGCAGGAGGAGATAAGGAGGACTACTCGAGATGGATCTTCATCAAAGGGAGCTGATGAAGAAAACTGCGTTTTGGTGGCCAAAGCAAAGAAGGGGAAGGGTAAGAAAACCTCTCATTCTGGTGCAAAGGGCAAGAAGCAGGATATGGCGA
The DNA here is from genome assembly GCA_034641835.2 of Pinus albicaulis. NCBI lineage: Eukaryota > Viridiplantae > Streptophyta > Pinopsida > Pinales > Pinaceae > Pinus > Pinus albicaulis. The sequence continues at coordinate 155,141,561 of CM076584.1, read as the reverse complement.
AAGTTAAGTGTTTTCACTGCCATGATCACGGACATTATGCTACCAATTGTCCAAAGAAGAAGAAGAACAAGCAAGCGGGAAGATCTACAGATGGAGAAGCTTTGGCTTCACAGTTCGAGCTTGAATTTTCACTGATTGCATGCTTGGTTTCAAGTGTGCTGGGATCGGTATGGTTCTTTGACAGTGGTGCATCATTTCATATGACGGGAGATCGGGATTTGTTCTAAGATCCGGAGGACAAAGATTTGGGTGTGCACATCGAGATGGGCGATGATGGTAGATACATTGCGATTGGTATCGGTACCATATCCTTTCAGAGGGAGTCTGGTAAACCCTTTGTATTGAAGGATGTCATGCATGTACCTGGATTGAAGAAGAACCTGATTTCAGTAGCGATGTTGGAGGATAAGGGGTATGATGTGGTCTTCAGCGAAGGAAAAGCCTTCCTGCGCAGTAAGACTACTGGAGAGACCCGAAAGATAGGGGTTCAAACCAAGAACCTTTATCAGTTGCAGGTAGATGGCTGCGCAGCTATGGCATGCAAGGCGGGAGAAGTGGTGAGCCGGGATGATGAGGGTGAACTATGGCACAGGAGATTGGGCCACCTTCACCATGGAGCTTTGAAGATTCTGCAGCAGATTTCTACTGGGATTCCTAAGGGCACTCTTGCGCAGTCAGATCAGTGCAAGGGGTGTACTTTAGGGAAGTATGTGAAAGCCACCTTTCACGAGAAGGATAGTCGCACCACGACGATCCTTGAGAGAGTTCACACAAACGTGTGTGGTCCTTTCTCAGTTGCTTCGACAGCAAAGCACAAGTATTATGTGATCCTTGTTGATGATTTCTCTTGAAAGTGCTGGATCTTCTTCATGCAGAAGAAGAGCGATACATTCACGAAGTTCTGTGAGTTTAAAGCACTGGTCGAGAAGGAGTCGGGGAAGAAGGTGATTGCTCTAAGGAGTGATAACGGTGGTGAATTCATCTCGGCTGAATTCAAGGAGTTCTGCAGCGCAGAAGGGATTCGAAGAGAGCTCATCGCACCCCATAACCCACAGTAGAACGGGGTGGCTGAGCGGAAGAACAGAACGATCGTGGGTGCTGCACGGGCGATGTTGCATGATCAGGGCCTACCCCTTCACTTGTGGGCTGAGGCATGCAATACAACAGTGTATGTGCAGAACCGTTGTCCTCACAAGGTTCTTGGCATGAGTACACCGGAGGAGGCTTATTCTGGCAAGCGGCCTGATATTTCCCATTTGCGGATCTTTGGTTCTTCTGTCTACATGCATGTGACGAAGGATGCGAGAAGGAAGCTGGATCCAACTGCTGAGGTTGGAATATTTGTGGGGTACACTGATACACCTCACAACTATCGGGTGTATTTGTCAGACAGTCGAAAGACTGTTGTGCGACGGGATATAAAATTTCAGGAGGAGAAAGCCATGCAGTGTTCGCTTGAGAGGGAGCTACACTTGCATGCAGATGAGGAGATGTTAGTTCCTAAGGAGGAGCTTCTGGATGTGGATCAGCCACAAGAGGAGGTTCAGGAGGTGGAAGAAACCACCCATGCAGTGCCAACCATCAGAGGGCGCATGCGCACTATAGAAGCTGAGCGACTAGCTCGGGATGCAGAGAAGGTTGTAGGACCACCTACAGCACAGCGCAGACAGAGGCAGTCACCGGATCGGTACACTGGATACATGGCTCTTGTGAGTCAATGTGTTGTGACGGAGCCATCCTCTTTTGAGGAAGCTGTGGAGGAACCCGCATGGATTGATGCCATGATCGAAGAATATGATTCGATCATCAGGAACAGTGCATGGGAGATTGTCCCAAGACCGGTTGGGAAATCAGTTGTAGGTTCGCGATGGATCTACAAGATGAAGCAGGCGGCTGACGGGAGTGTGGAAAAGTACAAGGCGAGATTTGTCGCCCGTGGCTTCTCACAGATCGAGGGGATTGACTATGAGGAGACTTTTGCACCTGTCGCAAGGTACTCTTCCATACGGACGATCCTTGCTCTCTCAGCGCAGATGGGGTGGCACATTCATCGGATGGATGTGAAGACTGCGTTCCTCAATGGAGTTATTGAGGAAGAAGTGTACATAGAGCAGCCTGAAGGTTTTGAGATCTTCAGCAGTGAGTCGCATGTGTGCCGACTCAAGAGAGCACTGTATGGGCTGAAGCAAGCACCTCGTGCTTGGTACACTCGGATAAACAGCTACTTCACCGGGCTTGGATTCTCCAAGAGTGAGGCGGATCCAAACCTGTACCAGATTGTGGTGGAGGGGAAGCTGTTGATCATCGTACTGTATGTAGATGATCTGATTTTGACTGGCGATGAGGAGTTGATACTTTCATGCAAGGAGGATCTTGCACGAGAGTTTGAGATGAAGGACTTGGGCATCCTTCATTATTTCCTGGGATTGGAGATTTGGCAGCGCAGCGGAGGACTGTTTGTTTCTTAGGGCAAGTATGCTCGGGAGATTCTAGAGAGGTTCAACATGCAAGGTTGCAAGCCTGTTGACACTCCTCTTCCTGGTGGTTGGAGGAGGGAGGATGCTACTTCAGCGGAGGTAGCGGATGCCACTGTCTATCGACATTTGGTGGGGTTGATTATGTATCTGGTCAATACACGACCCGATATATGCTATGCAGTTAACCAGCTTTCGCAAGCTATGGTTAAGCCTACCAAGCTCTTTTGGAAGGCAGGCAAGCATGTATTGCGCTATATCAGAGGCACATCGGGATATGGTCTATGGTACAGACAGGAGGATGGAGCGAAGCTTTCTGGCTTCAATGATGCAGATTGGGCAGGGAGTCCAACGGACCGGAAGAGCACTTCTGGAGGAGTTTTCAGCATTGGGTCGACAGCAGTTTCCTGGTACAGCAGGAAGCAGAGATCCGTGGCACTCAGTTCAGCAGAGGCCGAGTACATGGCAGCTAGCTTGGCTGCATGCGAGGCTATTTGGATGAGGAAGATCCTCGTTGGATTGTTCGAGTTGCATTTGGAGCCTACAGTGATCTACTGTGATAACCAGAGTTGCATTAAACTCTCGGCTAATCCAGTATTTCATGATAGGTCCAAACACATCGACATCGGGTACCATCATATCAGAGATTGTGTTCAGCGGAGAATCATGATGCTTTCATATGTTCCCATGGAGGATCAGGATGCCGACATCCTGACGAAGGCGCTCACCAGGAGCAAGTTCGAATTCCACAGAGGCAGGATAGGGGTTGCAGATAATCCATATCTTGCTAAGAGGGAGTGTTGAAAATGCAGCAAGATGATGGAGCTTAGTGAAATGAAGTTGCCTTCACTAAGTGGGCCCGCAGGCGAATTCTGGCGCAAAGTCTATTTTTAGACTATGTCTATTTTTAGACATATGGAGCATGGTTCGGGGATTCCAGTTTGAGATTCTTGGAGCATTGGTCATGTTGGTAAAATAGATGAGACTCTATTTTTTAGGTCGAAGAGGTCGAAGGCTATTTTTAGACTGCCTCTCCTAAAAATATGGAAGTCAAATATTATTTACCCTTAATAATATTTGGACTCTAAACAACAGTTTATTCTCTTGGAGCACTTCAGTTTGAGCTACGGATGTGGCACATGCAACTGCCAGAAGGAAATACACTTTTCTTATGGGGTATTGAGCTCATGCATGGTTGAATTCAGTTAGGACTTCAGTGGCAGAAGTTTGGTGGAGTTAATGAGACATATAGTGGAGTTGTGTTCTGTTTATTTTAGTTGAACTAGTTGAGATTAGTTTAACTAGCTAATCAATTAGTTATGAGTGGAGTGAATTAAATATTATTTAATTCATTAATTAGTAACTCATTATTCAACTCAAGAACACATCAGTTCACTACAGTGCATGGACAGTTCAGTGGAGACCAGTGAAAGAGGTAGATGAAAGGGTGGAGTTAGCTGTCAGTGGCGACATCAGTTGTGCATGAGATTTGCACCACACTTGGAGGAATTGCCCATGATGATTGCGCTGTCAAGCCAAGGAGATTCAAACCTTGGATCTCTATGTAGACAGGCCATGATTGCGCAATAGAGGCAAGGCAATTAGTGGTGAGTTTTGAACCAGTATTTTGTTGGCCAGGCTGGAGTCAGCAGGTAGCTGTGTAGAGAGAAATCTTGGTGCTGAGGAGTATTATCTTTGAGTTTGTTCTTTGTTCTCCCGTTATAATATACAAAATAGGCTGTAGGGTTTTCAACTATAAACTTTCCCCTTTATCTTGTGTTAATGTGTATGATGATTTGATGTGTTATCGCTTGATTTTATTTCCGCATGTGTGATGATCTGAGTGGAAGAGATTATGTGTTGCATATAAATTCGAATTGTATGTGATCAGGAAAGTATCGATGGATAATTAATTATTATTCAGAAAATTTCTACAGATAAAAATGATGTAAATATGCCCAAAACACAAATACCTTTCAGTTTTGAGGGAGAGATTGCCAAAATCAAGATAACCATACCTTTCACTAAACTAGTAACCCAAGATGTGTATAGGTCCCAAGTGTTGAAAGTTTTGAACATAGGAAATGACACCGACACTCTGAACTTGACTGATGATAAACCATAACTGTTTTTTGGACCTGAGGTAGAGGGAAAATATCAAGAAGGATCTGTCCCTTCTTTTTATGTCAGCCTAAACATACATGACAAAATCTTACACAATGCCATGCTTGACTCTGGTGCCTCTCACAACCTCATGCCAAAGGTAGTGATGGAGAGATCGGGCCTAGAAATAACCAAACCTTACAAAGACCTATATTCTTTCGATTCAAGCAGAGTCAAATCTTTGGGTCTAATCAAGGATCTATGTGTCAATCTGGCACAAATTCCTGCTAAGGACCTAGTCATGGACATAGTAGTTACTGACATTCCCCCGAAGTATGGCATGCTTTTATCTAGATCATGGGGAGCCAAACTTCAAGAGAGCCTCCAAATGGACATGTCATATTCTACCAACCCAGTATTTAACCAAACAAGGAGATTGTACCAGGAATCTCACATGAAATATATGGTAAGCAGCCTAGATAGGCCAAACAACACCCCTATTTATTCCATTCATTCATACCTTGATTCATTTATCTTGTATAATGAAGACGAAGTTAATGAACAAGTAAGTGAAAATGAGAAAGAGCTCGGCCTACCATAACAATCAAATCTATCCTCAAATGAAGAACATGACAACCAAAACTCTAGCAACCCTGAACAAAAACATAATGGAAAATATGAACTGGAAAAACTTTGGAACATGAGCTTTGATGGATCTTGTGGAAAATTTGGTTCAGGAGCTAGTGTCTCGATACATAACACAAATGAAGGCCATTCCTACAAACTAGATTTCCAATGCACTAACGACATTGCAGAGTATGAGGCTCTCCTCCTTGGTTTACATTTTCTTAAAAACATAGGAGCTAAGAATATATCAGTCCAAGGAGATTCAGAGCTGATCATTAGGAAAATCAAAGGGGAGTATTCGGCCAAGAATCTTAGAATAAGAGAGTATAGGAATGCCGCCCTAGACCTCTTCAAAACCTTCAAGAAATATGAACTCACTTTCATCCCTAGAGCTCAAAACAACCTTGCCAATGAGCTTGCCTTTGCTACTAGAAATTGCCAAATACCCCATGAAAATGAACAATACACTGTCGAAGTAAAAAATCGGTCTATAGTACCTATCGATGTAGACTATTGGCAAGTGTTCGAGGGTGATAAACAAATTTATGACTTTCTATAATCTAAGAATTAATTTTCAATACGAAAACCAAGTTTAGGGCATGAAGAAGGTTATTTTGCTGAAGAACAAGCCCAAAAAATAGTGTTGTCCTCTACTGCTGATATAAATCTTCTTGAACATCCTTATAAGGCAGAATTGTTTGAAAATCTAGATCAAAAGGACCTTGAGGTTTTACATTGTAAAGATGATACATTACCAAGGGGCCTTACACCATTAGAAGAGTTGTTTTATTTTAATGATGTGGCTAGAAAGCCAAATATGGAATCCACCGAGACTAATGTAGAAGAATATAACATTGACATCATAAAAGAACCCAAAATGATCAAGTTGTCCAAAACTCTTCCTCCTCACATAAAACATAAATATATTGAGCTTTTTAAAGAGTTTAAAGATGTGTTTGCATGGGTGTATGAGGACTTGAAGTCCTATGCCACAAGCATTATTCAACATAATATTCCTCTGAAGGAAAATCAGGAACCATTCAAATAAAAATTGAGAAGAATAAACCCCATTCTAGTACCTTTAGTTGAGAAAGAGATTAAAAATATGTATGATGCTGGGATCATAGTCCCTCTTAGGTACTCAGAATGGGTTTCAAATCTTGTGTCAGTTAGGAACAAGACTGGGGAGATTAGGGTGTGCATCGACTTCAGAAATTTGAAAAAGGCCTCCCTAAAAGATAACTATCCTTTGCCCAAAATGGATCATATATTTCAAAGGGTAGTTGTCTCACAGAGAATATCATTGCTTGATGGAATTTTAGGTTACAATCAAGTACTAGTACTTCCAAATGATCAACACAAAACTGATTTCACTACACCTTGGGGAACATTCATGTATGTTAAAATACCCTTTGGGTTAATGAATGCAGTGGCCAATTTTCAAAGGGCCATGAACATAGCTTATTTAGAAGACATAGGCTACTTCATAGTCATATACCTTGATGACATCATTGTCTATTCTAAGGCTGATGAAAAACACTTAGTCCACTTGAGAAAAGTATTTGAAAAGTGTAGGAAGTATGGCCTATCTTTGAATCCTAAGAAAACACTGTTTGGTCTTCAGGAAGGTAAAATCCTAGGCCACATCATCTCTGAAGAGGGAATCCAAATATACCCCAAAAGGATCGAAGGTATATTGCAAATCAGCCATCCTAAAAACATTAAAGAGTTGTAATCTTTCATTGGAAAGATCAACTTCCTAAGAAGGTTCATACCCAACCTTGCTGAACTCCTGAGGAATATTACAAACATGCTAAAAAAAGAGATATGAGTTAAGTAGACCTTGGAATCCAAACAATCTTTTGAACTAGTAAAACAAACACTCACCCAAATGCCAGTTTTAATCAGTCCTGACTTCACCAAGGTTTTCTACATTTTTTCATTTGCATTTGAACACACCATTGCTTCAATGTCATTGTAAAAGAATATGATGGGGAAAGAACAACTGATAGCTTTCTTCAGTAAGGCATTGAGAGATGCTCCCGTAAAATATAACATCATGGAGAAACAAGCCTTTGCCTTGATCAAAGCATTGAAACGTTTCCGAGTCTACATTTTGGACTCTCATATCATTTCTTTTGTTCTACATACAATTGTCAAGGATATTCTAAATTAGGACCCTGATGGTAAAAGGGGTAAATGGATTGCTATTATTTTAAAATATGATTTAGAAATCAAACCCACTAAACTAGTTAAAGGACAAGGACTCACAAAACTCATGGCTGAATCAAATTTCCAACCACTAGACATGAATATGGTTGATGCATCAGAGGAATAGGAAGAGTTCACAACTCCACACATTGAAGAAGTATTTATGAATTCATCTTGCTATGCTGATATTCTATATGTGCTTTCTTATCTTAATGCTCCTCCTACTTTATCCAAAAAAAGCTAGATTCTTGAAACAAAAAGCTTTAAATTTCTGCATTTTAGATGTATTGGAAAATCTTTGTTGGCATATTGCTTAATTGTTTTCTTGAAGATGATGCAGATAGAATCATGCATGATTTGCATGAGGCAGAATGTGGAGGTCATCTCTACTCGAAAGCCACATCTAACAAAATCCTTAGAGCTGGCTATTATTGGCCCACCCTTTTCCCCGACACTCACAAACTAGTTATGACTTGCCATAAGTGCCAAATATTTGATGGCAAGAGAAAAATTCTACCTTTTCCTTTACATCCCATTAGTGTTGAAGCTCCTTTTAAACAATGGAGTTTGGACTTCATTGGAGAGATCCAACCTACCTCATATTCCCAACACAAGTGGATCCTCACGGCCACTGATTATTTCACCAAGTGGATAGAAGCCATCCCTTCTAGGAATGCCACCGACTCAGTCATTATCAAATTCCTTGAGACCAACATCTTGTCTAGATCTGGTTATCCTTGAAATATCATTACCGATAATGTTGTTGCCTTTAAATCCAAAAGAATGGTTGACTTTCACTATAAGTATCATATCACACTAGGGAATTCCACAGCTTATTACCCTCAAGGTAATGGGCTAGTTGAATCCTCCAACAAAAGTTTGGTAAACATCATCAAGAAGCTACTGGAATAGAACCAGAAATCATGGCATAGTAAGCTAGTGCAAGAATTATGGGCTGATAGACTAACCACTAAGAAATCAATCAGTATGTCTCCCTATCAGTTATTATATGGCATGGATGCAGTAATCCCAACATCCTTGGGAGTTCCAGTCATGAAGCTCCTCCAAGAAGTGTAATCATAAGAAAATGAAATGCAAAGCAGGCTAAACAAAACCATTCATTTGCAGCAGTCAAGGGAGGAAGTTTACAAAAGGACACAAGCAGTGCAAGAAAACATAAATAAGATCTTTGACAAAAGAACTAAAGCCAATGATTTTCACTTTTGAGACACAGTGTTGAAATGGGATTTTAGGAGGGAGGACAAAGGCAAACATGGAAAATTTGAGAATTTGTGGAAAGGTCCTTATATCATTCATTCAGTTAAAGGTTATATGCTTTATTTTTACAAGAGCAGGATGGAGTAGAGGTATTCAGAGGTCTTGTCAATGGAAGGATGATCAAGCACTATTTTTGTCAAAATTCCTAGTTTGAAGCTTTCATTCATTGTACATAACATTTCGTGATGAGAAATCATAAAAAAAAACACAAAAACAAAGAAAGAAATAAAAAGAGGGTAGGAAAGAATAGGTACAGCCCCATACCCAAAAAAGAGTTCTGCTGAAAGTGAGCAAGCCTAAATGCCACTACTTGTTAAGAAAAAAGAGTCTTGTTCATTCATCTAGCCTAATCATGGCTGAACATGTTTGAAATTTCTACTGATAGGTTAGTGAAAGAAGATTTGTCAAATCATTTAAGCTTGAATTTTCAGTAGAAATATATTAGGAAGAAAAGATGTTGGTTCTTAATGCTCAAATCTGAACCAAAGAGGAAAATGGGGATGCTTAAGAAATGATAGATCATATCCCTCATATTTTCTAGTTTTTTTTGTACAAAAATAATATATGTCTGCATCTTGTCCCAATGCCACAACCCATGGTAAATCAGATTGCTTAATCCTAGTTTAAATCATGTTTTCCATTTCATGTCACTAGATTAGAGAATGAAGTCTGTCAAACAGCTTAATCTTGATAGATGAATAGTCTAGGTATAGAATAAAAGAGTTCACTAGAATAATTTGAACTCTTGGAAGTGATAAGGGTACAAGTAGATAGTTTGTTTTGCTTTCAAAAGAAAAAGAATGTCAAGGGTTTGCCAGTCCAAGTGCACCCACAAGAAGAAAAAATGATAGGAATAGGTATGATGGGTAGGTAGGGATGAGGTTGAAGCGATCATGTCTTTCAGATTCTTGAGATCATAGCTTCAAGAGAAACATCAGCAAATGAAAGAAGAAAAATCTGCCCAATGAATAAGGCACTGGTCTTCATAAACTCAGATATTTGATATCTGAAGTTATGGACACCTCTTGAGAAGGAGCTGCCCTCCCCAAGTGGAGCCACTGTTAGTCATCAGTAATTTTTGCTATTTGTAGATTACTAAATACTTGTCCTAGATTTTTAAAAACAAGATTCATGAATATTGTGAGTTTTAGAAATCTCACTGCCTTCATTATCCTTAAAACAAAATTTTCACTATTTTAATACTCTGCCATTCCATGGTTAAGCCACCACTCCTAAAATACCCCTCATGGGCTCATGCCACTCATATTTATCCTATTCTCCCACCCATAACCTAAACACTTTGTTTTGCCTTTGCCTCACCCCTCCACTTTCCATCTAGGATTTTCAAACAACATGCTCCTTCTCATGTTCACCATGTGCCTCAAGCATTGATGGTCTCAAAACTATCTCTGTATGCTCTTTAGATAAATCAAGTACATTGGATTATGGATCTTCAATACATCAATTTGTCAAAACTCTATTTTTTACACTTAAAGACTCCAAGCCAAGCTTTCAGTCAAAGACCAAGTCAAAGGAGCCTCCCACTAGGTCATTAGGGTTTCATAGGTTGTAGGGTTATCCTTGGTTTTTTTGAGCTCTGCTTTTCCTATGCTAGATGTTGCTTCAAATGTAAAAGAAGAGTAGCACATGATTTCTCATGAAATATCGAGAACCTCCAAAGGGGGCTACTTTGTCAATTTCAAGTTTTGCACAAGGTAAATGCGCATGGAATTTCTGTAGGAATGCCAAGAGGTAGATCAGAAAAAGAAATTGATAATGTAACTGATGTGTTCCTAAAGGAAGAGAGGGAGCAGTTTGTGTTCAAGGAGAAACAAGGTTACTAAGACTAATTGGGCCAGCAGTGTGCCAAGAAAAGGTCTAATGCAACAGAACACATGGAGGAGGCACACCAAGTGAACCAAACATGGAAGAAATTTCTTAGAAATTATAAATGAAAAAGGAAAAAAAGGTGGGGTGAACTGGACATAAATGAATGAACTTGAGAGGGCTATAGAGAACTTAGAAGACAACACTGATAATTGTTCTCAAGCATCCTAGAAACCCAGGGTTTTGGTAATGTGATCAAAAAAGGTAAAAGGGTAAGTTTGGACTCCATAATGACAGTAAAGGATTCCTGAAGATATCACTGTTTTCAAATATTCCAAACTCATCCCAAGGAGTTTTTCATGCCAAAGATGGTCAAAAGAGGTAAAATGAAGCTGCTAAGCCTTCATTATGACAACAGAAAGAGGATTTTAGGGGGCTACTGTGTATGTCATCCCAGAGTTTGCCAACGTGAGATTCCTCACTATTTCAAAGGAAAAAGAAGTAAAGAATATCAGTGAGAAGGGAAGAAACCATGTTTGAAGTCACCCACACTCAGAAATGTCAAAAGGGGTAAAAACTTGATTACAACTTCACAATGCAAGAAAAAAAGGGGTTTTGACAGTGCTTCCATAAGGAAGAAATCCCTCAAAAATGTTTTAAGAAGCTTACCATTACTGAATGAGCTAAAGAGATGTGTTATGTTTCAAGATGGTAGAAAAGGAAGTTTTGGTTTTTTGATATCTCAAGATGAGTTAACCAGACCCTCAAGCTAAAAAAAACCATTTAATTTTTCCAGCAAGATGCCATAAAAAAGGAAAGGGCCATTTACATGTTTTTTTTTAGGCACCTGCAACAAAAGACAAGGGAATATCAGTTAAATGAAAAGGATAAAAAATATTGCAAAGTGGGTTTTCTAAGTTCAATTTATTTTCCTAGGCTATAAAGGACCATTTTGTCCTTCACCCAAATCATTATGCACTTGCAAAGACAACCAAATCTTCTGAGAGAGAAATTTGGGCATTTCAGTCAAATTTTGGGCAATTCTACCCAGCGCTGCGTGTTCAGTGTCCGGCGCTGTGCGTTCAGAGGATTTTCCAGTGAAAAATTGCACTGCACTGTGCATTCAAAGGCATGTGCTGTGCATTCATGCAGGTCGTACGCTTTCACCCAGGAGAGCCCAACAGGCCCAGACTGCGTTCAGGTGTTGCGCCCAGGAGAGCCTGACAAGCCCAAACTGCGTTGAGGCATTGCACCCAAGAGAGCCCGACAGGCCCAAACTGTATTTAGGCACTGCGTCCAAGAGAGCCCGACACCCGAAAACACATGCAGGCGCTACGCATTGGGTAGGGAGGACCCGAATCTGCGTGTAGATGTTGTGCTTTCACCTGAAGCTCCTCCTTCACCTACAAGCATCCAAAAAACATCAAAATCTCCTTGAGGTTGACATCAAAGGACTTTCAAGGGAATTTCCAATTGGTAGGTGGATGTCTTGCCTTTTTTTCCAGTGGATTTTGATGGTTTAGTGTGAAAAGGAATTTACCAAACCCTAAGGAGTGAAAAACCCTAATATTCATGCTAAAAAACCCTGTTTCAACCTCCATCATTTACAAACAAGAATATATCAGTCAAGTAGGGTATGAAGTAGTATGGTGGGAGTGATTTGAAGATTGACCCTTCATCAAAGCTTAAAAGGCTCAATCATACACCTACACCTTCCTCTCACTCACTTGCAGAGTCTACCTTTCACCATCATTCCAATTCACTTCTCATATCAAGTTTCACAAGAAGAGGTAGGGTTTGTTTAAAAACAACAATAATCAAAATGTCAGGAGAAGGAGGGAATGTTAGTAGTGAAGAAGGCCAAGTGCCTAGGAGGCAGAAGCACAGAGGTGGGAAGGTTAATAGGTTTGAACCCCAAGACACTATGGAGCTTAATGCCTCTCCTACGATTATCACATGTTTCCAAAATGTAGGGTGTTTTCAATTTTTCGAAAAAGTCCAATAGGTGTAAAGTCACCCTGATCTCACTAGGTTGTTTATCTTCAACCTACACAATAAAAAAGTGAATCTTGCAGGGGTAAACTTTGAGCTATCATTAGATTCCATTTCTATTTCCACTGAAATGCTTAATATTGGTGAAAAATGGTTCAAAAGAGAAAAGTTAGACATAAGCTGCTATGAGCCATTTCTCAAACCTAGATACAAAGGAAGCTGCAAATCTTTCTTCCCTTTCTCACATTTTCTATAGAGGTATGCACCCTTAATAAGGGTCATTATGAAATATTTTACATGTGAGGGGAGGTACTCTAGACTTTACTCCTATCATATTAGATTACTCATGTACTTTACTAGGGTTAAGATGCTTCATTTACCCTACTACCTGTTGAGCTCCAAAGATGTTCTTTCTTCCACCACATTCCACTCCATTCCCTTTGTCCATTATTAATTATAGGCTCAAATGATCAATAGAATTAATTAAAATTGCTTCAAGAATGTATATCATAACTAACTTGCTATGTTCTTATGATTTTGTCATTGTAGTACTTTTTGAACTAGATCTAGCTACAGAATGCAGAAATTCTGTAGCTAGTTGCCGATTCTGCAGCTGTCTTCATGTCTACGTAGGTTCCAGGTGTCATCTCAGAGAAAAACACATATGGTCGTATTCCACATCATTCCCTCATCATTTGCTGCTCTCCAAAAAGTTTGAACAAAATTCTGTAGGTGGTTATGCACGTGGGAACTCAAACTAGGAGATAGACTCCTAATAGGACAAGGACAGTCCAGATGTCCTTAATCATATTACGAGACCACCATCAGAGTTCTAGTTCGATTTTAAATTGGAAAGACAATTGTCCCTAGGTTATCTCAAGATAGCTATGTAATTTTGTTATAAATATGGCTCGGAAAACCGAGGGACAGGGTTAGATTTTGTGTTTGATTGCTAGATTTCAGAAGTCCGAAAACACTCTGTTTTGAAGTAATTTCTCTTTTAATGAAGGAAGCATTACTTTCTTCAAAGCGTTGAGTCAATCTTGAAGTAGATTTCGTGCTACTCCGGTGGTAGAGGCCCCCTGGTACCTGAGCAGCCTTGTTTATACGGTTTAGATAAGTATTTTAGTCTCGTTTTCATTTCTAGCTTAAGCAAGTTTCTGAAGTTTATGTTTCATGCTTGTTTACACTAATTATCACAACTATACTTACTCTTATAAACTCTTCCAAAATATCATCACGATGAATAAGGCATAGCTGTGGTGTTGTAGATTTTAGTTGCATTTCCTTTATGCTTGTTTACACTAATTATCACAGCTAGAATTACTCTTATAAACTCTTCCAAAATATCATAACGATGAATAAGGCATAGCTGTGGTGTTGTAGATTTTAGTTGCATTTCCTTTATGCTTGTTTCCACTAAGTGTCACAGCCGGTCTTACTCTTACAAACTCTTCCAAAACATCATTAACAATGAATAAGAAATAGCTGTGGTGTCTTAGATTCTAGTTGTATTTGCTTTCAAATCTTATATTTATGTTCAATTGCATTTTGAATAATATAGCCATACTTGTTTTTACAAACTCTTCCAAAATATCATTCATATTGAACGAGATGGGCTGTAGAATTCCATAGACTAGCTGCATGTTAATTTAGTCATAACACTCCAGAGGCTGATTGCATTTAGTTCAGCTCTGTCACTACATTTCAAGTTTGATAATGGCATTGAATTTTAGTTGTAGTCACTGTCTTTTAAGATTGATAGACCGCGTTCTAGTCTATTGTGATCCATTGTATTTTAAGTAGTACTATTTGTCAAAATTAGTCTCTCGGCCTTCATTATTTACAACTTAATTTTGTTCTAAATTTATATTGATACATCATCACATGAACATGGGTCAATAACATCAGTTTAAGGCTTTGATTATTCTACAAATCTCTTACAAATTCACCTATAGCCTTTTTCCCAAACATTATTCTAGAAAATCTCTAAACTTCTGAATAAGGCCTAGTAGTGATAAGTCGAGTTACAGAATAGGGTAACTTCAGCATCATAGATTAATCTACAATAGAAACCTTACTGTGTTACAAATAATCATTTTTTTTGTAATATTGTGAGTTGATTGTTTATTTAGGAGAACTTCATTCACACTTAACTTGTCCATTTCTCAAGCTCTTCCAACACATCTTTAATGAATGAATTGGATAAGTTCAAGCTCATATTGTGATTTATTTCCTTGCAATGAAGTCATTATCAACCTTTGCATTTGTTATTTTCCATCCATGGTTTAGGCTTTGCTCTGTTTTAGTATAACCATCCACTTCTCTTTTCAAACATTTAGTTCTTTTTTTATTTTGAATATAAAACCATAAAACCAAAAACATCATAAAACACTAAACACAACGTAGTGGGAAACAAATACCTAGGCACATATATTGCACCACACTTCAACAGTTTACTAGCCCTGGTTGACAATTAATGAACTCAATTTAGGAACACTATGTTGAGCACAAACATTTTGGTGCCTTTGCCGGGAAAGTGTAACTAGGTAGCCTTGTTTCTTAACTCCCAAAAAAAATGATATGCATAGAGAAAGAGACTCAAGGGGTAGATTCATAAGAAGCAGAAGCAGAAGCTTGATTCCAAGAACACCACTTGTTTCACCTAGACCAAGAGCTAGCACACCTCCAACTCAAACCCACATTCCATCGTTTACTGATCCTAGACTTCTAGAAGACTTAAGATCAGATATTCCATTAGAAATACCTTACACTTCATCCACTGAACCTGTCTTAGAAGAAGATTCAAGGACCCCTTCTAGAGACATAAACTTTGCCACTTCCACAGAGGAATCAACTATGGCAGAAGAAGGGGGAGGAGGAGTCTTTAATGGAGAACACACACTATTTGGAGGGGGTAGAGGTAGAGGTAGAGGAGAAGGAGGTAGAGGTGCAGAAGGAGGAAGAGGTAGAAGAGAAATGGGAAGCTCTTTTGGGTTTCCTATAATAGATGAAGAAACCAATACAACCATGAAAAATATTTCACCCTCTATCCTTCCAAACTTCTATGGACTTAAAACTGAAGATCCTGAAACCTTCCTATTTGAATTTGAAATCCTGTGTAGAACTTATGACTACTTACAAGATGCTAAAAAACTTAAACTATTTCCTTCAACATTGAAAGGAGCAGCATTGAAGTGGTTTATGAGTTTGATCAACAGTTCTATTAGGACATGGGAAGACATGAAACAAGAATTTCTAGAGAGGTATTTGGATTATTGTATGCCATTCAATCATAAGGAGGAAGTGTTTAAGATGTTACAAAAAGAAGATGAAAACCTGGAAGATTTGTTGGAGAGATTTCATTACAACATCAAAAGAGAAAAAATGGAAAACTTGGACCAAGACACCTTAAAAGCTCTCTTGTTGAAAACAATTAGGGATGAATGGTTAGATATCCTTAACATGATGGGAAAAGGGGATATATCTCAGCTCACATTACTTGAAATATCTGAGTTATGTATCAACCTTTCAAGAGGGAAATCCAAAACTGTGAAAGGTCCAAGAGACCCCGCTCTTGCAATGGCGAGTAAGTCTGCTTCTGGGACAGTAAGTAGGGAAGAGATAGGACATATGCTTGATGATTTAAAATCTGACATTTTAGGGAGTCTTAGTGAACAAATAGACACCCTCAAATTACAAAACAAGCAAAAATCTGAATCTGATGCCTTATCAATATTTTGTCCCAAATGTAGAAAGAATCATGCCTTGAGAGAGTGTCCTTTGGATGCAAAAGTTGTAGAGACTTGTGTAATTTGTTCAGAAAAACATGAGACCAAGAGTTGTCCTTCACTTCCTAGTCTTAAAGCTGTCTTTCAAGAGGAAACTTCTACAAATTCCACAGAATCTCTCAATTTTGTCTCTAGAAGGCCGTGGCAAGGACCTCAAACACAAGGATTCCATGATCAAATGTATAATCAACCTCCACCAAATTGGAATTCTTGGCAGCAACCTTGGCCTCAATTTCAAAATCAATCTGAAGCTTGGGCACAAGGTTCACAAAATCCCTATGGAAGATAGTCTCAGTACTATCAGTATCCACCATCCTATCCACCATACCCATATTTTCCTCCTCAACAAAATTCTCAACAGAATCCTCAACCAAATCCTCAAAATCTACAACATCAAAATCAACCACTTCCATTACCATTTCCTGAGAAAACAAATCAGTTGCCTGCCCAACCCATACCAAACCCCAACAATAAAAAATCTTAGAATACATACATGATAGAAGGCCAACAGTTTCCAACTTATTTAATTACCCCTCTAGACCTTAGTGATGTTCAAATTAGGTCTGGAAGAATACTTGAAAAGAGAAAACCTTCTGTGATCATACAAGAACAAGACAACTCTGAGGAAGATTCTCTACGGGAAAATAAAAGTCTTGAAGAAGACACATCTTTTCAGGACCCAAACATTGAAAAATCAAAACAAAAAGAACCAATAATTTCAACTCCTGTATTAGAGCAGCCATCAATATCCACTACTACACCTCCTTTTCCAAAAAGATTACAAATTGATAGAGGTGTAGAAAAACAAATTATGGTGCCTAATTATGATTTCCTAGATGAGCTGAGAAATTTTTGTATTAAGATTCCATTATTACAAGCTATCAAGGAAATTCCAATTTTAGCAAAGACAATAAAGGAGTTGAGCATGAAGAAAACAAGAAAAAGAATAAGAGAGACAAAGAAAATTCAACTGGCAGGAAAAATAGCAGATATCATGATGGGTAAGATTGCTATTCCAAAGTATGTAGACCCAGAAAATTCAGTTGTTAAAATTCACGTCAATGGAATTGAGATTCAAAACACACTCATTGATTTAGGAGCAGCAATCAATATCATGAGTAGACAAATCATGGATAAACTGAAACTTCCTAATCTTCTCTTTACACCCACATTATTACAATTAGCAGACAGATCTGTGATCAAACCTGATGGGGTAATAGAAGACATTCCAGTGTCCCTAGATTCTTGGGAGTACCCTGTGGATTTAATGATCCTAAACCCTAAGAATAATCTAGGAGGGCATCCTGTTATATTAGGAAGACCTTGGTTGGCTACAGTTGATGCTTTCATTAGTTGTAGATCTGGTGATATGTACATCTCTGATGGTAGTTCAACTAAGAAATTCACTTTGTATCCTCCAGCAAGGACAATTATAGATTTAGATGATACTCAATGGATAGAGGATGAAGAAGACTTACAACCTCTCTTCACAATTTCAGAAATTAGTGAAGATAGTCAAATTCTAAATACTTTAGAAAAATTTGAATCCTCTTCGGAATACAAACATGAACAATTTCAAGAAGAATCCAACATTGAGTTTTTATCATCAAGACCAATGTCTCTTTATTCTATGGATAAATTTGGCAGCTCTATAATTGAGATATTTCCAGGAAAGACTTTGAACATAAACAAGAACCTAGAAAAATCTCAACAAGAAGAGTTAGTCAAGATCTTACAGAGACATTCTTCTGCATATGCATGGGAGTACACTGATATGAAAGGGATAAGTCCCAAGACTTGCACTCATCACATCTACATAGAGGAAAATTGTAAACCAATCAGACAACCTCAAAGACGGATGAATCCAAATCTTAGGGAGATTGTTAAAGAACAATTGCAGAAATTGTTGAATGTCAACTTTATCTATCCTATTCTAGATAGTCAGTGGGTTTCTCCTTTGGTAATTGTGCCAAAGAAAAATGGTAAATGGAGGGTATGTATTGACTACCAGGAATTAAACAAAGCTACTCTTAAAGATCATTTTCCCTTACCTTTCATAGATCAAGTGTTAGATACATTAGCTGGAAAAAAGTACTTCTTATTTCTAGATGGGTTTAGTGGTTATAATCAAATTGAAGTAGCACTTGAAGATCAAGACAAAACCACATTTACTTGTCCTTGGGGTACCTATGCTTACCGAGTATTTCCATTTTGATTATGCAATGCGCCTGCAACATTTAAGAGGGCAGTATTAGGAATCTTTTCAGATCTAATAGGCCATACTCCTTATGAACTTGTTTATGGAAAGAAAGTTTTGTTTCCCATAGAGTTCCAAATTCAAACTTTCAAAATGGCAGTTCAGTTAGGACTTGATCTAACAGAGGCACAAAAGCATAGATTAGAGCAGATTAATGAATTGGATGAGATCAGACAAGATGCAGTTTAGAAAACAAGTATAGTCTAGCAACAAAGGACTAGATGGCATGATAAGTACATCAAGGAAAATAAGTTCAAAGAAGGTGATTGGGCTCTCTTGTTTGATTCAAAGTTCAAAGATTTTCAAGGTAAATTTCAAACACATTGGCTTGGGCCATATGAAATTGTGAAATTTTTTGACAATGGAGCAATAAAAATCAGGAAAATAGATGAAGAAAAGGTCACTTTTCTTGTGAGTGGTCATAGATTGAAGTTGTATCACAAACCACTCTCAAGAGAAGAATTTGTCAAGAGATTCCAAGAAAACAGTGATGTGAAGTTAATGAAGAAGAATTTCTCTTCTTCATCAACTTAACTAAATTTTCGAAAGTTAGATTATTGAAAAAAAAAGAAAAAGGAAAAAAAAAAGAGTATAAACATGAAAACTAATCACTGATTAGCATGTTTATACGGAAAAGGTAGAGTGAAAATCAGAATCTTTCTGACACTTTAGCTTTTAAAATTTGTTTTTCTGCAAGCAGTTGTTAGAAAATCATAAGTGCAGATCCATTTCACTTATGGTCCATTTCATTCATCCATACTTCATTTCATTCATTCATCCATACTCCATTTCATTCATTCATCCACACTTCTTTCATTTCACCCCATGGTCCACCTCATTTCCATCCCAGATTTTTAAGTTTGATGTTTTTCTGCAATTGAATAATACACATCATGAATTGCAAGTTACTTTTCATACTTCACTTCACTTCAGAAGTTGTGATCCATTTCATTCCATTATTCACTTCATTCATATCCCATTACATCATATTTCATTATCCATCTTCACTTATTCCATAAAACATTCCATTCATGCTCCAAACCATTCCATTTCATGTCTCAAAGTCTTCCACAGGTACATTCTGCAATCAGACAGACATTCTGCAGCTAATCAGACATTCGGCAGCCAGACAGACATTTTGCAGCCAGACAGACATTCTGCAGCTATAGATCCTGAAGGCACTATCCAAACCTACAACAGAATGATCCTGCATATTCATGACAACAAGAAAAATCAAGGGAGTTATGAAGACTCAACAGTTAATGATTTTCAAGGGAGAACAAAGCATATAAAGATCACAAAAATTGGACGAAAGACAAAGGTAAAAGTTCTGATTATAATGACATATCATGAAAAATTTTAGTATAGTTAAGTTATGAATAATTCAAAAAGTTGTTTTAATTAATTTTTTTGATCATGCCTAACAAACCTCTCGTAAAAAATTTGGATAAACCTCCTTCTATTCCGCCATTTCAAATCCCATATCCGATCATCATTTAAAAATCTAAACGTTTAAAGTGATGAAGTGATTGGATTAGTCACGTCACTAGGCCAAAATCATTTAATGATGATTTTGAATTCCTTACAAAATATCTCCGCGGTATTTTCTTCCAAGATATTTCCCAACTCATTAATTCGTTTTCTTCACCATCACCTTATTTTACCCATTCCGTAACCACCCCATATCATTCTTTCCCGTAGCCAACTCTTAACCATTTCAGTCTGAAAAATAGAGGCATCTCTGTAACAGCCATTGTCACCGAGAACAGAAGAGCAAAAATTTTAAGGTTGGAAAGAGAAATTATGGGTCTCATAGTGAGGACCGAACCGGTTGGAACTAAGTACTTGGAAGGTTATCCCCAAATCAAAGAAATGTTACAACAAGCAAGATGGTTGCAATTTTTTGAAAAATTCAGTGGTTTTCACAAAGAAGTGACTAAAACGTTTGCAAGATCCTTCAATGGAGCTGAGGTCGAGATAGGAGATATTAAATTCACCATTACAGAGGCATCCATTGCAGAAGCAACGAAATTTCCCAGACAAGGAGAAAGGTGGTTCAAGAATAGAGAATTTCATAAGGAGGCATGGAAGCAGATACTCAAATCACCAGGTATGGATGTTTCCATTTTTAAAAAGGGTATCCCTAGCTCAGCATTAAAGAACAAATGGAGAAACATGTTGCTCATCTTGCAAAAATTCATCACTTGTGAAGGAAGATATGGTACTTTCTATGTTTATCATATTCGGTTGATAATGCATTTCTTAGAAGAAGAACTCAATTTGCCCTTTTTCCTGCTTCATAGTTTAAAGAAAATGGCCTCAAGTGTTCAAAAGAGAGTTCAATTTCTGGAAACAACCTTATACCACCATGGTTTAGTCAAAATTTTGATTGAACATCATTTGATAAAAATGGGAGATAATTGGGAGGAGTTCTTAGTGAGAAATCACTTTGAGGAACCTAAGGAATCTCCACCTAAAGACAAACCTACAAAAAGAAGCAGAAGATGGAAAACCTCCAAAACTAAAACTGGTAAACCAATACAAGAAGGTAGTGAAGAAATGATTTCTAAGAAATTGGCCCAAATTTAAGAAAGAGAGGATAATAAAAAAATTTGCCAAAGAGAAAGGAGAAGGGCCATCCCAACCAAGACGAAGCCACAGACTTAGAGGGATACAAAAGAAAACAAAGGTTAAAAAAACTAGAGTCATAAACATAGAAGATGAAGAAACACCTACTGAGGAGGAGTTTGATGAGGGAGCTCCTGAAATAGACCCAACACAGTAAGAAATTTACAACTATGTGGAGACATTAGAGAAAAGAGCTTCAGAAAGTAGAGACAGAACTCCTAGTCCACCAAAATCTGCAGTTGATATCCTAAGGAGAAATAAATATGAGTTAGAAATACTCAACAGCCATATCAAGAATGAGAATGAAATTCTGAGAGAGTAGGTTAAACTGAAAACTGATATGAATTCAACTCTATCACTACAAATGCAAAAGTTGTACAAGGCCAGTGAAAAATTGAAGAAGAAAAATAAAAAGCTAACCAGGGTACTCACAAATTTGAGATTCAAGTTAGTCATAAGGAAACCCAGAAGGCCATTGAATGCCAGACAAAGTAGAAGAAGAGGGTTGGATGTCCTTGCAGAGGTCTCAGAGTTCATGGAATAGTTGCATGAGGACATGCAATAACCTAGTAGTGGGGGTATGTTGAGCTCCAAAGATGTTCTTTCTTCCACCACATTCCACTCCATTCCCTTTGTCCATTATTCATTATAGGCTAAAATGATCAATAGAATTAATTAAAATTGCTTCAAGAATGTATATTATGACTAACTTGCTATGTTTTTATGATTTTGTCATTGTAGTACTTTTCGAACTAGATCTAGCTACAGAATGCAGGCATTCTGTAGCTAGTTGCCGATTCTGCAGCCATCTTCATGTCTACGCAGGTTACAGGTTTCATCTTAGAGAAAAAAAAATATGGTCGTATTCCACATCATTCCCTCATCATTTGTTGCTCTCCACAAAGTTTGAACGGAATTCTGTAGGTGGTTATGCACGTGGGAACTCAAACTAGGAGACAGACTCCTAATAGGACAAGGACAGTCCAGATGTCCTTAATCATATTACGAGACCACCATCAGAGTTCTAGTTCGATTTTAAATTGGAAAGACAATTATCCCTAGGTTATCTCAAGACAGTTATGTAATTTTGTTATAAATATGGCTCGGGAAACCGAGAGACAGGGTTAGATTTTGTGTTTGATTGCTAGATTTCAGAATTCTGAAAACACTGTTTTGAAGTAATTTCTCTTTTAATGAAGGAAGCATCACTTTATTGAAAGCGTTGAGTCAATATTGAAGTAGATTTCGTGCTACTCCGGTGGTAGAGGGCCCCTGCTACCTGAGAAGCCTTGTTTATACAGTTTAGATAAGTATTTTAGTCTCGTTTTCATTTCTAGCTTAAGCAAGTTTCTGAAGTTTATGTTTCATGCTTGTTTACACTAATTATCACAGCTAGAATTACTCTTATAAACTCTTCCAAAATATCATCACGATGAATAAGGCATAGCTGTGGTGTTGTATATTTTAGTTGCATTTCCTTTATGCTTGTTTACACTAATTATCATAGCTAGACTTACTCTTATAAACTCTTCCAAAATATCATCACGATGAATAAGGCATAGCTGTGCTGTTGTAGATTTTAGTTGCATTTCCTTTATGCTTGTTTCCACTAAGTGTCACAGTCGGTCTTACTCTTACAAACTCTTCCAAAACATCATTAACAATGAATAAGAAACAGTTGTGGTGTCTTAGATTCTAGTTGTATTTGCTTTCAAATATTATATTTATGTTCAATTTCATTTTTAATAATACAGCCAGACTTGTTTCTACAAACTCTTCCAAAATATCATTCATATTGAACGAGATGGGCTGTAGAATTCCATAGACTAGTTGCATGTTAATTTAGTCATAACACTCGGAGGTTGATTGCATTTAGTTCAGCTCTGTCACTACATTTCAATTTTGATAATGGCATTCAATTTTAGTTGTATTCACTGTCTTTTAAGATTGATAGACCATGTTCTAGTCTAGTGTGATCCATTGTATTTTAGGTAGTACTAGTTGTCAAAATTAGTCTCTCGGCCTTCATTATTTACAACTTACTTTTGTTCTAAATTTATATTGATACATCATCACATGAACAGGGGTCAGTGACATCAGTTTAAGGCTTTGATTATTCTACAAATCTCTTACAAATTCACCTATAGCCTTTTTCCCAAACATTATTCTAGAAAATCTCTAAACTTCTGAATAAGGCCTAGTAGTGATAAGTCAAGTTGCAGAATAGGGTAACTTCAACATCATAGGTTAATATAGAATAGAAACCTTACTGTTTTACAAATAATCATTTTTTTTGTAATATTGTGAGTTGATTGTTTATTTAGGAGAACTTCATTCACACTTAACTTGTCCATTTCTCAAGCTCTTCCAACACATCTTCAATGAATGAATTGGATAAGTTCAAGCTCATGTTGTGATTTATTTCCTTGCAATGAAGTCATTATTAAGATTTGCATTTGTTATTTTCCATCCATGGTTTAGGCTTTGCTGTGTTTTAGTATAACCATCCACTTCTCTTTTCAAACATTTAGCTCTTTTTTTCTTTTGAATATAAAACCATAAAACCAAAAACATCATAAAACACTAAACACAACGTATTGGGAAACAAATACCTAGGCACATATAGTGCACCACACTTCAGCAGTTTACTAGCCCTGGTTGACAATTAATGAACTCAATTTAGGAACACTAAGTTGAGCACAAACACTACCTATATAAGAGTATCGACAAGATGTCTTCTGTTGTACAAAAGAGGAACTACTCCTAGAAAATGAAAATTTTGTTCCATTACTCCTTGATCAATATGGTTGTGGTACATCAGTTGGAGCAAAAGGGCATACCATGGGAGGTCTTCATTGCTCATGAGGTCTTCACAAACCCACAACCCCATCATCAGCAAAATTTTCCCTCATCATCTCATCCTCCTCCCCCTACTCCTCCATCACCTCCCACCGATCATGCTTCATCATCCACACATGAGTCCTAACCTCAAGAAACCCTTCCTTCCTCACCCTATCCCAATTCCTTAGATCAAGAAGGGAGTGACAATGAGCAGTCAAATGAAAATGAGCAAGAGGGTGAAGATGAATCAAGACAAAACAAAGCAGAAAGCATGGAAACTGAAGGTAGTGATGGTGATAATGGTGGAAATGAGACTAGGAGCCATGATAACAGTGAAAATAGTGAGGCTCTTAGTGATGAAGAGACAGAGGTCAGCAATGAAGTAGAAGACATGGAGGTAGATGACAAAGAAGATGAGGCAACTGATGAAGAAAACAGCCAGAGTGCTGACGGAGATGAGGTAGAAAATGTTAATGAAGAGGAAGCCACTGAATCTAAGGGCAGTGATGCTGATATTGGGAGTAATGAAGCAAGAATCATTGAGGAAAAGGACAACAAGGAAGATGACAACAGTCTTAATGGTCATGAGGATAGTAAAGACAATGAAACCCACAGTGTTAATGTTGATAATGCAAAAATCAGTGAAGAAGAAAACAGTGAGGCTGATATTGAAGATAATGAGGTAAGTAGCAGTCAAGGTAATGAAGAGGAAGACATGGAGACAAATGACGACAACCATGATGAAGACATCAAAATGATCACAATCAAACCTCTTCCATTGACATACCAAAGAGGAGAAAGGCATGTGTTTGCTGCCTCTAAAAGGCAAGGGGCCATGCCTTCCACATCAACAAGGAAGCTTGACAAAGGCAAAGAAAGGGTCATGGTTGAAGATAAGAAAGGTAAGCATGGAACTAAACAAAAATTTGAATTTATTGACCTTGACAGTGAAAATGAAGATGAGGAGAGGGTTACAAGAATCTTGCTCCAGAGAAAGGATGCTGAGATCAGAGACCTACAAAGAAAGCTTGGCACGGTAATGTATAACATTGAGTATTATAAGAATGAAAAAAAGCAACTGAAGAAGACAAAAAGGGACCTTGGCCTTCAGAAAAAGATGGCCAAGCACTATGCATTGAAAAATTAATTTGCAAGGGCCAAGAACAAAAGAGCCCTTATCGAAATTCAATCACTCAAGGAGGAAAAAGACCAAGAAAACCTTGGAATTATTGCTGAAGCTTCTCTACAGGCTTCCCAAACCCCATAAGGAAAATATCTACAAATTTTGAGAACTTTTTGAAAATGTTTGTTTTTTGTTGATTTTGAAGCTTGAAGGCGCAACACCCTTGGTGCTACGCTTTTCCCTTAGGAATTATCAGGAGGGGAAATTTACAGTTTTGGAATCCTCCTCTCAAGTACTGTATGCTCACCAAATTTCAGGTCATTTGGAGTAGTTTTGGTCCCTCAAAAAGCTCAAGAACACCCCAAATTTCACCTTTCTGCCTAGTTTTCAGGACTGGCACTGTGCCTTGAGAAACCTTGGGAGATTTAATTTTTCAACAGGTTAATGGATCCCAATAAGAAAAAAAAAGGGCCGTTTTAGAAAGTAGAGTCAACAAGCTTTCCAACGAGCGATCACGGAGCCAATTCCAACATCGGGAATGCCATCAAAACTTGGCTACAAGTGGACCCAGTTTTCCTGTGCATGCGTTACGCCCTCAGACCTCATTGTTGTGTCCTTTTGTGAAAAAAGTCAACAAAAGACACTAATTTATGGAAAAAAGACATTTTGGTGTTTTTTGGGGAAAATCACTCCAAAGTTAGTTGATAGGAGTTATTTTTTCATTTATTTCATGAGATATTTTGTGTCTTGGGCCTTGCATGGTCTCTTAGACATAAATGATATTTATAGGTATTTTTGACTTTTAAAAACCCTAATTAGGGTTTTTTCCCTCCTTTTCTAGATAAATATAGCATGAGGGCCTTATTGCAAAAGGTTGGAATTTGATAACCCTTGTGAGAAATACATATTTTTTTTGGAGATTGAAGAGAAATTGGTGTTGTGGAATTTGTGGATGGCTTGTTTTGATTGAGGATGGAGAAGGCTTTCTTGCAGGATGCCTGAGCATGGTTTATGGTGATGTGCTTCTATTCAATTCTTGTTTTCTTATGTATCATTTTTTCACATCATTCTATAATGCAATAGGAAAAAGGTTTTAGACTAAGAAATGTTTTTCAAAGGCACCTTAGCTTTGTTTGTTCTTCACTGCCTCTATGTTTTCCTTTGCTAGGTCAGTTTAGAGAATTCTTAGTTGCTTTGTAGACCCACTTATGCTTGTTTATCTCATGAATGGTTCAATAAAGTATATGTCCAATATGTTTTATGGTTAGCCATGCTTGTTTGAAGTTACTTAAATATTGTTCTTGAGATCTTTCTTTGAAGCATCACTGATTAGGTTTAGCCAAAAAGGTCGTGTTTTGATCACACCCTTTGTCTATTCTTGAAAGGTTTCCTTGAAGGTCTTTATAGCTTGATCGATGATGTTTAGGATTTCTCTCTTCTTTGATCTATGTTATATGTCTATCTTAAATATTTTCTAAACTTGAAGGTGAAATCACTAGAAGTTAAATAAGTTTCTTGCCTTCTATAGTTCACTGGATTTTTTGTCCTAAATGCTTATTTGCTTGAGTTTAATCAAAGAGTTATGGGTTTACCCTATCTTATGATTACTTCTTTGTGTCGAGTAGTGTTAAAGACCCTTCCTGTTTTAAAGGTATTTGACAAATGATTCTTAACTACCCTTTGCCCTACTATGTTCACAAACTTGATGTTTATTTCATCTCACACCTACCTTAAAGATTCATTTGACCATGTTAGATTTTCCCTGTGATGCACCCTGATTCATTGTTGAGATATCCATGACCTTTTGTAGACTCCATAGCCCAATAAATTGAATATCTATCACTCCATCTATAATACTTGATCATCTACCAAACCAAAACAAACAAACAAACCCTAAAATTAACAACTAGCCTAAAATCAAACACTAAAATCAAACAAGTTCACATCCTTTGCACAACATAAAGAGAGCCCTCTGTGAGTCCAAGAAGGCTAGGTCTTAGGACCCCAAAGACTGGTCTGATGTTACCCTTGTTCATTTTTTCTCACCAATCTAACATATTATAGGGACCTAACACCTCAAAGTAAAAGGGTCATTGCAGAAGTGCACATGACAAAGAATAGGATGTTTCCTTTCAAGCTGAGAACAAACTTGAAGGAAGGAGGTGTGGTAGCAATAGTCACACAAGAAGTCTTTCAAGAGGAAGTGAAAGACGAAAACTGGTTATGGAATTTGAGATTTGGACATCTCAAGTTTGGAGGTTTGAACCTCTTAGATAGAAAATGAGTGGTAGAGGGATTACCACTCAAAGAGAAACTAGACAGCCTATGTGAAGGCTGCATCTTGAGCAAACAACACAGAGTCATTTCTAGCAGGAAAGAGTATAAGGGAAAAGGGACTCTTGGATATTTTTCACTCAGATTTGTGTGGACCAATGTAAATGTTATATTTAGCTGGCAGTCACTATGTCTTGAAGTTTATAGATGATTATACAAGAAATACATGGGTTTATTTTTTTAAATAGAAGAGTGAAGTGTTTGAACAGTTCGACCACTTCAAAGCTCTTGTTGAGAAGAAGAGTGGGCACTACGTAAAAGTGATAAGAACTCACAGAGGTGGAGAATATATCTCAAAATATTTCCTACATTTCTGTAGGGAAAATGGCATACACAAGAAGTTTACCAAAAGATATATACCACATCAAAATGGTGTTGCAGAAAGGAAGAATAGGACCATCATGGACATGGTCATAAGTATGTTGAAGGAAAACATTTTCCAAATGAGTATTGGGCTGAAGCTGTCAATTGTGTAGCGTGTATTTTGAATATATGCCCAACCAAAGTTGCCATGAACAGAGTCCCAAAACAAGCATGGAGTGGAACAAAGTAGTTTTTCACTCACATGAAAGTATTTGGATGTGTGGCATATGCACATGTCCTAGATCAACTAAGAAAGAAGTTGGACAACAAGGGGGAGAAGTGTATATTTTTTGGATACAGTGATGAATCGAAGGTATACAAACTCTACAATCCATCAACCAAGAAGGTTATAATCAATAGAGATGTGCAATCATTGAATAATAAGCTTGGGATGGAAGATTAGAGAAAACAGTGAAGGTGAAGACATGTGTGTCTCAGAAGAGAAAGAGGAATTGATTGCTCAAAATAATTCCTCAACGGTGGCTCCTCCTCCACCTTCACAAGCAGAACAAGCCACACCACAAACATGAAACATAACAGCCTTGAGAAATCAAGGAAGTTCTCCTCCAAGCACACCACAGGGATTAGAAACTCCCTCGAGTTCAAGTGGAACTCCAAGCACACCAAGAAGACCAAGATTCAGAAATTTGAGTGAAATTTATGAGAAAGAAGCTAATAATAATAATGGTTTGAATTCTTTATTTTCTTTGTTTTGTCATGTTGATTACCCAATTCATTTTGAAGATGCAGTAAAAGAAGAAAAATGGATTGAAGCAATGAATGAAGAGATTGGTGCAATAGAAAAGAATGATACATGGGAATTAGTGGACCTCCCACAAGGTAAAAAAGTCATTGGATTAAAATGGGTCTGTAAGACCAAGAGTTATGCTAAAGGAAAAATAGAAAGGCATAAAGCAAGAATTTTTGTCAAGGGCTACGAGTAACAACAAGGCAGAGATTATGAAGAAACCTTTGCACTAGTTGCAAGGATGGAAATAGTGTGAATAGTGTTGTCCATTACAGCACAACAAAAGTGGAAAGTCTACTAAATGGATGTGAAATCAAAATTTCTGAATGGAGTGTTGAAAGAGGAGGTATATGTTGAACAACCTCCAAGCTATGAGATTGAAATGAAATATCACAAAGTGTGCAAGTTGAAGAAATCTCTTTATGGGTTGAAGCAAGCACTAAGAGCATGGTACAGAAGAATTGATGCTTACCTGACATAAAATGGGTTTGAAAAATGTGATGGTGAACCCACACTCTACATTAAAGAAAATGATGGTAAGATCCTTATTGTTGTTTTATATGTAGATGATTTAATTTTCACAGGCAATGAAGTTTCTCCCATTGCTGATTTTAAAGCAGTCATGAAAAGTGAATTTGAAATGAATGACACGGGTTTATTGAGATATTTTTTGGTTATAGAAGTAAAGGAAAATGAAAAGGGAAATTTTATTTCCCAAGAAAAATACGTTGAAGAAGTTTTGAAGAGGTTTAACATGCAGAACTACAAAGCAACATTAACTCCAGATGTCATGGGGCTGAAGTTAAGCAAGGAAAATTGCAGCAAGAATGTCAATCCAACATTGTATAAGAGCATATTAGGCAGTTTAATGTATTTGACTGCAACTAGGCATGATATTATGTATGTTGTAAGTTTAATTTCCATATTCATGGAGACACCAAAGGAGAAACATTGACAAGCAGCCAAGATAATATTGAGGTATATGAATGGAACGAAGGAGTATGGTGTTCTATATTCCTCAACTGATAATTTTAAATTGATTGGTTACATTGATAGTGATTGGGCTGGAAGCATAGATGATAGAAAGAGCACATATGGGTATGTATTTCATTTGGGATCGGGAGCCATTTCATGGGCTTCCAAGAAGTAACCCATATTTGTATTATCAACAACAAAAGTAGAATATGTGGCAAAAACAGCAATAGCATGCCAAGCAGTATGGATGAGAAGGATGCTGAGAGATTTGTATCATGAGCAAGACAAAGGAACTAAAATTTATTGTGATAATAGCTCAGCAATAGCATTGTCAAAGATTTTTATTCTGCACAAGAGAACAAAGAATATTGATGAAAAATATCATTTTATAAGAGAATTGGTTAACAATGGTGAGATTGTTTTGCAACATTACAGGACAGAGGAATAATTTCTTGATATCCTCACAAAGCCATTAGCACAGAAGAGTTTTGAGTATCTCAGAAAATGTCTGGGAATAACTGATGGTGGAAATTGTGATTAAGCGAGAGTGTTGTAATTTTACTCCCAACCACCGCCATGAATAAATAGTGGCACAACCCACAACTTCATCTATTTTTTGACAATAGAGAAGGACAAGGAGCATATCCAAGATATGGAGGCGTTTCCATGCAACCAACAACAAACCAAATACCGAGAAATCCTATGCATTTATTGTTTTAAACCACCGCATTGACTTACCGTTTTCTCACATTTCACCGCCCGCAACGTTTATAGTTTACCCATAAGCCTTTCCGTTGTTAAGCTAAATCCCTGTTGATGCAATATTGGTGAGAACCACATATCCCTACCGCATTGTATTTTCTGCTTAACCATTTGTATTTCGCTTACCACACTTACGTTTTTTTACCACCCGCATACCTCACATTGAAACATTTATCACTTACTGTTTAAGCCAACAATGAAACTTATTTCTCTGCCGATGCAATATCGGTGAGACCCACCAAAACCTTTACCGTCTGCAAGTTCGCAATTGTAAGTTTTTAACTTTACTTTCCACCACCTACAAGATTTTAACTTTACCTTCCACTGCCCGCAAGTTATGTTATATGTTTTTCAATGCAATATCACTTTTGCATATCGCAATCGCACAAATTTAAGTTTTCTCACAGCGCTCGTAGGCTATGTTATTTTGGGTGCGATGTGATGTGCCACGTCACATCGCACATCGCAGTTCACAGTGTTTAATGGATAGTGCCATATATTAAAGTTTAATATTGCCAAAATACGATAAGGGTGTGGATGCGACGTGATTTTAGAGCAAGAACCGATAAAATTTGAAGTCTGCTAGTTTGTGTTTTGAACGCGTTTTACGTGTTTTCGTGTGTAGTTCAGAATATGGTCTGCGTACCATTTTTAATGAAATTGTTAGAGTTGGCCCTTGCAGCCCTCCGTCAGTGATCATTTCGTCATTTGCATATTCATTATTAGGTGTCTCGCTTGTTCCACTTCGTTGCATTTCACTAGGATCATGCCATGGACTGACGAAGGGGTCTGTCGTCTTATGTTTCCTCATATTTACACCTGCAGTGCTATTTTAAAAATTTTCTCAAAAAATCACTCAAAGTCATTATCATTACATATATGGTCATTAAAAAATGTCAATAAGTGTCCTAGGTCTTAGTGTCTAGGGTTTTTGAGTCATTTGTATATTAGTCATAAAGCCTGCA
Organism: Pinus albicaulis; assembly: GCA_034641835.2. Classification (NCBI taxonomy): domain Eukaryota; kingdom Viridiplantae; phylum Streptophyta; class Pinopsida; order Pinales; family Pinaceae; genus Pinus; species Pinus albicaulis. Next base: position 155,110,262 of record CM076584.1, on the reverse strand, counting down.
AGGTGAGGAAAGTTCTGCATTTGTGATTTTTATTTTATTATCATCAGCATTTAAAAAAAAAAAATATTTCTAGTCCAAAACTCTGTTTTGGAACTAGAAATTGTTCATTATCATTTTGTAATAAATTGTAATTATTCCGCCAAGAAGACATTGTCAAAAGCATACCCCTGGTCTCTTCCTTAGCCGAGATAGCCATATCCCTGCAAGAAGACAGCAAAATCATTAGTATCGACCTCAAAAAAGCCAAAAGAAGTTTGTATTTGAAAAGCCAAAAGTGAAATTACAAAAACATTTGTAATATGGGTTTGCAATTAGATTTGAAACAAAATCTGATTGTGAAGATATTTGTAACATGTATAAAAGCCAAACAAGTTTCATTTGAACCAAACCCGGCACACCCAAATCGCGTTTTGAAGTTTGGAGGGCCGATTTCATGTGTGCAAATTGCGTGGACGAGTTTTGGGCTGGTTTGGGAGCTCGAGCGACCCACCAGGGCCGAGCGACCCCTGGGCGGAAGCGACCCACCTTGGAGACCATTTTCAGCGGTGTGAAATTGCAAGGGCGCGACCACCAGGCGGCGACCACGCGAGAGGGTGAGCGACACGCGGACACGGGGGTTTCGAAATTCGTGCAGTGCCCAGGTCTTGTGGAGAAAAGGGGTTCAAGTTTGCTTGTTAAGCAGTATGCCATTGCCAAAAACGAGTCGGTATGTAGAACGGTCGAGGAATGAACGGTCGGGCGGTGATTCAGTGTTCGGTAATGTGCCACGGGGTCATGAAGAGATCATAGAAGTGGTGATCTGTAACGCGGAAGAGGAGCCTACTTCTTTGGCTCGGTTGCAGGCATGTCCATTAGCTATGGATTGTTTCCGATATTTGTCATGTTTCAGATTTTGTGAGATGGTTGCACAAACCCGGCCTCATCGTGAATTGGCTTGTTTGTTTGTTCTTCATTTACGGGATGGTCGGGTAAGCCTTGCTGGGGTTGATTTCATTGTGTCACCCTTGACTATTGCTCAAGCCACTGGTATACCGAACATGGGCGAGGAATGGAACAAGGGTCAGCAGTTAGAGAAATTTCACTATGAGCCATACATTAAAACTGGATATAGGGCTTACTTGAGCAGAGTTTTTCCATTCAGATTCTTGAGAGATGAGTATGCACTGCTCATGAGGCTCATCATTCAGTATTTTAGTGTGAGGGCAGGTATGCTCGTCTTTTCTCATACCATATTCGTTTGTTGATGCACTTCACAAGGGTGCGTATGATGAATATTCCGTATTTCATACACCGCAACATAGAGAGGATGGTGACATTTGTGCAGAAGAAGACGAGCCCAGTGCAGCAGTACAGGAGTATATATCATTTCACTTTGATCAAAATCTTGGTGTCACATCAGTTGGCAGAGCAGGGCATCACTTGGGAGGATTTCATTTCTAGAGACTTTTTTAGAGTGCCACAACAGCCTCCCGAGACAGTTCATGATGCAAGAGAGCCTTCACACCAGCCGGACATGCGTGAGGTTGAGCATATCAGCACTCCTCTGGTTCAGACATATCAGCGAGGCCACAGGGCCTTATTTGCAGCGACACGGCGAGTACTATCTCCACGTGAGGTGGAAGGGGTCTTGCCGACTTCATCGACACGGCAAGTATTATCTCCACGTGATGTGGAAAGGGTCTCGCTTTCTTCTTCAGTGCAGGTACAGGTACAAGACAGGGGCAAGAGGCCCATGCATGATGAGGGCCCATCAGGAGGCCGGGACACCGATATGACAGTCATTGATGTTGATACGGGCTCTCCTAGCTCGAAGGTGAGGGAAGTCATCCAGGAGCAAAGGGCCGAGAATGACGGGTCCAAAAGACCAGTGGAAAACTCGTTGGGTAGAGAATTAACTGGCTGGAGCAATGCGCTCGCTGACTCGAGGATGAGCTCACATTTTATGAGGTGCGCAGGCCGAGAGACAGAGACGGTGGAATCGAAAGAGACCAAAGAGACAGGTGACATGACACCCGGTGTGAGTACGTACTCACGGGTGAATATACATACGGAAAAATTGTTGGCGAGCCAATCGAGACAAAGACATGCTTCGCCACATGAAAGGCCATTCAGGCTGCTGTGCATGTTTGCAAAAGCGGAGATGAAGATCATGAGAGGTTGCGCAAGGGCATAGAGCGAAAGAGCTAATCACGCCCTATTTTTGGCCGAGAAGCTTCATAATTCAGCGGGGACACATGATGGAGGACCTCCGCTCCGAATTTGGGCAAATTCGGAGAAAATTTTGTCATTTCCAAATTTTTGGTCTTAAAAACAGGTTTTGTAGCTAGGTGGGTCGCGCGCTCATGCGCTCGCATTTTTTTGAGGCACTTGCTGGAGGATATTTTTACATTTTTGGATTTTTCATGGTTAAATATGCATCCTCTGAAGTCAACTTAGCATTTCAACAAAATCTGGATGGTCAAACAGCTCAAAAACACCATGAAAATCACCTTGCTGGCACCTTTTGCACCAGCAGGGAGTACCTCTGGGATAAAGAGGTTTTGGAGGGTCAAATCAACTCCAAATTCAGAAATTCCACTTGGGTTGGAAATTAGACATCCAGGGCTTTCCAACGACCTATTATGAGCTCAATTTGGATGCCGGGAACTACCTCAAATTCAGCCTGGAACATGAGCGACCCACGCAGTTCAGGAGCGACCCACCTAGAAATTTTTCTGAATTTTCAGCTGCCAGCTCAGTATTTCGCCTATTATGGACCAGTTTTTCTTATGGATAGAATTCTTGGGTTTTTATGATGTAAATTCATGTTTGATATGTAACTTTGGCTTGTTTTTATCTCTTTTAGAAGATTCACTCTCAAATGAGTAAAAAATCATGTAATGGATCAGTTTCCACTCTTTTAGAGGCAAGTTGTTAGCTGCCTAGATTGTAGTTCCATGATTAGAATTGGTTGAAACTGATCCCTGAAGAGGGAATTCGACCCCTAGAGGTGGGGAAAGGTGTTAGAGTGATCTATATATTTTAATTTCTCAATCATTTTCAGAGGTTGGAGAGGTTGGACTCTTGGGATACTTTTGATATCATTGTACATATTTTTCATATTTTGGCTAAGGAAAGATCGGGGTTTTGCGGCACTTGTTGGGATCCTTGTGGTGTTCTGTTCTTGATGATGTTTCTTCTTTGTTTACTGTAAGTTTCTTCATGTTAATGTATGCCGTCCTTTCATTATGCTTCTGAACTAAATTGAATGAGTGAATAAGGTTGAATCCATTGTTTACAGTGCTTGGCCTTTGAATTCAGTTAGTTCTATATGTTTTCAGCTGTTTGGAGAGGATCCAAGTTCTTCTTTGCCCTCTTCAGCTCCTCGTCAGTCTAATCTATCCATAAATCCAATTTAAAGCATCAAGATCATCACCTACCTCGCCCCAGCTTGAACTCTGCAAAGGTCTGACCTTATCCCCGGACCCAAAATTTGTTTTCCCATTTCTCCAACGAAAAACCAAAAAACCAAAAATCAAACATACCTATCTCTTTACTAGCCTAAAATCAGTTCTTATTGTAAGTCATCTCGCATCCTATTGCTCATTTTATCGAGATTGACGGAGAGAGCCCTCTCCTGTCCTCGTAGGGCTAGCTACGAGGCTGAGCGTGGTTTGATGTAGCCTTGAGTTTACTTCATTTCAGCCTGAGGTAGATTTGAGCGCTAACATAGTGGCGACCATACTGGGGAACAATCTCAATGGTTTGCTTGTTGATGTGTTTGTTCCACGAGTCTTAGACGGAGTCTGAAGTCACGCCAGGTAGCTTTCGAAACGCTTTTGTTATGCATAAGCGGAAGTAGATAAACGTTGCTTCAGTCGATCTCCGGTAAGCTTGTGTGTTCAGTACTTGATTTGTAAATCACCCCAGTACACTTATTCGTTCTAGACCTTTTGGATGATTGAGTCTAGAAGTCGAAAGGCTGAAAATAATTGATTGTGTTCCTTGAAATTTTTCCCGAGAAGATCAATACACTGGCTTCAAGAAGGAATACTAGGGCGAATCCTGACCCTGATCCACCAACAATATTCGAAAATCCGGATCTGATTCCAAGGACCCTTAGAAAACAAGGAAGTCAAGAGAGTTCTGAAAGAGAAAGCCAATTGAGTTTTGAGAGTTCCAGAGTGCTTACCCGATCTGCATCCTGTCCTGTCAAAATCATATATGTTGATGAAATTCCTTTTGATGCACGGTTTGAAATATCCTTGTTTGTAAATTTTTCCGAAACTGAATTGTCAAGATTAGTCCCAGATCCATTGTTTACTGAAGATTTGCAATATAGATTTGTTTCACATTACCTGGATAAACAGTTGCAAAGTTCTATTGGGGATACTAACACTCTTAAGTTTACTGAATCTGCTTCACAAGTTCTTGAGCCATCTGAAATTGCATCAAGTTCAAGGATCCCTACTGAGCCTCCCTTTATCCCTACCATTCCGGTTCAGCCTGAGTTTTCTGATCAGCAATCAATAGTAATTTCTCCGTTTCCATTGAATACATCTCGTAGACCTACTGCTCCCACTCCTCCTGTATCTCCTCGACAACAGATTGTCTTCAATCCACCAAGAGCTATGGCTGCTCGTTTTGCACCTCTTGTGTTACCCCAGCAGTTGAATGATATGCCCACAGACTATCAGAGCAAGATCCCGACATTTGATGGCACTCCACAGAGTCTTCCTGCACAACAGCATGTAGACAATATGGCAGATTTCTTTGATCGTTTCGAGATTGATGAAGAGAATGTGAGTATGAGGCTTTTTGTGCAAACCTTTGGAGGAGAGGTAAGAAAATGGTTTAGAGCCTTGCCGCAAAGAAGCATCGATACATTGGCAGAACTTCAGAGGCAGTTTTTAGATCGATGGGAGATGAAAAAGGATCCGTTGCAGATTACTTCAGAATATACAAACCTCAAACGTAATCCTGGTGAGTCAGTTCAGGATTATATCATTAGATTCAATACAGTGTATAATGCTATTCGAGATGACTTGAGACCGTCTAAAAAGTCTGCTCTCCTTAAATTCCCGGATGGATTTGATCCGGAGATGGCTTATTCCCTTCGTGATAGAGATCCACCTACTTTAGAAGATATGCAGAAGGTCGTTGTTAGTGTTGAGGCAAATCTGAATGATAAAAGAGCACGGTTGAAAGCGGAGAAAAGAGTGACAATAAAGGAAGAGCCTTCTACATCTATATCAGAACAACACTTAGCTCGTGAGTTGGAAAAGGTTTTGAAAAGAATGAATCTCGACAAATCAGAAACACAGTTTTGAAATCCAAATTTCCGTGGCCAGCAGCAGCCACAATTCAGAATTAAGCAGCGTGAACAAAGAGCTCAAGAGCCAACAGCCCAACAGCAGATTAAGACCCCTCTTTTGCAGAATTTTGTGAGTCATGATTCTGATGATGATGATGATTTGTCAGGTGAGCAAAATCATTTCTTCACTCCCGATGATTTGCCTATTTATATCACTGAGGATGAAGAATATGGAGAAAGTTCAGTTGTTCAGAAAGATGAGGATTTCATCCTAACAAATGATGCTGATTTAGAAGAAGAGTCAGATGAATACCAAATAGGATATATGAATGCGTTGACTGCCCAGCAGAAACAATATTCATTGAGAAATCGAGATGTGCCTATAAATCCCATTCAGAAAAGAAAAGAAGCTTCAGCACCGAAGACAGATTCACCAATACCACAGAAAAGAGGAAAAGAGACAATTGACCCCGCGGCAAGTAAAGTATCATCAGCTGAGAAGGTAAATCAGTCAAACATAGTGAAAGACAAGGCTGAAAAGAAGGAAGTTCCAGTCAAAGAGGTTGAGAAGGTTTCAGCATTTAGTTTGGAAAATGAAATTTCCAAACTGAAAATATCTATTCCTTTGACGGAGATTATGAAGAACAGCAGCTACCGTAGTCAAGTTTCCAAAATTCTGAACTTTGATCCAATGATTGACACAGTAAATGTTGAGGATGATCAGCCGGAATTGATTTTTGGGCCTGCATTAAATGGTGAGTCTCCTGACAGTAATGTTCCTCCTTTTTACATCATTTTGAGGTTGCATGAATATATATTGCACAATGCTATGCTCGATTCGGGTGCTTCGCACAATTTGATGCCAAAGGCAATCATGGAAAAGTTGGGATTAGACATTACAAGAGAGTATCATGATTTGTATTCATTTGATTCCAGCCGGGTAAAATGTATAGGACTCATCAAAGATTTGGTGGTAAGTTTAGATCAAATTCCAGCGAAGAATGTTTTGATGGATGTGGTGGTTGCCGACATTCCTCCACGGTTCGGGATGCTCCTTGCAAGATCTTGGGGGGCAAAGTTGAAAGGTACACTTCAGTTAGATTTCTCTTATGCTACAATTCCGGTCTTCGGTCAAATGAGAAAGTTATATCGAGAGCAGAAGATGAAATACATGATAACTAGCAAAGAGAAGCCAATCAATCATCCTGTGAATTATGTACATATTGATTTAGAGTCGTTTGTGTTGCTTGCTGATAGTTTTAATGATGTAGAAAGTCAATTAGTTCAGGCAGAAGACATACCAGAAATAAATGAGAATTTTAGAGAAGTTTTGCAAAAAGAAAGAAGAGAGAAACAAGTTGTTTTGGAGCAATCAGCTGAAGACAATGGGCAGCAAACAGGAAAAACAGAGCCGGCACAGTTTCAGCATTTAGAGGATGATGAAGATGGTCTTTGGACCATGGATTTTGACGGTGCAGTGGGCAGCGATGGTGCTGGGATTGGTGTGTGGATTTGTAGTCCATTTTCCGCTCCTGATAAAGTTCCGAGCAATGTGAGAGTGTGTTCTTACAAGCTTGCATTCGATTGTTCTAATAATGAAGCGGAATACGAGGCTCTTATTGCTGGCCTTAAGATTCTCAAGAAGCTGAATGCGAAAAGGATTGCGGTATATGGTGATTCAGAATTAGTGATAAAGCAAGTTAAAGGTGAGTTTCAGGCTAAGCATCCTCGCATGAGGGCTTACCGAAATGCAGTTTTGGACATTCTGAAGTTATTTTCTGATCATACTTTGACATGTGTGCCCCGCATACAAAATGGTGTTGCTGATGGACTTGCTAAGGCAGCAAGCAATCTTAAGATTCCAATGAATTCTAGCAACAAGTTTGAGATACATGTGAAACACCGGCCCACCGTTCCAGACAATCAGCGATGTTGGCAAGTTTTTGAGGATGATGAGGAGATTAGTGAATTTCTGCAGAATAAGGGTAAGTTTAAAGATACCTCCATAGATACCGAATTTGATGATGGTATTGATGACATACAGATAAATCAAATGGATGTGCTGCAACTGAAGGATAACATCATTCCTAAGGGATTGATTCCTTTGGAAGAGTTGTTTGATCAAGATGATGTAGCCCGTAAACCTACATTGAGGCCAACAGAAAAAGGTGTCGAAGAGGTAAACATTGGGACAACTGAGAATCCGAAGATGGTAAAATTGTCAAAGTCACTGTCACCAAAGGTAAGAGCAGAATATGTGAAATTGTTATCTTCATTTTCTGATGTGTTTGCGTGGGATTATTCAGATCTTAAAACATATGATACCAACATCATCTAGCATACTATTCCCATCAAACCAAATCAGAAGCCTTTTCGTCAAAAGTTAAGGAGGATCAATCCAAAGCTGCTACCATCAATCGAAAAAGAGGTAAATAGGTTGTATAAGTCAGGAATCATTGTGCCTATTCAATTTTCAGATTGGATATCAAACTTGGTGCCCGTGAGAAAGAAGACAGGTGAGATCCGTTTATGTATTGACTTCAGAAATCTGAATAAGGTATCATTAAAAGACAATTATCCGCTGCCAAAGATGGACCACATATTGCAGCGAGTAGTTGGAGCATCAAGGATGTCACTACTCGATGGATACTCAGGTTATAATCAGATTTTAGTGCAGGAAGATGATCGTGACAATACTGCGTTCACCACTCCTTGGGGAACATTTCATTACGCAAAGATGCCGTTCGGTTTAAAGAATGCAGGCGCTACCTTTCAGCGTGCAATGGACATGGCTTTTTCCAATGAGAAAGATGTGTTTTTGGTTGTTTACCTTGATGATCTAACTGTGTTTTCCAATTCTGATGAGGAACATTTATATCATCTGAAAATTGTTTTCCAGAAGTGCAGAAAATATGGCATTTCACTGAATCCAAAGAAGAGCCTTTTCGCCATGGATGAAGGAAAGCTCCTTGGCCACATCATCTCGAAAGATGGAATTCGAGTTGATCCTGCACGTGTTGAAGCCATTCAGCAGATTGAACAGCCCCGGAACAAGAAAGAGATACAGTCATTTAATGGTAAAATGAATTTTCTGCGTCGTTTCATTCCCAATCTTGCAGAACACCTTAGAGAAATCACGAACATGCTGAAAAAGGACAGTCAGGTAAGATGGACAGAAGAGGCGGTAAAGTCATTTAATTTGGTAAAGATAGCTCTTTCCTCAGCTCCTATTTTAATCAGCCCAGATTACACCCAAGACTTCATTTTATTTTCTTTCGCTTCTGAGCACACATTGGCAGTTGTTTTGATGCAAAAAAGGGATGGAGTTGAGAAGCCCATTGCTTTCTTCAGTCGGATCATTAGAGATGGAGCATTGAAGTATAATATCATTGAGAAACAAGCACTTGCGCTTGTAAAGGCTTTGAAGGATTTCCGTGTGTACATATTGCATTCCCACATTACAGCATATGTTCCCAATGCAGCAGTTAAGGATGTTTTGGTACAAGCAGATCCAGAAGGAAGAAGAGGTAAATGGATCGCTGCGTTGTTAGAATACGATGTGGAGATTAAACCGACCAAGCTGATCAAAGGACAAGGACTCGCCAAGCTCATGGATGAAACAAATCTGCATGCTCTAGACATAAATTTGATTGCTGCCATGTCTGATGAAGAAGAGGAAAGTGCGTCCGTTCAGGTATCCGATATTTTTGTTTCTTCTCCTTGGTATGCTGACATTTTATATGTGCTTCAGAATTTGTCTACACCGCCCGGCATGCCTAGAAATAAGAGTAGAACATTGAAGTTAAGAGCTGCTAAATTCTGCATTTTGAATTCTGCATTATATTGGAAAGACCCTGGTGGTATGTTGTTGAATTGTTTGGTGGAGGAGGAAGCTCAAAGAGTTCTGGAGGATTTTCACAAAGGTGACTGCGGAGGTCATTTGTTTTGGAAGACCACAGCGAATAAGATTCTAAGGGCAGGGTATTATTGGCCTTCTTTGTTTTCTGATGTGTTCAAGGCTGTTAAAAATTTTCATGAGTGTCAAATTTTCGAAGGGAAGCAGAAACTACAGCCTTTGCCTCTAAAACCAATTGAAGTTAGTGCACCATTCCAGCAGTGGGGATTGGATTTTATCGGGGAAATCCACCCAGCATCTTCCGGACATCATAGATGGATCTTGACAGCTACAGACTACTTCACGAAGTGGATTGAGGTGATTCCCAATCGACAGGCCACTGCTGCGGTAATTATTTCTTTCCTTGAAAACAATATTCTGTCACGCTTTGGGTGTCCTAGTAAAATAATCACAGATAATGCAGCAGCCTTTAAGTCTAAGAGGATGGTTGATTTTTGCTTTAAGTACAATATTACCTTGGGACATTCGATCGCCTACCATCCGCAAGGGAATGGCTTGGCGGAATCTTCAAATAAATCCTTGGTGAATATCATTAAGAAATTGCTGGAAATCAACAAGAAGGCTTGGCACAAAAAGTTGGTGAATGCATTATGGGCTGATAGGGTAAGTCAGAAAAGGTCTATTGGTATGTCTCCTTTCGAGTTGGTGTATGGGACGGATACGGTTTTTCCTACTTCACTTGCTGTCCCGGTTGTCAGATTGCTTCAGGAGGCTGGAAGTGAAGAGGATCCTATGCAGCGGAGGATTAATGAGATGATTCATTTACAGCAGACACGAGAGGAGGTATTTCAAAACACTTTTAAGTTGCAGGAGCGCATAAAGAAGATCTACGACAGAAAGGCTAAAGCAGATAAGTTTCAGTTGGATGAAGTAGTTTTGAAATGGGATGCCCGGAATGAAGATAAGGGAAAGCACGGCAAATTTGAAAATCTGTGGAAGGGACCTTTTAAGATTGCAGCGTATCGGGGTCAGAATGCATTTCTTCTCAAAGAAATGAACGGAGATGATTGTCCTGGTGGACCGATCAATGGTCGGTTGCTGAAGCGCTATTATTTCTGAGTACTTGCTACTGATCTCATTGTCATTGTATATATCATTTTACTTTTGTTTCGTTGCAAGTGTGCACTGATCTCTCATTTTCAGTCTGGGGCCCGGAGCGAAGGCTATAATTCTGGAGATAGAGTTTGGTTGGTTTGAAATTGTCAAGTTAAGTTTTATCAGTCTTCTAGTTTGAGTCATGTCAGTTTGAGTCTTGTCAGTTTTGGTCAAATTGCAGTCTGTCGTTAGTCAGATCTGCAGTCAATAAAGTTGTCCGAAGTTTGTCTTGTCAGTTGAAATAACGATTCCATTGCCCAATGGATGAGAGGCACTGTCTGACTCCCCCATAGATCTGTCGTTCTTGGCATCTCCATGGAGCCACCATCCCCATTGGAGCCAATGTTAGAGTCGGCCCTTGCAGCCCTCCGTCAGTGATCATTTCGTCGTTTGCATATTCATTATTAGGTGTCTCGCTTGTTCCACTTCGTTGCATTTCACTAGGATCATGCCATGGACTGACGAAGGGGTCTGTCGTCTTATGTTTCCTCATATTTACACCTGCAGTGCTATTTTAAAAATTTTCTCAAAAAATCACTCAAAGTCATTGTCATTACATATATGGTCATTAAAAAATGTCAATAAGTGTCCTAGGTCTTAGTGTCTAGGGTTTTTGAGTCATTTGTATATTATTCATAAAGCCTGCAAGGTGAGGAAAGTTCTGCATTTGTGATTTTTTGTTTTATTATCATCAGCATTTTAAAAAATATTTCTAGTCCAAAACTCTGTTTTGGAACTAGAAATTGTTCATTATCATTTTGTAATAAATTGTAATTATTCCGCCAAGAAGACATTGTCAAAAGAAGACCCCTGGTCTCTTCCTTAGCCGAGATAGCCATATCCCTGCAAGAAGACAGCAAAATCATTAGTATCGACCTCAAAAAAGCCAAAAGAAGTTTGTATTTGAAAAGCCAAAAGTGAAATTACAAAAACATTTGTAATATGGGTTTGCAATTAGATTTGAAACAAAATTTGATTGTGAAGATATTTGTAACATGTATAAAAGCCAAACAAGTTTCATTTGAACCAAACCACAGCACCCAAATCGCGTTTTGAAGTTTGGAGGGCCGATTTCAAGTTTTGAATTGCGTGGACAGAGTTTTGGGGCTCGAGCGACCCACCTGGGGCCCGAGCGACCCACCCGGGCAGAGCGACCCACGCAGACCATTTCAGCAGTGTGAAATTGCAAGGGGCGCGACCCACCTGGGCCGAGCGACCCACGCAGAGGGTGAGCGACCCACGCAGACACAGGGTTTCGAAATTCATTCTGAGCGCCCAGTCTTGCTTGGAATCGATTCAACTGGCCTTCAAACAGTATACACATTGCCAAAAGCTTGGTCAGAGCCATGTAAGAGACAGAGTCAGAATATGAGCCAGGGTCAGGCAGTGATTCGGTGACTGAAGGTAATGTGCCACGGGGGTCCCGCAGAGATCATAGAAGTGGTGATCATCGCAGAGAGGAGCCTACTTCTTTGGCTCGGTTGCAGGCATGTCCATTAGCTATGGATTGTTTCCGATATTTGTCATGTTTCAGATTTTGTGAGATGGTTGCACAAACCCGGCCTCATCGTGAATTGGCTCGTTTGTTTTTTCTTCATTTACGGGATGGTCGGGTAAGCCTTGCTGGGGTTGATCTCATTGTGTCACCCTTGACTATTGCTCAAGCCACTGGTATACCGAACATGGGCGAGGAATGGAACAAGGGTCAGCAGTTAGAGAAATTTCACTATGAGCCATACATTAAAACTGGATATAGGGCTTACTTGAGCAGATTTTTTCCATTCAGATTCTTGAGAGATGAGTATGCACCGCTCATGAGGCTCATCATTCAGTATTTTAGTTGTGAGGGCAGGTATGCTCGTCTTTTCGCGTACCATATTCGTTTGCTGATGCACTTCACAAGGGTACGTATGATGAATATTCTGTATTTCATACACCGCAACATAGAGAGGATGGTGACATTTGTGCAGAAGAAGACGAGCCCAGTGCAGCAGTACAGGAGTATATATCATTTCGCTTTGATAAAAATCTTGGTGTCACATCAGTTGGCAGAGCAGGGCATCACTTGGGAGGATTTCATTTCTAGAGACTTTTTCAGAGTGCCACAGCAGCCTCCCGAGGCAGTTTATGATGCAGGAGAGCCCTCACACCAGCCGGACATGCTTGAGGTTGGGCATATCATTACTCCTTTGGTTCGGACATATCAGCGAGGCCACAGGGCCTTATTTGCAGCGACACGGCGGGTACTATCTCCACGTGAGGTGGAAGGGGTCCTGCCGACTTCATCGACACGGCGAGTACTATCTCCACGTGATGTGGAAAGGGTCTCGTTTTCTTCTCCAGTGCAGGTATAGGTACAAGACAGGGGCAAGAGGCCCATGCATGATGAGGGCCCATCAGGAGGCCGGGACACCGATATGACAGTCATTGATGTTGATACGAGCTCTCCTAGCTCGAAGCTGAGGGAAGTCATCCAGGAGCAAAGGGCCGAGAATGACCAGCTGAAAGACCAATTGCAGAAGGCTCAGTGGGTGATTAACTATTTGAAGCAGCGCAACAAACAGCTCGAGGATGAGCTCACATTTTATGAGGTGCGCCAAATCCGTGAGGACAGGCAGTGGAATCGAAAGAGGCCCGGTGACATGTCACCAGCTGACAGAGATACTGTACTCACGCGGGTGAATATACATTTGGAGAAACTATTGGCGAAGGCCAATCGCGACAAAGACATGCTTCGCCACATGAAAGGCCATTATTGGGCTCGCATGCATGTTTGCAAAGCGAGGATGAAGATCATGAAGAGGAGGTTGCGCAAGGCACTTAGACGGCGGAAAAGGCATAATCCACTTCGGATTTTGGCCGAGGCTTCATTGACTGGGTAGGACACATGATGGAGGACCTCCGCTCCGAATTTGGGCAAATTCGGAGAAAATTTTGTCATTTTCAAATTTTTGGTCTAAAAAACAGGTTTTGCAGCTACGTGGGTCGCGCGCTCATGCGCTCGTTTTTTTTTGAGACACTTGCTGGAGGAGATTTTTAAATTTTTGGATTTTTCATGGTTAATTATGCATCCTCTGAAGTCAACTTAGCATTTCAACAAAATCTGGATGGTCAAACAGCTCAAAAACACCATGAAAATCACCTTGTTGCCACCTTTTGCACCAGCAGGAAGTACCTCTGGGAGAATGAGGTTTTGGAGGGTCAAATCAACTCCAAATTCAGAAATTCCACTTGGGTTGGAAAGTAGACATCCAGGGCTTTCCAATGAGCTATCATTAGCTCAATTTGGATGCCGGGAGCTACCTCAAAATCAGCCTGGAACATGAGCGACCCACGCAGTTCAGGAGCGACCCACCTAGAGATTTTTCTGAATTTTCAGCTGCCAGCTCAGTATTTCGCCTATTATGGACCAGTTTTGCTTATGGATAGAATTCTTTGGTTTTTATGATGTAAATTCATGTTTGATATGTAACTTTGGCTTGTTTTTATCTCTTCTAGAAGATTCACTCTCAAATGAGTAAAAAATCATGTAATGGATCAGTTTCCACTCTTTTAGAGGCAAGTTGTTAGGTGCCTAGATTGTAGTTCCATGATTAGAATTGGTTGAAACTGATCCCTGAAGAGGGAATTCGACCCCTAGAGGTGGGGAAAGGGGTTAGAGTGATCTATATATTGTAATTTCTGAGGCATTCTACAGGTTGGACTCTTGGGATACTTTTGATACTATTGTACATACTTTTCATATTTTGGCTAAGGAAAGATCAGGGGGTTTGCGGCACTTGTTGGGATCCTTGTGGTGTTCTGTTCTTGATGATGTTTCTCCTTTGTTTACTGTAAGTTTCTTCATGTTTAATGTTGCCATCCTTTCATTATGCTTCTGAACTAAATTGAATGAGTGAAATAAGGTTGAATCCATTGTTTACAGTGCTTAGCCTTTGAATTCGGTTAGTTCTATATGTTTTCAGCTGTTTGGAGAGGATCCAAGTTCTTCTTTTCCCTCTTCAGCTCCTCGTCGGTCTAATCTATCCATAAAATCCAATTTAAAGCATCAAGATCATCACCTACCTCGCCCCAGCTTGAACTCTGCAAAGGTCTGACCTTATCCCCGGACCCAAAACTTGTTTTCCCATTTCTCCAGCGAAAACCCAAAAAACCAAAAGTCAAACATACCTATCTCTTTACTAGCCTAAAATCATTTCCTATTGTAAGTCATCTCGCATCCTATTTCTTATTTTCTCGAGATTGACGGAGAGAGCCCTCTCCTGTCCTCGTAGGGCTAGCTACGAGGCTGAGCGTGGTTTGAGGTAGCCTTGAGTTTTACTTCATTTCAGCCTGAGGTAGATTTGAGTGCTAACAGAAATAATGGGTCTTTTGACAACCCAAGGACAATTAGTTGTTGAACATCTGTTCAAAAATTGTATTTCATTGATTAGATTTAGGTTTTACAGTTATCGGGCATTTTGATATAACCATAATGTAATTTCATAATGAGAGTAGAGTTGAATAGAAAAACGAATTTCGTTCCTCTCCTGTGTTTTACGCTATCTGTCTATGAATGTTATTTTTGCATTATTTTTCTTTACTATGTTGTCGGGGAAATACATTTTCCTCTATTTATTATATTAAAAAATCTCAACAATTATCAATGTGCAAAGTGACAACTTTGGCAGAATAATAATTTTGAGATAGAAAAATAACCAAAAAAGCAAGGGTTTGCTGGCTGCAAGTAATTACTATTAAAATTATATTCATCAATAATAAGGGAAAGCCAATGATCATTTTTATTCTATTTTGTACTCGAGTTTGACTCATTAGTGAAGAATATGATTTTGATCATTATTATACTAGCCATAGGATGTATATATTGTAATTCGATCATTATTAGTTTGGTTTCACCTAAAAAAATATTTTCTTATGATCTATTTAATTTTATTATTTTTAATAATAATTTAATTTATTTAAAATAAGCCTCTACATTTAAGGCTTCCCTGGTATTAAAAGTTTGTTTCCAATCTCCCTGGCATTAAAATTTTGTGAATAATTTATTAATATTGAACTAGTAGAGCATGAGTGCTTTCAAGTGAAGTGGTTTATTTAATAATTATTAACCATATTCTCATATATGCACCATTAATTAGCTGAAATGGTATGATCTGTCATGTTCAATGAATTTAATGAAGGATTCAAGGCCTCAAACAGTGCCTGGCTGTCTATTAGGAATTGTTCCTGTGACCTTATTTGGGAGAGTGACTGCTTAAGTTGCGTTGATACTCCTTCAGATTTAACATCGACATTTGTCACTTTGATCAAGAAATAATACTATCAGATTAACATGGAAAAATTAACATTTTTCACTTTGTTCAAACAGTAATTCCACCAGATTAACATGGTAATACTTAATGCATAAAATTTGTAGGATTGGTTTTATATAAATAATTTATTTTCTCCAAAATTGTACTGGTTTTACTAGAACATATTACATGGGATCATATTTCTCAATTGTAGTGATGCAATTCTACTTTTTCTCAACTCTAATCAGAACCTCCATGATGGAACCCCAATGTTAGTATCTTCATTTTTATTGTTTTTTCATCTTATTATTGATTATCTACCTAAATTATCAGATCCTTTTCTACAATGGTTTGTTTACTAAATTTGATTGGGCTTTTCCAGACTGTATATGAGTTTGACATGCCCATATGCCCAACTATTTTAAGTTACGTGGAGCTTCCAAGGCTGTTATGCTCTAAATCCCCCTTGCAAGTCTCGTATTTCACTTGCCCTAATAGGTTAGTTCAAGTTTGAGTGCTTGAAAATTGTTTTAGGCTTAATGCAGTGGTCTTGGGGTCAATTCCTAGTCTGTCTCGATGGGAAAAGCCTCATTAGATTATCCCTGTTGAGTCAGGAATAGAATGAATGATTAATCCACCTATCTTTCATAAATTCAATGAAGGAGATTATTTAAATGAGTGAAAATAAATGGAATGTCTGAGTTAGTTTTATATCCTTCTTATTGATTTTAAATAAAGATTTACATGGTACAACGAGAACTAACAATGTAGGCTCTTAAACTTCTATACCTGTGTTGGCTCAAGGGGTCCTGACCCAGGTTCAAAGGTGAAGGTTTGCCAACAAACCCCTATACTACTGGCCCTTTCAGCAGTGACCTGCTTGCGCAGGCCAAAGTCTCACCCGAAGTAGTATGGGAGGGTGCTAGAACCAGGTTTCCGCACCCTAGGAGAGGGCGGGTAAGTCAGGAAAAGCTCCATTCGAATTCAAAAATATTAGATCGCATATTACAGAACCCAGATCTATCAGTCCCTTCACATCCAAATGCATGATACCATATATAGTCACAATAAATAACAGATACAGGACAATAAAGAAACTACCACAGCTATTCTTGCCTAAAGTCTAATAAATAGATTTAGATCAATTGTCAATGCAGCATAAGTACTCAACATAGTTACTGACGGATCTCAATATAGTCTTATGCATAACATAACAGATGTAGATCGCAGTATAAATAAGTAACACAAGTACTTTCGCAGCTTAAATCTATGACACAGAGCATACATCATCAGATATCATAGATTCATAAGTCCAATAGATTCATATATTCAACAGCCTTCCGCATTCATTAATCCTTCAGATCCTTTTACAATACCCAAAACCCAACCTACGCACACAACAGCAGGGTCCGCACACAGCAAGACTGAGGATATCCACAGACACAACCAACAGGAGTCCTTTCCCCCAAAACCCAAAACAGATCTACTAATTCTCGATTCGCACCAATCTTAGTTCAATATCTGTCTTACAACTCATAAAAGGTTCAATTACTTATACTACTTTAGCCTACACATCCAATGTTCTGCAAATTGTGGTTTGCGAACTCTTGGTCTACCCTTGACCCATTTACAATGCATTAGGGGCTTTGACCCACCCCAAAACCCATGCGTTAGACTAAATATAATAAAAAATAAACAAAATGGACCAGATTCGCAACTTTTGTAGGAGACCCTGTTCCAACAGTCCCCCAACACAATCTTGTGACTCGTCCCGAGTCACTGTGGTGGTGGGGCCTCCACCTGTGCCTGTATGGCTACTCCGGTCATAGAGTCATTTGATTCGATATGGTTTGAGACAGCTACCATTGATGTAGCCAAGGAGCATATCTCTGTGCAGGTTAGCAAGCCTAACCGCTTAGCCATCTGTGATCTCCTTAATGGTGTAGGGACCAAGCCAATGCTGCCGAAACTTCCTGGGATACTTTGTAAACTGGTTATCATACAAGAGGACCAATTGGCCTTCCCTAAAGGTCTTTTGGTGAATGTTTTAGTCATGCCAGGCTTTATTGCTAGCCTTCTGGACTTGTTGATAGAAATTCGCAATAAACCGATCTTCCTCCAAAGCCATAAGCTGCGCTAATCGCTCCTCCATGATGTCCAGTTCTGCCATGTTTGTAAATGTTGCAATACGTAGACTAGGAAGAATATACTCCATGGGCATAACGACTTCTTTACCATAAACCATCCTGAATGGGGTTTTTCCTGTTAAGTTCTTGTAGGTTGTTCGATAGGCCCAGAGGACTGATGGGATGCGCATGTCCCAATCACTATGATCAGCATTGCATAACTTGGTCATTGCTTGCTCCGAAATTTTATTAAAAGCTTCAACTGCACCATTGGCCTGGGGGTGATATGGAGTGCTCTTCACATGTTGGAATCAGAATTCCTCGGTCAAAGCTCGTATTATTTCATTAACGAAGTGTGTACCTCTATCACTCATGAGAATCTTTGGACATCCAAATCTGGTCAGGATTTGTTCAAAGATGAAATGCGCAGTAGTATCCGCAGTACAATCCTTTACTGCTTGAGCTTCTGCCCACCTAGTTACATAATCAGTGGCCATAATAATGTAGCGCACACCCGTCTTCTTCCCTGGGGGGTTGATAGGTCCGATGAAATCGATGGCCCACTTATCAAATTCTTGTAGAGCCATTTGTGGTTGAAGGGGAATTTCATTTCTGTGCGATGGCCTCCTTGTTCATTGGCACATATTACAAGCTTTACAATAGTCGTGGTTGTTAGTATGCAGGGTTGGCCACCATAACCCAGACCTCAAGATCTTCTGCGTCGTTGCTTTCCCTACGTAGTGAACTCCTTCTAACTCTGTCATGAGCATCTGCCAAGATAGCATGCCTTTCGTGCTCCAAAACACATCACCACAGTACTTCATCTGCCCCCATCTTATATAATTGACCTACGATGATGGAAAATTCTGCTGCCTGGGTGACTAACTCTTTTTTTTGCTGTACAGAGTAATCTAGAGGTGTCATCCCGGTAGTCAAGAACTGAATGATATCGGTGAAGTGTGCATATACTACCTTGATACGAAATAGTTGCGCATCAGGTAATCTGGCTTCCAGGTCAGTTGGCTCCTTGCCACTCTCTATTTGGGACAAATGGTCCAGCCCAGCATTCAACTTTCCCGGCTTGACTATGATTTCAAAGTCATACTCTTGAAATAGCTGTAGCCATCGACATATTTTCGCCCCCAACACAGGCTTATTGACCAGGTAATTTAAAGCTGAATGGTCTGTGAACATTTTGAAGTGTCCTCCTAACAAGTAATGCTGATATTTTTGCAATACATAAACCATGGCCAATCCCTCCCGCTCTATGGTGGAGTAGTTGCGTTCCGCTCCAGAGAGCTTCCTACTTGGAAAGGAAACTGGATGGTCAATATCTCCTTCTCCTGGCTACGTAAGGATTGCCCCAAGATTAATGCTCGACGCATCGATGTAAACATGAAAAGCCTTATCCCAATCCGGAAATATGAGAATAGGTACCAAGACCATATTTTCCTTCAGTAGCTCGAAGCTCTTTTGACCTCCGTCATTCCAAAAAAATGAAACATCCTTCTTGAGAAATTTTTCCATAGGGGTAGTAATCCACGCATAGCCTTGAATGAATTTCCTGTAGTAGCCCGTGTGTCCAAGGATTGAGTGCAACTGTTTCTCTATGGTTGGTACTGGAAAATTTATGATAACTATGATTTTGGCAGGATTTACCATGAGTCCTTGTCGACAAACTATGTGGCCGAGCAAGATTCTGAAGGGTACGCAGAAGATACACTTCTTGATATTTAGGGAAATATGGTGTTTCCGACAAGCATCCAAAATCATGCACAGGTTTGAGAAGTGTGCCTTGACAAGGCCGAAGACAGTCCAATAATTGAAATATACCTCGAGGAACTTGTGAATGAATTCTTTGAACAGTGCGACAACGACCCGTGAGAAGATAGCAGAGGGGAATTTTTGAGTCCAAACGGCATGAAAATATACTAAAAGGATCCCCACTCAGTGGCGAATGTGGTTTTTCTGTGGTCCTCAGGTGTGATTCGTATCTGATGGTATCCTGAGAACCTATCCGTGAAAGAGTGGGCTTCCTATCCTCCCACGTTGTCTAATATTTCATCTGAGAATGGCGTTGGGAATGGATCATGAACGCAGGCATCATTTAACTGGTGTATGTCCACATAGATCTGAATCTCTCCCTTAGTTTTTTTTTCCTGAACCACCATTGGACTGACCCAGTCTGACTGTTCAACATGTTCGATGATACCTGCAACAAGCATTTTATTGAGCTCATCCTTGACCTTCTGCTTATACTTGGGGTTCAACCTATAATGTCGCTGCTTTATGGGCCACACATCGGGTTTGAGAGTGATATGCATGACCCCTAAGTCCCCCATGATCCCATTTAGCTCAGAAAACTTTGTAGGGAACAAGTCCTACTATTCTGAAAGTAATTTTTCCACTTTACCTACTGTATTCTCATCCCAGTAGTCCCAAATCTTAGCTAACTTAGGGTGCTATTTCATCCCAATGTTTACTTCGCATAGCTTGAGAGGCTTAGTGACATCCACTTCCTTCAATGGAGGTCCTTCAATGACGCACTCCCCTTCCGACTTTGGGATAGAGACAAACCACGGATCATCATCACCTTCCTCTCTTGCCAGGCCGTGGAAGTTGAAAATATCTTGCATCTGTGTTTCCCATGTTGACGTCCCAAATACTACAGAAGAGATGGTCTTGCCAAACACGAATGTATATATGTCCTACAGAGCTTCGTCAAGCACCTCAGAAAACTCTATCAATCTAAATGTTCCTATAAAGTCATTCTTCAAATTTTCCCAGTGGTGCGTGCACTGATGCAGCTCCACATCCAGGTACCAGGAAGTAGGGATTGGACCCAACGCATGAGTGAACAAGTGAAGCCACTCTCCTGTAGTTTAGTCTCCCCATGCCTCCATCCATGCAATCATGTGTTCATGTGGATCCCCTGGGCCAAGGAGCATCTTGAACTGTACCTCTTCCAGAGTCTCAAATCGTAGGAGCATCATGCCCTTGATAATCCTTCCATTCTGGGAACACTTCCTTATGAGTCTCCCACCATCGTGTAGGGGTTACATGCATCGATAGGTTAAGGGCCCATAACCTTCGTTCTGTGGGAACCTCGGCTTCAAATTCTCGCAAAAAGTCCCTAACGTTACCAGAACCATCGAAATAAAGTAGATCTCTTACCTCTGAGGAGATGCAGCAAAAATTCTTCGTGATTCAAATCATCGCAGTGCAGAGACATCATGTAACTGATTTTTCCAATTCTCTATCTCCCCATCAGAATTAGAGAAACATTCACTATCCTTTTCCTATCATATTACTCCCTCCGCTGTGGGGTTGATCCAATCTTCATCTCACGTAGTCAACTTATAAATGTGATCCACATCCTCTTCGTCACAAACTTGTTTTCCTTCTGCAAGATCTAATGGTATTATTACCCTTGTGCCGTTATTCTCGAATACCATGCTTCTCTTCTTTGGGTTAATGATGCCCCCCATATCAATGGCCCAATCCAAGCATAGGAGCACAAGGTAGGGGTCCATATCTTTGAGAATCTGAATTACTTCAAAGTCAGCCCAAACCTTAACCCCTGCGATATCCACCACAATATTGAATAGTCTTCCCAAAGGTATGATATTATGTTGATTGGCCATATGCAACTAGATAGTGGACCATTCCAACTTAGGTTCCCCCTTTCGTTTCCAAGTATGTTTAGGTAATACATTCTCATCTGACCCTAGGTCAAAAATAACTTGATCCATCTTGTAATCACCAATCTGCGCAGTTAACTGCATCTCCCTACTAGTACGTTTCTTATAACTATAGAGTTTGTGTACGTCCTTGACTTCTGGAGGGAGGATAGGTCGTGTTGAGCAGCTATCTATCAATGGCTGAAGATTTTCCACAGCCTTTGGGTTGTGCAACAGCTTCATACATGCTTGTGAAAAGGGTTTGACATCCTCATTTGCCTTGAGGTTTTTATGCAACTGCGAAGTAGATGCCTCTACATCAGAAAAGTCTTTGCGAGCTACAACAAATGTTTCTTTCTCCTTTTTAAGATCCAAACCTTCTTTTTTTATAGCTGCTGGTTAGAGCAGAGGCTCCGTTTCAGTTTCCTCTCCAAGCCCCCATGTGGCCATCCCACTACGCATTATGACATTCATGCTTGGATCTTTGTCTCGTAGCTCGGCCTTAACCCTCTACAAAATCTGCGTAGGTGTCAGCTGCTTTTCTTGCATCTTCACTATCAAGACTAGATAGTCTTTAATTGCGTGGTCCAGCTACCTACAATATCAGCAGGACTGTCTTGTAGGGTTTGGACAGTCCCTGGAAAAGTGCCCTACCTCCCCATACTTATAAAAGATTAGTTTCCCTCATCCCTGACCTGCGCTCCCACCTCTTTTGCCTCCCCTGCCCCTTGCTGGGGATCCCCCTGTGCCCGAGAGGGATCTAGGTGAGGATGGATCCGACTGCACCCTATAGAGATTCCCTCGATCGATCATCAAATCATACGTTCGACAATTCTGTTCATCATGTCCTACCAACTTGTATAACCTGCACCATTTCTTTTTTACTTCTGGGACGCATGCAGCAAGGCGGGGACAGTGGTTTTTGTCATGCAGCGCTACAACACGGCTATCATCACACCATAGTGCCGGCCCACTTGGTCCTATGACTTCCCTAGGGCACAACGGACTAGGTCCCCAATCTCTGCATGTAGTCTGTTAACAAAGGGCAGTTATCCTTGGTGTGACCATTTGTCCTGCATCGTATGCACCATCTTTCAGGGCTAGCCTCTGCGCCTCGCTCCTTTCACAGGTTCTGGATCTCCATGTGCATTTCCTCTAGTTGTCCTTAGATTTGTTGGACGCCTAGATGGGTGTCATCTCTGGGCGTAGTTTTTAACTTCATAGCGACCTCCAGGGATTTTTCCGGTGATTCGAAAGTTTGGTGATCCATAGGTATGCGCAAGTGAGGAAAAAACATAGCAATGAACCATTCCATGTGCTGTGTTTCATCGTACAGAAATCCTCCTTCTATGATCACCTTCTTCAGTCGTTGATTGGCCTCCCACACAGATTTAGAAGGCCCTTTCTTGAAATCCTTTAGATCGAACACTATTTGAGAATAGGACTTAGGCTTCTTGAACTGTTGTTTCAAGGTGTTCTTGATCTCGTCAATGGTTAATTTTTCATGATGTCTAATGTATCCCATGTACGAATCCAAAGCTCTTCTTTCGAATGCAAGGGAAAACTTTTCCCTCTTCACTGCATCACTAGCTACGTTCTACGCAGTCCATACCGATTCTGCAACAAACCAGAACTACTCCAT
Organism: Pinus albicaulis; assembly: GCA_034641835.2. Classification (NCBI taxonomy): domain Eukaryota; kingdom Viridiplantae; phylum Streptophyta; class Pinopsida; order Pinales; family Pinaceae; genus Pinus; species Pinus albicaulis. The sequence goes on along the minus strand of CM076584.1, from coordinate 155,087,219 downwards.
GTCTTCATCTCCCATACCCTTAAAGGTAGGCAACTTCATGTGCATAGCCATATTGTCTTCTGGTGGTCGAGGTGTAGGTGTAGGTGGATTCTTACCCCTACGCTGGTTTGAAAGTGGTGTGGTTGGAGGACTCTGCGCAATTATTTCTCTTACCAGGTTGTAGATAGATCTACCTCCCTCTAGGTTGATCCGATAGTATTTTCCACTTCGCGTCGTACTCTTGTCTAGATCAGAGGTCATTCATTGGTGTGGCTACACAGAATACATTTTTCGAATAGTAATATCTTAATCAACAATGGTAAAGTCTTTAGAAACTTACCCCTAAATCCTTTGAAAAAACTTCGCTCTACTTCAGAGTAGGAGTTGAACTGATCGATGGTGAATTTTGTCACGAATCCTCCTAGCACACTATCCACCCAGTGGTCTACTGTGCGAGTGATGGTTTTATCGGCCTTCTCTAATTTCTGGATCAATTCTAGGGTCCATTGTGTGACCTGCTCGTCCTTCCAACACTTTTGAAATTCGACCAACCTTGCAAGACACTCCTGGAGCTTGATCGCAATGGTTACAAAGAAGATCTCGTAGATCTCCATGAAAATATACTTATTTTTCCACTTTTCGGTGGTCAACCTCTTCACTGCGGTTTTCTTTTACTGTGAATTCCTAAACTTGTTGTTTGAACCATTCATCAATTTCTTTTATTTCAGGTTTCCAATAAGGCCTTGGCATTACCTGATCCCTCTCTCAAAATGCTCTCGGTCCTAGCAACGGAACCATTTGTTGGCTCGAGGGGTCCTGACCCAGGTTCGAAGGTGAAGGTTTGCCAACAAACCCCTATACTACTGGCCCTTTCGACAGTGACCTACTTGCGCAAGCCAAAGTCTCACCCAAAGTAGTATGGGAGGGGGCTAGAACTATGTTTCCGCACCCTAGGAGAGGGCGGGTAAGTTAGGCAGAGCTGCGTTCGACTTCACAAATATCAAGTCACATATTACATAACCTAGATCTATTAGTCCCTTCACATCCATGTGCGCAATACCATATATAGTCACAATAAATAATAGATACAGGATAATAAATCAACTACCACAGCTATTCTTGCCTAAAGTCTAATAAACAGATTCAAATCAATTTTCAAAGCAGCATAAGTACTTAACACAGTTACTGGAGGAGCTTAATATAGTCTTATGCATAACATAACAGATCCATATCGCAGTATAAACAAGTAACACAAGTACTTTCGCTGCTTAAATCAATGGCACAGAGCATGCATAATCAAATATCACAGATTCATAAGTCCAATAGATTCATATATTCAACAGCCTTCCGCATTCGTTAATCCTTCAGATCCTTTTTCAATACCTAAAACCCAACCTGTAGACACAGCAGCAGGGTCCATACACAGTAGGACTAAGGATCTTCGCTCACACAGCCATCAGGAGTCCTTTCCCCAAAAACCAAAAACAGATCTACTAATTCTGAAGAACTTCCCGGATTATCCACAGTATCAAGAAACATTTGTCGATGTTTCGAATCCCAACGAGGATCGATATTTAGGACAATGGAATGAAGAAATTGAAGAAGGGTCATAATTCATTAATAGTGAAGAAAGGTATGACAAGAGCTGACCAGAGAAATTAATATTTAATTTTTTTAATTTTTAATTTTTAATTTTAATTATAAATTTTATTTTTTAAATTGATTTGTAATTTTAATAATTTACCCATATAAATTAATTTAGCTATAAATTTTAATATCAATAATAAACTTATTACTGACTAATAAGTTTATTATTTTCCGAGTACTTTTTTAATTTATTTTAATTTTATTATGTTTAATGTTTATGATTTTTAATCTAATAAATAAATTTAATTTATATTTTAATATCAATAATCTATAAAGTAACTGACATTTATTTTAATATTTATTATATTTCATTAATCATGTTTATTATTTTATTATATTAACTATGATTATTATTTAATCTAATAAATAATATTAATTTATGAATTAATTTTAATTTTATTTTAAAACGAAAATAAACCAATTATTCGCTAATAAGCATTAATATTTATTTAAAATGTAAATAAATATTAATACAGTAAATAATTATTTGTTTTAATGCATTACTTATGTTTATTTTTATATCTAATAAATAATATTAAAGTTAATTTGGTGTTAATTTTTATTTTTATTTTGCAAATAGTTATTTATTATTTTCATTGATTAGTTAATATGTTAATCTAATAAATTAAATTTAATCTAATAACAATAATAATGTTAAGAGGAAAAATAAGTATTTTCTAATAATAATTATTAATAAATAAATTAATTTTTATTTTATAAAATAAAATAAAAATTGATTAATGAGAATAATTATTAAAAGTATGTTCCTTATTTATTTAACCATCACTAAAATAAAAGAGACAAACCTGAGAATATTTACCTGAAAAACTATACATAGGAGGAACGTGCTTTCGAGGAACAGATTTGTCGAAGAAGAGGACGCCAGTTCTCACTAATTTCGACAAATCTGTTCCTCAAAAGCACATGGGGATATGAAATTAGCGAGAGCAGGCGTCCTCTTCTTCGACAAATCTATTCCTCGAAAGCACATTCCTCCTAGGTATAGTTTTTCAGGTAAATAGTCTCAAGTTTGTCTCTTTTCTTTTAGTGATGGTTTAGTAAATAAGGAACTTACTTTTGATAATTATTCTCATTAATCAATTTTTATTTTATTTTATAAAATAAAAATTAATTAATTTATTAATAATTATTATTAGCAAATACTTATTTTTCCTCCTAACATTATTAATTTTATTAGGTTAGATTAAATTTATTAGATTAAAATATTAACTAATTTATGAAAAATAATAAATAACTATTTACAAAATAAAATAAAAAATGAATCACAAATTAACTTTAACATTATTTATTAGATTTAACAATAAACATAACTAATGCATTAAAACAAATAATTATTTATTGTATTAATATTTATTTACATTTTAAATAAATATTAATACTTATTAGTGAATAATTATTTTCTTTTCTTTTTAAAATAAAATTAAAATTAATTTATAAATTAATATTATTTATTAGATTAAATAATAATCATAATTAATATAATAAAATAATAACCATGAATAATGAAATATAATAAATATTAAAATAAATGTCAATACAAATATAATTAGTTACTTTATAGAATATTGATGTTAAAATATAAATTAAATTAATTTATTAGATTAAAAATCATAAATATTAAACATAATAAAATAAAAATAAAATAAAAAAGTACTTGGAAAATAATAAACTTATTAGTTAGTAATAAGTTTATTATTGATATTAAAATTTATAACTAAATTAATTCATATGGCTATATTATTAAAATTAGAAATCAATTTAAAAAATAAAATTTATAATTAAAATTAAAATTAAAAATTAAAAAAATTAATATTAATTTCTCTGGTCGGCTCCTGTCATACCCTTCTTGACTATTAATGAATTATGACCCTTCTTCAATTTTTTCATTTCGTTGTCCTTGTTATCATAAAATCTGACCCTAATAGGCTACTAATCAAGTAGACTCTGAGTAACTATTTCAAACCAAACTTTTGGTTGAGGCTTAGCCTCCTCAACCTGAGAGGGCTCTCTCACTAGGTTTAAGATTTTGAATTAAAGATTAGATGGCTAACTCTAGGAATAATTTGGATAAAAGTATATGACTGGTTGAATTACTGATCAACAAACATCTATTGGGCTATGGAGTCAAGGTATGTTTCCACAAAACATCAAAATTATCTTAACATGGAAGTCAGGGCATTTCAGAGTTTTAGATGTATCAGAAAAACAGTAACAAAGTGAACAAAACACAGCTTACAAACATATGTAGGAAGTTAGAGCATTTTCCAATGAATTCTAAGTAACATATGTTCATTCAACTGCAAATAGGTAGATAAGGAAAGCCATAGGAAGATCAAACATTAAAAACTCTTTCTGAATCCTCAGTAGTAAGCCAATATCTGTATTAAGATAAAAAAACAGTGTGCGATAGTGACATAGTTTGCTTGTTAATGAAAATTTCCAACCTTGAGGAATTCAACCTCATGCTACATATAGAGTCTTTACAACCTTGGATTCTATGATCGATCATCAGAGGAATTCGAATTCTATCTTAAATTGGCACCTATTTGCTCCTAAAACTGACTATTAATTACATCTGACAGTTAACTGTCTCTTCTAGAAGTCCTAATACAAATAGGAGTAAAACTCCTTATTATTTCTAAACAACCTTATCTAGAACTTAAATGATATCTCTGACAGTTTTTCCTCCATATCTTCGACTTTGATGATCCCTCCAATCTTGTTATGATATCATGCTGGTTCACGTCTTACTTGCCCTACAAAACAGGGGACATGTTTCCTATAATTTATCCTTTTCCTTCTTTGATGATCTTCGAATCCATTTTTGCTGGCAATGTAGACATTTAAGATAAGAGACATGTGTTATCATTTCCATGGAACCATACCTTTCCACCTGTACAAAAACTAAACCTTTGACAAAGTATAAGGATAAATGGTATAGCTACGCTACGAAATGAGCAACTGTTTTCATAGCACATAATTTGTATCTTTGTAAAAAATCTCTCAACCATCCACTTTCTTCTGCCTTGAGACCTGGGCTTTCATTTATGAACCCTTTCCAATCATCAGCAGCAACAAAGTTTGGAAACCAAGAGTTTTTACCTCTCAAAACCTTTATAAAAATTTTCAAAAATGCACCCACAACAGTTTCGTAGCACGCTATGAAACTGCTATGTATGCCCTTTTTTACACAGTATTTTCACAATCTTCAGATTTTAAAAGTATTTACATCTTTTAATGATTTCCTTGATGTCAATAGACCTTAACAATCAATATAATTCATCTTTGAAATGTCCTCAAAAAGTGATGTCCTTCCCAAAAACAAAACTGTATTAAGAATTTGTCACTTACTGCTCTTGTTCTACCTTTTTTGTAGCTGACCTTCAGACTTTGTTATTGAATTTCAAGATCTTCAATCTGTCTTTTCAGTCTCCTATTGGTAGCCCTCAATTTAACATTTATCATCCTCATAAGTCTTGCCTCTTTGATTGCAGGGATAGTCCAAGTAAAGTATTGGGCTTCATTGCTGACTGTTTCAGTTTTGGAAGCTTTTTCAACCTCCCACAGAGCCCTTATTCTGTTGAAGTTTGTCTTCTCAACAACATGTTCTATTGCTTTCTTCTTAAGCTTAGTAATTTCAAGATTAGCAAGACTCAACTTTTCTTTAATTCCTTCATAACTACTCTTTTCTCTTTGAGTGTTGAAAACTCTATTTCTATCACCTTCAGGCATTGGTGATGAGAGGTCTATGGTCTCCTCGTAAACATTTGAAACTTCCCTAGCTTTATCTAACTCCATATCTAGCCCTTGCAATCTTTTTGATTTCCTAGTTAGAGGCCTTCTAGTTTTGAACACAAAATCTGAAATTTCATCATCAAAATAAATCTTTTTGGAAGATTTCATCTTCTTAGATTTCCCTTCATCCAAAATTATAAAATCTACCTGAACTAAAGGAGATTCCTCAATATCAATAGCCTGTAAAATTTCATTCAAACTACCCTTTAAACTTGGATCTTCTTCCGACTGTTTTTCCCTTTTCCTTTTCTATTTGACTTCTAGTCAATCTTTTCTGGGCTGATTTGCTGGTTGACTATTCCTGTATTGTTTCTTGACTTTAGTTGTTCTCTTTTGTGCAGATTGAGGGGTTTCTTGAATAATAACTGATGTTTTAATCTCTAGCTCTTTGACTTTCTTTTTATGTTTTAACTTGGTAAATCTCTTTGATTTTGTCACTGCAAGGTCACTGGTTTATGATGGTGACTTTTCTTTGGCCCTAGGGCTAATACCTGCTCCTTGTGTTTCCACCACAAATCCACACAAAAAAAAAATGTATACCATTCTCTGTTTATCCTCTAAATTTCATGTAAAACTATCAATTTAACTAGACCATGATGGAAAAGTGAAGTTTCATAGTAATTAGCTTTCATTTTCCCTTTATCTGCCATCTTAGCTAAAATTCGAAATAAGAAGAAAGGAAAATCCAAAGAAATCATTCCAGTAAAATGCAACAAGAGTTTGAAATGATAAGAGTACACTTTATGGTATCTTCCCTCACAGGTGAAGTAACTTTGAATGTTGTAGAGTAGATTGGCATAGGTGTTCTTGATGTAGCTTCTTGGCACTTCTTTAGTTAAATATGTCTCTTCAAACCCTGGCTTCAGAAAATTTTTACAAGGTTCCATCCGAAACCTGAAATTTTGGAACCATCTTTCTTCTCCCCTTGGAATCTCTGTCACTGATGATATAATTTCAGGGGAAATTATCAAGTTCAAGAGACCAAACTTTGTATTCAAACCTGGGAAATGAATAGAAAACTCTTTTGTCTCTTGATTATGACCTCCCTGCAATTTTTCACAGAACTTCCAACATCCTACCTTCTTGAAGGCCTCCTCAACTGATTTGTATTTTGTTAGAGCCTCTATGCTTTTAGGCTCAGTCCTTAAACAATGGCTTGAATTGTGATTCTTTCTTTCCTCTATCATCCTTTCCTTGGAATTCCTGTGTGATTTTTCAAAACCTGTAACCAATAGGCTCACTTTATTTCAGAGTAAACTGCCTCGCTTGATAAACTGTGTCACTTGATTAGAGACACTTCCTCGCTTGATGAATGAAAGAGAAGCTTTGGTTTCTACTTATCATGAGCTTACCATTCGGAAGGGGGTATGCATCTTGTGTTTCTTTCATGAGACAATAAACCCAAAACCAACCCCTTTCAAATTTGAAAATGACATAAGACAAATGACCTCAAACGAATGTTATGATGGTTATGAATGGTTGCATGTGTGAGAAAAGACTCGTGGCTGACACATAATCATGAATTATTAACGGAATTCTGGTGGATTTGATAACTGATAAGACATTCTACGAATCCCCGATTTCGCAGTGTGCTCAATGCAATTTTAGGGTTTTGCGCTACGAAATGAGCAGCGTTTTCGTAGCGCAAAAGCAGTTTTTAACACTGTCTATGCTACGAAAACGTGGTTTCGTGGCTTAATCAAAATTTTTTCAAAATGGTTTAAAATTTGACTCTCTAAACATGATATGAGACTACCAAGGTAAGGAATAAGGTTTTTAGACTTTATTTTGTGAATGGAAATGAGATTCTTACCCTATTACTTAAGCCCTAAAACCTTAACATGACTTCACACCTATCTAAAAACTATGACTAGGAACAAAGCAAACTGTCCAAGTTTGGATTTTATTTTTATAGTGATAATAGTGTGGCTCCACTTAGGATAGTGTGCCCCTATGGTACACTAAGAACCCGCAGCTCCAGTGCTATCATTTTTGATAAAAACAAAAATTTGTGTTGACAAGCATCTTCTTCAAACTGTTTGGGCCTTCACTTCGGGCTTAAGATCTCAGTTTCAGCTTGTCATTATTACCAATAAAACTGACAAAGATGGAATATGTACAATGTCATGAGTGACTAATAAAACTTCAGCAAGCATAATGTTTTAGGAACCTGCCATTAACATGCCCTCCAGCATATGATCCTCCATCAATTTCCTGCAGTATATAAGTGTTGTTCCCATGAAATCAAGCAATCTCAAAAGGACCCTTCCATAAATTCTCAAACTTACTGTGCTTGCCCTTTTCCTCAATTTTGGCCTCCCATTTCATCACTTTGTCTTGTAGCTAGAAACTGTCTTCTGTGATATTTTTATCAAATGTTTTCTTGATTTTGTTTTGAACTTGCTGATAGCTGTCATAGACTTCATTTCTCTTTTCTTACAAAGCTATTAGCTGGTTGATCCTCCTCTGAATGGCATTTGGTTCCTCTTCAAGTCCTTGAATTAACTTCATGACTGGTACCCCAAGTGATGTTGGAAAAACAACTTCAACACCATAGACAAGTTCATATGGCGAAGTCCCAATCGACCTCTTTATACAAATCCTATCAGCCCATAAGGCGTACTTCAGCTTTAAGTGCCAAGCTTTTTTGTTTTCTTTCAATATCTTTTTGATGATTCTTACAATGCTCTTATTTGATGATTCAACAAGACCATTCCCTTGCGGATAGTATGCAGTAGAGTGTCCAAGAGTGATGTGGTATTGATGGTAAAAATTTATCATTTTCTTGGGCTTAAATTCTTGAGAATTATCTGTTATAATCTTCATGGGATAGCCAAATCTAGACAATATATTATTCTCTAGAAAACAAATAATTATAGAGTCATTAGCTTGCCTTGTTGGTATTGCCTCTATCCATTTGGTGAAGTAGCCCATTGTTGTGAGAATCCAACGATGTTGCCCTGATGATGGTGGATGTATCTCTCCAATAAAGTCTAACCCCCACTGCTGAAAAGGAGCTTCCACATAGATAGGAACCAAAGGTAGAGGTACAAGTTTTCTTCTTCCTTCAAAAATTTAGCATTCATGACATGAAACAATTCTTTTATAGATGTCTTTAAACATTGTTGGCCAATAATATCTTGCTTTGAGAATCTTATTTGTTGTAGCCTTCCAATAATGGTGTCCTCTACAATCACCTTTATGAAATTATTCAATGAATTTATCAGCTTCTTCTTCAAGTAAACAATTCAGCGAAATTCCTCTTGTATCTTTCCAAAACAGATTTTTGTCATATACAAAATATCCTAAAGATTTCAACTTTGCAGACCTTTCTTCAGACTTTGTTAAATCAGTGGGAGCTTTGTGATGTTGTAGGACAAAAACCACATCCTTATACCACTCAGAGGTGATGTATTTGTCTTCAATTTGAACCAATTCTTCCTCATCATCATAAATTTTTTATATTTTTGCATTCAGATTTATGTCAAGAAAGTCCAAATTTGACTGAGTCATTAGTTTCGCCAAGCCTTGTCCCTTCACCAACTTGGTTGGTTTGATGTCTATATCATATTACAGCAACTTGGCGATCCATTTTCCCCTCTTACCATCGGGATATGCCTGAGTTAGAATGTATTTTATCACAACACTTGGAACATATGCCACGATGTGAGAATGCATATTATAAATTCTAAAATCTTTTATAGCTTTCACCAAAGCATAGGCTTTTTTTTTCTAGAATATTATACTTCAGCTCAACATTTTCTAATGTTTTACTAAAGAAATAAATATGCTGTTCAGTACCTTTCTTTCCTTTTTGTAGCAAAATTTTAGCAATTGTGTTTTTGGAAGCAAATGTAAAAACCAAAAATTCTTTGGAAAAATTTGGGCTGATGAGTACCGGTGCTTGTATGAGTGCCTTCTTGATTTGCTCAAAATATTTCTTAGCTTCAACTGTCCATTTGATATCAACTCCTTTCTTTAACATCCTTGTAATATCTTTAACAATCTCAACAAAGTTAGGAATGAAGCGTCTAACAAAATTCGCTTTTCCAAGAAATGATTGAATATATTTCCTACTTCTTGGAAAATCTACCTCTTCAATTGCGTTAAATCTATTAGGATCAATCCTAATTTTATCTTCAGAAATGATATGACCAAGTAATTTGCCTAAATTTAAAGAAAATATGCTTCTAGTAGGATTAAGGGAAATGCCAAGCCTTCTACATTTCAACAGAACCTTTTCTAAGTGTTTCAAATGATCTTCTTCTTTATTTGAAAAGACTATTATATCATCAAGATAAACAACCACCGACTTATCCTTTTCTTTAGAAAAAAAAATGTCCATTTCTCTTTGGAAAGTAGCTCCTACATTCATGAGACTAAAAGGCATCTTGGTGTACATGAATGTGCCCCATGATGTTGTGAAGGTTGTTTTCTCCTGATCAACCGGATGTACAAGAATCTAGTTGTACCTTGAAAAACCATCAAGCATTGACATTCTTTGAGAACCAACAATATTTTGCAGAATTGTATCCATCTTGGGAAGAGGATAATTTTCCTTTAGTGATGCTTTGTTCAAATTTCCGAAGTCAATACAAATTCTGATTTCTTCATTCTTCTTTCTAACCGGTACCAAATTTTCAAGCCAATTAGAGAATCTAATTGGGACAATGATTTTTGCATCAAAGAGTTTCTTAATCTCCCTTTCAATCAATGGCATGAGAAGGGGGTTAATTCTCCTCAACCTCTATTTGAATGGTTTCTCATTTTCTTTGATAGGAATAGTATGCTGAATAATGGAAGGATCATGTTTCTTTAAATTAGCATAACTCCAAGCAAAGACATCAATAAACCTCCTCATCATCTCAATATATTTGAATTTCATATCAGCTAAAAGAAACCTTGAAATTTTGATCACTTTAGGAAAAGCTAATGTACCAAGATTACAGCTCTCTACTTCCTCTTCATCAGCTTGTAATTTTGGCGATTTAAAAACATAATTTTGATCAAAAAGCTTCTCAAGAGGAATAATACCTTTTGGTATTGCATTATTATTCAATTGCAAAACTTCAGAATTTCCTTTAGACTCAAGAAACATATTTTGATGATCTACATGTGTACTTTCAAATTCTTCTTTCAGCTCAATAAAATTCTTTACCTGTTGATCATCTTCACAAACTTGCCAGTTTGTGATATTGTCCGGTATAGCTAGTCTATGCCGAACTTCAATCTCATATTTTTCATTTGAATGCATAGGAATGATGAAGAGAATTGCAAAGACAACAAGAGAATCAACAATGGAATTTTGATCTCTAGATTTTACTATGAAGGAAAAAGATTGAAAACTCTCCAACATGTCTAAAACTATATTTCTGTAAACTCTCACTCTTACATCCTTTCTTTGATAAACACCTTCCACTTGTCTAATAACCAATTCAAAATCTCCAAAAACAGAAATATTTGAGGCCTTCATATTTTTAAGAAGATCTAGACCCAAAATCAAAGACTCATATTCAGCCATGTTGTTTGTGCAATCAAAATTCAGTTTGTAAGAGTAAAACTTACTCTCATCAGTTGGACTTGTAGTCCAAATCCGTGCTCCTGCCCCCTCTTTTCATGCTGATACATCAAAATACAGTGACCACCATTCTTCTATCAGTTTGTCAATTACTTGTTGATTTTCTGCTCTTATTTCTTCATCAACACTATCAGCAGACTCATTAAAAAGAATGGCAGATCCAAGATTAGTATCAAAGGCATAAATAGGAAAATTCGGAGGCTTATCTTTGCTACTTACCATGTAAACCATTCTAGTCTCCCGATACAATCTCCTTTGTTCACCAAAAACTGGAATAGTGGCATAGGTAAGGTCCATCTGCATTGCGCCTTTGATTTTCGTTGCCCATGATCTTGACAATAGAATGCCAAACTTTGGAGGAGCATCAGCCACAACAATGTCCATAACAAACGTCTTTGCTGGGATTTTTGTTAGACCAACAACAACATCCTTGATTAGACCAATACATTGAACTCTTTTTGAATCAAAGGAAAATAAATCCTTATATGGTCTTTTGATTTGTAATCCCATCCTTTCCATGATTATTTTGGGCATAAGGTTATGCGAAGCCCCGGAATCCAACATAGCATTATGTAAAGTCATATCATGAATACTAATGCTCACATAAAAAGGAGGAAACTCTTCATTTTGTTCATCTTCTATCCTTGGACCCAAATATATAGTAGGATTATCTTCTTGAACATTCAAAATATCAACAGCTCCTGGTAGTGAGTTTAAAAACTTAACAATATTTCTTCTATATTCATTTATCTTGAGAATCTAGCTAAATGGGACTGAGATCTTAATCTTTGAAATCTCATTCTCAAGGTTAAAAACTGAAATAGATTTTTCAACTTCTTTGATAAGAGGAGGAGGTTGAGTATCTTTCTTACCAAGTGGAGTGTCCTTTTTACCTTTAGCAACCTTTGGGGTATCATTTCTAGCTTCAACAACCTTTGGAGCATATTTCTTAGGCTGTTTTTTGCTTGCAGTGATGGGTACATTTATGTTTCGGAGATTATATTTCTTTTGCATCTCAAAAATGGCATGCTGATATCCCTTAAAATAATCTGACGATTCTCCCCCTTAGTTTGCCAAATCTGACTCATCATGCTCTTCGTTGGTCAAGAAAATTCGTGACATCTCTTCATCAAGACAATGGATGGGTTTTTCAGGAATTTCAGGCTCATCTTCTTCATCTACCAATTCCGTTGAAAATTAGGTCCTACTGGAGGATCAGGCTGTTGATTTCTATTTTCTCTTGGCCTTTGTTGGTTTTGAGGTCTCTTGAATTGAGGATTTCTAAATTGAGTTTCATGTTCCACAGGAGGAGCCAAAGTGTTTCCAAGAGCTAACCTATCCATCAACTTCTTCGTGGTTTTCATCATTGAATCAAATTTATCTTCAGAAGTTGAAGTGGAAGGTTTCTCTTCTTCTTTCATTTTATTTTTTCCCATTTTTGACTTTTTAGCAGCTATCATGTTTACCTCCACCTTGATTGCATCACTTTACATTTCAGAAAGTGAAGGTGATTCTCTTTCTCTCAACAATATAGAAAATTCATAATCAAATGCTTCAGCATATCTCATTTGTGCTAAGGCTTCCAGAGGTTTCAAATGACGTGGAATTGAGTCAAAAACTTTATTAAATCTATTTGAAAATTTTTGGACAGACTCATCAACTGCCCTTCGAAGGCTGCTATATTCTGTAAGTGCTTGAACTGGATTGGTTTTGTTTCCCCATTTCTTTAGAAATTTATCTTCAAACTCATCCCAATTTCTGATGCTTCCTGGTGCAAGGGCTTTAAAGAATTTTCTAACTTCAGCAATAAAACTATATGCAAACAACCTTAATTTCACATCTTCATCATCAACTTCTTCCCTGTCTATAAAATCATTAAATCTGTCTACATATTCCTCTGCTGTAATTTCTTCATCACCACGCCAAGTAGGGATCCTAGAAGCATATTTAATAGGAAGATCATGCAAAACAGTAGGGAGTACAAGTGGTACATACCTAGCAGGATCAACCATGCTTGAGGGATGAAAGGTAGTTTTATGAATGATAGAAACAGAATATGAAGAACTAATATGAGAAGGATTACTTGGTTTCTGCAAGCCACTAACAATTGAGCTCCAATTTGGAAGGGGCAAACCAACTTTGGATTTTAGTAAGACTTAAAAAGGGTAAAGTTCTTTAAGTTTATCTAGAGACTGTATTTCTAACAACAACTTAGAGGTAATAGCTTCCCAAAATTCCTCTTTGTCTTCTTGGGTTACTAGGGCTGAAGTGTCAATTCCTCTCCTTTGCAAGTCTAAGATAATATCAATGAATTCCTTTTCAATTTCTGATCTAAAAAACACTTCATGAATTTTATCATCAAATATTTTGTCTTCAGGACTTCTTAATATTTCAGAGGAGGAAGATTTCAAATGAGATGGAGTACCTGATATTTTTGAAATTCTTTAACTGTGTCTTGAAATAGTGTTTGGATTGTCCATAATGGTAGGTGGATTAGGATCAGGATTGCTTCATGTATATCTCCTTCTCGAAGCCACCTTTAAAATTTTGAAAATGTATGGAGTCACCACGGTAGATTGCAGGCTCAAATTTTTTTTTGAGCTCCTGCTACCTTCAGAAGTTGAGTTTCTTGATTTAGGGAATGAGTAATCTTCAGGATCCCGGCAAACGCACCAAAATTTTATCACAAAATCTGACCCTGACAGACTGCTGATCAAGTAGATTCTGAGTAAATATTTCAAACCAAACTTGTGGTTGAGGCTTAGCCTTCTCAACCTGAGATTGAATTAAAGATTAGATGGCTAACTCTAGAAATAAATTGGATAAACGTATATGACTAGTTGAATTACTGATCAACAAACATCTATTGGGATATGGAGTCAAGGTATGTTTCCACAAAACATCAAAATTATCTTAGCATGGAAGTCAGGGCATTTCTGAGTTTTAGATGTATCAACAAAACAGTAACAAAGTGAAAAAAACACAGTTTACAAACATATGCAGTAAGTTAGAGCATTTTCCAATGACTTCTAAGTAACATATGTTCATACAACTGTAAATAGGTAGATAAGGAAAGCCATAGGAATATCAAACATTAAAAACTCTTTCTGAATCCTGAGTAGTAAGGCAATATCTTTATTAAGATAAAAACACACAGTCTGCTATAGTGACATAGTTTGCTTAGTGATGAAAATTGCCAATGTTGAGGAATTCGACCTCATGCTACATATAGAGTATTTAAAACCTTGGATTCTATGATCCATCATCAGAGGAATTTGAATTCTATCTTAAATTAACACCTATTTTCTCCTAAAACTAATTATTAATTAAATCTGACAGTTAACTGTCTCTTCTAGAAGTCCTAATACAAATAGGATTAAAACTCCTTATTATGTCTAAACAACCTTATCTAGAACTTAAATGATATCTCTGACAGTTGTTCCTCTATATCTTCAACTTTTATGATGCCTCCAATCTTGTTATGCTATCATGCTGGTTCATGTCTTACTTTCCCTACAAAACAGGGGACATGTTTCCTATAATTTAGCCTTTTCCTTCTTTGATGATCTTCGAATCCCTTTTTCCTGGAAATGTAGACCTTTTAAGATAAGATACATGTGTTATAATTTCCATGGAACCATACCTTTCCACCTATAAAAAAACTAAACCTTTGACAAAGTATAAGGAAAAATGGTATAGCTGCGCTACGAAATGAGCAACTGTTTTCATAGCGCAGAATTTGTATCTTTGTAAAAAATCTCTCAACCGTCCACTTTCTTCTACCTTGAGATCTGGAATTTCATTTATGAACCCTTTCCAATCATCAGTAACAACAAATTTTGGAAACCAAGAGTTTTTACCTCTCAAAACATTTATAAAAATGTTAAAAAATGCACCTACAAAATTGTATTAAGAATTTGTCACTTACTTCTCTTGTTCTACCTCTGTTGTAGCTAACCTTCAGAATTTTTCAATCGAATTTCAAGATCTTCAATTTATCTTTTCAATCTCCTATTAGTATCCCTCAATTTAACAATTATCATCCTCATCAATCTTGCCTCTTTGATTGCAGGGACAGTCCAAGTAAAGTACTGGGCTTCACTGCTGACTGTTTCGGTTTTGGAAACTTTTTCAACCTCCCACAAAGCCCTTATTTTGTTGAAGTTTTTCTTCTCAACAAAATTTTCTAATGCTTTCTTCTTAAGCTTAGTAATTTCAAGATTAGCAAGTCTCAACTTTTCTTTAATTCCATCATAACTACTATTTTCTCTTTGAGTGTTGAAAACTCTATTTCTGTCACCTTCAGGCATTGGCGATGATAGGTATATGGGCTCCTCACAAAGATTTGAAACTTCCCAAAATTTATATAAATCCATATCCAGCCCTTGCAACCTTTTGATTTCCTAATTAGAGGCCTTCTAGGTTTGAACACAAACTCTGAAATTTCATCATCAAAATCCAGCTTTTTGGAAGATTTCATCTTCTTAGATTTCCCTTCATCCAAACTTACAAAGTCTGCCTAAACTAAAGGAGATTCCTCAATATCAATAGCTTGTAATATGTCATTCAAACTACCTTTTAAACTTGGATCTTCTTTTGAAACCACTATTTTTCCCTTTTCCTTTACTATTTGACTTCTAGTCAATATTTTCTGGGCTGATTTGCTGGTTGATTGTTCTTGTATTTTTTCCTTGAATTTAGTCGTTCTCTTTTGTGCAGATTGAGGGGTTTCTTGAATAATCACTGATGTTTTAATCTCTGGCTCTTTGACTTGCTTTCTAGGTTTTAACTTGGTAAATCTCTTTGATCTTGTCTGTTCAGGGTCACTGGTTTCTGATGGTGACTATTCTTTGGCCCTAGGGTTAATACCTGCTCCTCGTGTTTCCACCCCAAATCCACACAAAAACAAAAATGTAGACCATTCTCTGATTATCCTCTAAAGTTCATGTAAAACTATCAATTTAACTAGACCATTATGAAAAAGTGAAGTTTCACAGAATTGAGCTTTCATTTGCACTTTATCTGCCATCTTAGCTAAACTTCGAAAAAAGAATAAAGGAAAATCCAAAGAAATCATTCAAGTAAAATGCAACAAGAGTTTGAATTGATAAGAATACACTTTATGGTATCTTCCCTCATAGGTGAAGTACCTTTGAAAGTTGTAGAGCAGATTGGCATAGGTGTTCTTGATGTAGCTTCTTGGCAATACTTTAGTTAAATCTGTCTCTTCAAACCCTCGCTTTAGAAATTTTTTACAAGGTTCCATCTCAAACCTGAAATTTTTGAACCATATTTCTTTTCCCCTTGGAATCTCTGTCACTGATGATATAATTTCAGGGGAAATTGTCAAGTTCAAGAGACCAACCTTTGTATTCGAACCTATGAAATTAAGAGCAAACTCTTTTGTCACTTGATTATGACCTGCCTGCAATTTTTCACAGAACTTCCAACATCCTACCTTCTTGAAGGCCTCCTCAACTGATTTGTCTTTTGTTAGAGCCTCTATGCTTTCAGGCTCAGTCCTTAAATAGTGGCCTGACCTATGATTCTTTCTTTCCTCTATCATCCTTTCCTTGGAATTCCTGTGTGCTTTTTGAAAACCTGTAACCAACATCCTCGCTTGATTTCAGAGTAAACTGCCTCACTTGATAAACTACGTCGCTTGATTAGAGACATTGCCTCGCTTGATGAATGAAAGAGAAGCTTTGGTTTCTACTTACCATGAGCTTACCATTCAGAAGGGGTTATGCATCCTTTGTTTCTTGCATGAGACAATAAAACCAAAACCATTCCCTTTCAAATTTGAAAATGACATAAGACAAATGACCTCAAACGAATGTTATTATGGCTATGAGTGGTTGCATGTGTGAGAAAAGACTCATGGCTGACACCTAATCATGAATGATTAACGGAATTTTGGTGGATTTGATAACCGACAAGACATGCTACAAATCCCTGATTTCGTAGCGCGCTCAATGCAATTTCAGGGTTTTGCACTATGAAATGAGCAGTGTTTTCATAGTGCAAAAGCATTTTTTAACACTATCTGCGCTATGAAAACGTGGTTTCGTGGCTTAATCAAAAAAAATTCAAAATGGTTTAAAATTTGACACTCTAAATATGATATGAGACTTTGAAGGTAAGAAATAAGGTTTTTAGAATTTATTTTGTGAATGGAAATGAGACCCTTACCCTATTACTTAACCCCTAAAACCTTAACATGACTTCACACCTATCTAAAAACTATGACTAGGAACAAAGCAAACTGTCCAAGTTTGGAAATTTTTTTTATAGTGATAACAGTCCTGAAGATGGATCCCTGTTGGGATTCTAAACATCGACAAATGTTTCTTTATACTATGGATATTTCTAGAAGCTCTTCAGAAGATGATAACCATAAGAACTTAAAAACCAAATATCTACTAATTCTCAATTCACACAAATCTTAGTTCAATATCTACCTTACAACTCAAAAAAGGTTCAATTACTTATACTACTTTGGCCTACGCATCCAATGGTCCTAAAACCGTGGTTTGCGGACTCTTGTTGTATGCTTGACCCATTTACAATGCATTAGGGGCTTTGACCCACCCCAAAACCCCTGCGTTAGACTAAGTATAATAAAAAATATACAAAATGGACAAGATTCACAACTTTTGTAGGAGACCTTGTTCCAACAACTTGTCTCATTTTTCCTTTTCTTTTCATCCCAGATTTAGAGAAATGAGTGCTATTGGATCTCTTCTATGGATTATTGTTTAGTTGTTGTGTAAAAAGTGGTGGGAAGGTAAACACTCTCTCACTGCTCTTTTTATGTAATTCCTCATAAGTAGATCTAAAAGATAGACTCAAAGGGTGGTTATTGGTTTAAAATTGCATAGGAAACATGTCGGAATGGTAACATATATTGTTCATTTGCAGACATGGTGCATCATAATGAAAATGTGTCACAAATATAACCTTATCAGCACAAAAAAAAAATTATTTATCCCAAGACTGTTAGAAAATTATATATTACAGAGTAATGAAACACATAAAATATGCAGAAAACACAAACACAGAACAAATATAAAACTAGAAAGACAGAGATATATGTGGTTCACCAAATTTGGGCTACATCCACCCTGAATAGCGAGTCCTTCCTTTCTATTATCCAACAAAATTTAGAGACGCAACCTACAACAGATCCACTCTAATATCCTATGTTCTCTTTCATAGTCTCCCTATCTGTTTCTCGCTCTGAAAATATACATACAATACACAACCTCAATACAATACCCTCATACAAAATGATGGATTACCTTCTAGGGAGAAAAACCCTAAATTAAACATAACTTCTACCGTCAGATCATCCGCCTAATGAATGGCCCATATTGACTAGAAATTACAATACGTTTACAAGGCAATTTTACATCGGTTTTTAGCTTCGGGAGCACAGCCGCCCCACTTGGACCCCCCAGGCAACGTTTTATTACGGGCGGTGTTGTTGCCCCATTAAGAATAAGGGTCCAACGCTATGATACAAAATAAAAAATATAATCAGGCTCCACACCCAACAATCTACCATTTGGAAACTGCTTATAGCAACTCCACCGTTGCATCATTTGCTGGACAATGAATCCACTTTGGACCTGGCTTTTTCTCATCTTCATCATCATACTTGAAGACCAATTTAAACTAAGAATAATCTCAGTTTCTCCCTAGTTACAACTTTTGTTAGCATATCTACAGGATTCTAGCTAGTGTGTATCTTTTCCGACTTCAACTATCCATCTTCCAACACTAACCGTATGAAATGGTACTTGAGATGTATGTGTTTAGTCCTGGAATGAAATGTTGAGTTATTTACAAGAATAATGGAACTTTGGCTATCACTATATAATGTGCCCATATCATGCTTCTTACCCAATTCATCCATAAAGCTTTGTAACCAAATCATTTCTTTACTAGCCTCTACAGTAGCAACATACTCTACTTCTGTTATTGAAAGTGCAACAAAAATTTGGATTTTTGAAACCCAACTGACAGTTGTTCCACCTACATTAAATACATACCCTGTAGTGCTCCTCCTATTATCACTATCACCTGCCATACCTGCATCAACATATCCCTATAGAGAAATGTTTGAACCACCAAAGCATAATGCTTGATTTGTGGTACCTCTCAAAAATCTGGGAATCCATTTCACTACCATCCAATGTTATTTTCCTGGATTGTTCATGTACCTGCTTACAATTCCTACTGCATGTGCAATATCAGGCCTTGTGCAGACCATTACGTACATTAAGCTTCCAACAGCTGATGCATATGGCACTTTAGACATATAATCCATTTATTCTAGGGTCTTGGGGCACATCTCCCTACTAATTTTGAAATGGCTAGCAAAAGGTGTACAAACATGTTTTGCATTCTGCATATTAAATATTTTCAACACCTTTTGTATGTACTCATTCTAGGACAATGTTAATTTGCGATTTTTCCTGTCTCTGGTTATTCTCATACCAAGGATTTGTTTTGCATCTCCGAAATCCTCCATTGGAAATGAATTTTCCAATTTTCTTTTGAGCACATTTATTTCTTGCATATTAGACCTTGCAATAAGCGTTTCATCTACATACAATATGAATATAATTTAGCTACCATCATTTTGATTTTTTAGATAAGCACAATGATCAGAGTGACATCTAGTATAACCTTGTTCAGACATAAACCTGTCAAATTTTAGATACCACTGCCTTGGAGCATGTTTTAAGCCATACAAGATCTTCTTTAACCTCCACACTAATTTTTCTTTCCCTTTTACCTCATATCCTTCTGGTTGCTGCATTTAGATATCTTCCTCCAAATCTATATGGATAAATGTTGTCTTTACATCTAACTATTCAAGATGAGAATCTTCCACTACTACAAGACTTAAGATAATTCTGATTGAAGTCATCTTAACAATAGGAGAAAATATTTCGTCAAAATCAATACCTTTCTTCTGTGCAAACCTCTTCACTACAAGTCTAGCTTTGTACCTCTTTTTTCCTCCATCTTCTTCCTTCAATCTATAAACCCATTTATTCTGCAATGTTTTTTTACCTGTAGGCAACCTGATTAAGTCCCAAACCTGGTTATTTATTAAGGATTCCATCTCTTCTTTCATGGCTAGCTCCCACTTCTTCCTCGTTTCAACCTGCATTTCTTCTTCGTAACATTCGAGTTCACCAGAATCAGTCAACAATAAATAATATAATGAAGGAGATTATCGTTCAGGGAGTCTACTTATCCTACTAGATCTTCTGACACCACTTTCAGGTGTTTGAGGTGCCTTTCTGTTGTGGTGGTTGTTGTTGTTGTGGCTGTTGATTATTATTATTTTCAGGTACCTTTATTTTTTCTGTGATCTCATCAAGAACTGTGTATTCTTTGTTTTATTTTTCCTATTTCTTTTCCTGCAACTGATTCTTATACAAGACCTTTTCATTGAATATTACATCTCCGCTCCTAATTATTTTATGATTTTCATAATCATATAAGCGATAACCAAAATCATTAACACCATATCCAATAAAGGTACATTTATTTGATTTTGCCTCAAGCTTTGTTCTATTTTATTTATTAATATGGACAAAGGTCTCACAACCAAAAGGCTTTAAAAAAGAACAGTTTACCTTTTTACCTGTCCATGCTTCCTCTAGAATACCACCATCCAAGGAAATTGAAGGCCCTCTGTTTATTAGATAAACATTAGTATCTACAATATCTACCCAAAATTGTAAAGGCAATCCTGCATGCAATATCATGTACCTTGCACACTCCATGATTGTTTTGTTCATCCTTTCTGACACATCATTTTCTTGTGGTGTTCCTGGAATTGTCTTCTCTCTGCAAATCCCATGCTCTGAAAAACACCTATCAAACTCTTTGTTGCAATATTCACCTGCATTGTCTGATATGAGACACTTCAACTTCTTTCCTGTCTCAATATCAACCAAATCTTTCCATTTCTTGAAAATATAAAATACATTAGATTTATTATGAATACAATAAATCCAAGTTTTTCTAGTTGCATTATCAATAAAAGTGACATAATAATGAGAGCCACTGAGAGATGATACCTGAGACAGTCCCCATACATCTATATGCACAAAATCTAATTTTTCTCTCTTCTTTTCTTTCCCAACTCTAAGAAATATGGCTCTTTTTTTTTCCATAAATGAAATTCTCACAGAAATCTAAATCAATATTCTTCAAACCTGGCAACAAATTTCTTGAGTGAAGAATCTTCATCCCCTTCTCACTCATGTGTCCGAGCCTATGATGCCATAACGTTGCATCTGCTCCTTTGGAAGTTAAAGCATTAACAGAGTTAGAAATACCATTGAATAGATATAAGGTACCAAAATTTTCTCCTTTTTCTATTACTAGGGCTCCTTTGGTGACCTTCCAAGTTTTATCCTTGAAAGTTGTCACACAACCTTCACCGCCTAATTGCCCTGTTGAAATCAAAATTTTCTTCAGATCTGGAACATGCATTACCTCGTTTAAGAGCCATTGGTTTCCATTTTGCTGTTTTATAATAACTTTACCCATTCCTACAATTTTATAGGGTTTATCATCACCCAAAATAACTTGGCCAGAATCTCCTTGAACATAGTCATTGTTGACACTGGAAAATCGTACAAGCAAATATGACATTATTTAATGTCAGGCAGAAGGATTTACAGGGCTGAGAGACATTATAGAATCTGGAAAGTATTTAAAAATCTCTAAGGTTTGAGGAAAAATCAAATTTGAGCAAGTCATAAATTCTTTTGTGCACAAAATCGTTTGAGAAGAGCGCCTTTGCGAGCCTTTTAAACCAGAATACGTGCAATCTTAGGAGTGGCGAAAGTTACTTTCCGGGACCATGAAAAGCACACTCGAGGATAGTGATTTCACACTTGAAGTTGCCTAAGGACAACCACCAAATCCTCCTTAGACATCAAGGGAGCACACAATGGAATATTTTTGGCACACAATGGAATCATCCCCCTCTCTTGGGTCACCATACGCAATGTACTAAGGGAAGGAAGGAGGACTTCAATTCTCATATAAAAGGCCACCAAGAGATGAACAAATTGAGAGCACATTTTTATGCTGGCCATAATTTCCCCAAGAAATACCAGCAGTGTGTGATCTGGAGATGAGATAGAGGGGACTCAATTGTTTGCCATCCGACAAGTTCAGTCCACCATATTAGAGAAAGGGAGACTTTGCATCGAGGCAAGCTTGGAAGTAAAGACTTCCTTGAATCGAGACTTAGAACCCAAGTTCTAAGGGCCCTTTGGAAAGAGGGTTAAAATTTCATCCTCCTTTCCTACCAGCACTCAATAAGAAGGGGTGAAAGAGCCACCATTTGGATTATTGTAGTTGTTTGACTCTATTCAGAGCTTTTGTTTTATTTGTTTTAGTTTTAGTTTGAATATGCATGCTATTTCTCTATCTAGTATGTTTATGTTCTAGCATGTTCCACTAGCTTGCTTGACTCCACTTCTTTTTCTTCCTGTGACCAATAACTTAAGAGGGTAAACCATACCCCTTAAGTTGATGTGATTTCGTACATGCATGCACCAAACACACTAACACAGTCATGCAAATATTTCTCACTAGGTGTGGCATGGAATGAGGCCCCTGAATCTACCACCCAGGAATCAATAACATTTTCGAAAGAAAGAATCAAAGCATGTTGTAACACATCACCTGTCATATTTTCTTCGTGATCTTTTTCTTATTACGTGTCTTCTTATTTTCCCTTCTGAGATATACAACCTTTCTTTAGGTGTCATTTTTTTTTGCATTTCTAGCACATTATCCCCAATCTGGACTTGGATATGTCTTTCCTTGATTTACTATGATATGTTGAGCTCTTTCCTCTTTCCATTTTTCTTCCCCTAGTCTCTGCACTCAAAGCATTATTCGATGTCTCACCAGAGATTTTATGTTGCATTTCCTTGCTAAGGATAGTGCCCAAAACATAATCAAACTTTAAAGTACTAGATCCAGAAATAGAGTTACTAATGGTCATAACTAAACCATTTCAACTTTCTGGTAATGAGCACATAAATAAAAATCCCTAACTTCATCATCAAAGTTTACCACTATAGAAATTAAATGACTGGTAACCATAACAAAATCATTTAAATGGTCTAAAACAGATATGTCTTGTAACATCTTCATATTAAATAAATGTTTCATAATAAATACCTTGTTTGAGGCTGAGGGTTTTTCACATAGTTTCGCCAATGCATTAATGAAACCCTCTCTTGTTGTTTCCTTCGAAATCTTGAAGGCTACCAATGTCATGAGGCACAAACGTACTATTCCAAGTGCCTTTCTATCGATAATCTCCCATTCTATGTCTATCATAGTTGTCGACTTGTTTGTGCTTTTGCTCAATGGTAGGTAGAGATCTTTCTGATATAGATAATCTTCCATCTGCATCTTCCACAGTGGGAAGTTTTGGCTGTTAAATTTGTCGATTCTAAACTTACCATTTTCTACCATTGCTCCCACTCGAACCAGGAACCCTTATTTCCTGAGAGTTTATCAGCTAAACAAACCTTTGGCTATGATTCTAGTTGTTCTACAATAAATCTGATGTAATATCCTTTGTTCTCTCTCACAGTCTCCCTATATTTTTCTCGCTCTGATAATACACATACAATACGCGTCCACAATACAATACCCTCATACAAAATGAGGGATTGCATTCTATGGTAAAAAACCTTAAATTAAACATAACTTCCACCATCATATCATATGCCTAATGAATGACCTAGATTGACTAGAAATTACAATACATTTACAAGGCATTTTTACATCTATTTTTAGCTTCAAGGGCGTTGTCACCCCCCGATGGACCCCACCAGGCAGCGTTTAATTACGCGCGGTGTTGTCATCCTGTTAAGAATAGGGGTCCAACATTGTGATACAAAATAAAGAAGATAATCAGGCTCCACACCCAACAAAGATAAACTTGCCACAATTTACATCATCATACATAATCCTAACCATGTAATTACAAACCTTTACATATGTATGGAATATAATTAAATCACGTTTCAATAACATGAAATGATACTATAATCTATAAACCTCAAAGGTTTCTTCAATCATTAACCTATTGTTTCATGTGCATATGTTTGTCTTACCATCTAAGCTCTATATATTTAAGATTTCCTTATCATATCATCACACTACAAAATAATCAATAAATAATTTAAGTGAAAACTTCAATAACATTGACCACCCTCGGATAATATATGTATCTCGTCTGGAATCATCATATTTCAATTTATTACTCTGCTGCTCACGACCAACACTTTAATGTCTAGTACTAAAGTTCACTGTGCGGGATTTTATTGATAATGAGTTGTATGATTTATTTCATCTGCGGATTAATGTCACATGGTGATGTGGTTTAATTGAGCGTGGGATACCTAGTGTCAACATGCTATAGTTGTTATGCTGCTTTACACCTGGTAGCATCTTGACCATTGATCATGGCAGCCCTAGATCCATCGGATCTGTGCCCTCTCGAGTAGTTAGGGTAACTACTCAACCGGAGCGCGAACATCCCATCTCATTTTCCCTTGATGGTGATCAAAATTTTCTCTGCAACATCTTTGGCCATTCTTTTCGTCCTTTGCCTACTCAGTTCTAGTTGAGAATGTTAATTTATGGAGGTAATCCACCGACTGCCATGCTACTTCTGTCCTGCAACTATAGGAAACCATTCACCTTATTTGCAGCTTTTCTATTTGGTGAGAGTTATATCCTTACGCATGAAAAACTAGTTGAATTGATCTTTCGTATTTTATTTGAGTCTTTGGGTATTCATTGCAGCTTATACATCAAGGATTTCTTCTTGCTGTTGATTCAATCCAGGTTTGCGTTTTCCCGCTAACGGAACTAACTTCTTATTTGTATTTTCTTGTGAGTTGGAGGCATTGCCGTGCTTGCATATGCCAGGTATAGGTTCGGCTTCACAAGCCCTGCTAGCAAACCTGGGTGCGACAACTCAGAAATTTTTTAGGTAATTATGCCTCTTTACCAGCATTTTCTATGCTAGCTGTTTCATTAACCTTGTTTGTGCATATAAGGATAATCCACCCGGCTCATGGTATATTTTATCTATTGTAGGAATGGATTTCACAACTTTGTTTAGGGACAGGGTTTTGGTTCTTTCCTCATTCATTCCCTCGTTAGCTTACCAGGTAAAGCCCCAAATATTTTCCGGTTCTACTTATTTATTCTTAAATCGAATTGATTTCTACATTTTATTGAGGGAACCTCCCTTATGATTCCAGGGTGCCTCACAATTTGATAACTCCGGCATAATACCATTAGGAGTTCAGACATGATCCATCGTTTGACCTAAGGGTTGTTATAATTTTACTATCGGAGCTTCTGAGCCTTGACCTATTTGTATCTTGATATTTATTTGGACATTATGTTAAGGTTAACTATGCTGGCTCTCAAGTCCTTACTTCGAGTCATTCTTATGAAACTTAAGTTTTTTATTGTTTTGGGTTTCACTTAGGGTTTCTCTGTATCTTGATTGTAAATTTGGCTTTCACGAGGACCTTGCTGGGGTATTCTTCTTAGTTGTGCATTTCAATTTATGAAGAAATCGACAGAGTTAGGAAGATTCTGGTTAATGTATTGTTGCATCTATGCTATGTCAATTCTTTAATATTTATACATAAGCTTCCATTCTTTAAGAAAGTAGTCATCAAAATGTATTCTTTTATGGTCAATCCTGTTGCTTTAATATGTATCTTAAGGATGTTTCTCTTTATAGAGTTTTCCATAATACATGTTATTTCTGTTGTAACTGGTAGATTAAAGTGGAAATGTATTCATGTATCGACCTGGGGACCGCGGCCCTTACCTTGTCTCCAAAGGGCTCGAGACTAAACCCCAATTCCCTTTACAGTTATATTATCTCATTTTTGTGCTTAAGTATTGATGCATATGTTTAGCTCCAATTTTCATTAAAACATAATTTTGACAGTTTCTCTACTTTTTCTGGTTCGAGAGTTTTAAATGAAAAATCACAATATACCATTTCTTTTTACTCAGGCCTCTTTTAAAGTATACCTGAGATTTTTCCTGTACTACAAACTCTTTTAAGTTCTACTCCTTGTTGCGACATAAATAATCTCTTTAAATATCATAATTCTATAATACAGATTCTAAGTAGATATTCTCTTTGTGTATACATTTAAATCATATTTCCATTCCATAAACAATCTCAGGCTATCAAGCAATATAATAGACAGGGAATAGAAATTAATTTATATTTATCTCAATATCTGTTTGATTAGTTGATGGTCCTCCCAACCATGAGAGAGGCAATCACGTCCTCTGATCCCCTCGTGCTCCCTCCTAGAGTCTTAGGTATTAGTCAGTAATTTACGAGAAGATAGACCTTTGGATTTCCAAATCTGGTCTATACATCTCAGGGTTTACAGCTCCACTGGCTAAGCTACTAGCTCTAGGAAACTCCTAGAAACTTGCAGTTATTTTTCCCTTCACTTCTCTCTGAACATAACGCATTTCCCTCTTCAGGATTTCCATTAAATCCTTTTTCATGGGAGGGTAACTGTCAGAACTCTCTCTATTTTTACTCTAGGATCTTGGAAACAATTACCAATCAATTAATTCGTATTCATTAGTTAGCTTATTTAAAATAAATTATTAGTGTATCATGAAGTCTGTTGTCTTATTTAATTTCATAAAATTAGGTGTTACATCTCCCCCCTCTAAGGAAACCACCGTCCCTGGTGTTACTTAACTTTTCGGAAACAGTTCTGGATATGCTTCCCGCATGAAACCTGCATCTTCCCAGGTAGTCTCCTCTTGGCTAAAGTGCTTCAATTCCACTTTTAAATGGGGGATAACTTGCCTCCAGAGAGTTATTTCTCTCTAATCGAGAATACGCTAAGGCTCTACTAGGAACTCGCCATCCGGTTCTACTTGCATCATCATAGAACCTAAGCTAGTTTCACCATGAAATTTTCCTTAATAGAAAATCATAATGAATTCAAGACTTACATGTATATTTTTCCAATGTATCACATGCTCATGATCATGTATGTATCGCTTTAGTAGTGATACATGAAACACATTATGTACCATAATATGACCAGGTAGTGCTAGTCGGTAAGCAACTGGCCCAATCCGTTCCAAAATTTGGAGTGGTCCACAATACTTGGGAGCTAGTTTAGCACAAGAACTCCACCTGAGGGTGCTCATCTTTGGTTTAATTCTTACATACACATGGTCACCCACCAAAAACTCCTTAAAAGATCTTTTCCAATCTGCATAAACTTTTTGTTGATATTGAGCTGCCCTAAAATTCTGTCTGATTTTTCTTACCTCATGTTCCATTTCCTCAAGCATATTAGGTCGAAGCATCATCTTATTTTCCGGAATAATCTAATTAATACGATTCTGGAATTTCCTACCGTAAAATTATTCAAAGGGACTCATTTTTAGGGACTCTTGATACCCATTTTTATATCCAAATTCCACCAAATGCAAGTATTCTTCCCACTTTGTAGGTTGTTGCATTACATACATGCGCAACATATCCTACAGGATTTGGTTTACCCTCTCCATTTATCCATTTTTTTTAGGGTGATATGTAGTACTAAATTGAATTTTTGTTCCTAGCCCAGTAAACAATATTTTCCAGAAAGAAAATGTAAATTTTACATCTCTATCTGATATTACAACCCTTGGGATACCATGTAGTCTGAAAATTTCTTTCATGAAAATATCAGCAATTTGTATTGTTTTGTATGTGGGCTGAACATGTATAAAATGAGCCACCTTGCTGAGTCTATCCACCACCACCATGATTGAGTCATTGTGCTTCTTATTTCTTGGCAACCTCGTAATAAAGTTAAGGGATATAACTTCCCACTTCCAGTCAGGTATAGGAATAGGCTGAAGCAACCCTGCTGGGTGCTAATTTTCTATTTTGACTTGTTGGCATTCCAAGAATTTGGTTAAGTACTTAGAAATTTCCTTACGCATACCCAGACATAAATAGTCTTTTCTAATGGTTGTCAACATTTTATGATATCCGGGGTGTCCTGCATAGGAACTCCTATGATATTCATCCAAAATTAACTTCTTTAGGCTTATCTGATTCAAAATAAATATCCTCTTTCGATATAATAGGAGTTGTTTCTCATTAAACTCATATTTTGATTGTTTTCCCTCTTTGCTACTATCTATGGCTTACTACCATAAGAATTGATACTCAGGGTCCATTCTTGTTGCCTCTATAATTTGTTCCTGGAACTCAGATTCTACCTGGTTGAAATAAAGTTTGTAAATTCCATGCAATATCCTGCTCAAAGAATCCACAACACGATTCTCTTTTCCTTTCACATGTTGAATATCGAAATAAAATTTGCTTAGGAATTCATTCCATCTTTCCTGGCGAGAATTTAGATCAACTTGCTTAAAATAGATTTTTAAGCTACTATGATATGTTCTTAATACAAATATTTTCCCGAGTAAATAATGCCTCCATACCCACAAGGCATGCACCACAGTTGTTAGCTCTAAATCATATGCAGAATACCTCTGCTCATGATCCTTTAGTTCCCTGTAATCCTATGCAATTAATTTTCCCCCTTGAGTCAAAACTGTCCCGAATCCTTCTTTTCTTGCATCCGTACATACTTCAAATTCTTTCATGGAGTCTACGACTTTCAATACTAGTGCAGTGGTTAATAATTCCTTCATTTTTTCAAAACTGGTTTGGAATTCTTGAGTCCATTTAAATATTTTTCCTTTCCGATGTAGGGAGGTAATGGGAAAGGATATTTTAGAGAAATTATTAATAAAGTGTTGATAATAACCAGCCAACCCCATAAACGAACGTATATCCACCAGATTCTTAGGGAATTTCCAGTCCATGATTTTCTTTATCTTTTGTGGGTCTACTGAAATTCCCTCAATGGATATTATGTGTCCAAAATACTGAATTTGCTCTTTTAAAAGTCTCATTTTCTAAATTTGGCGTATAGCTAATGTTCACACAACATCTTCAGTAGTAGACGCAAATGTTGTTACACAGATTAATCCCTCTTGTGGACAAGAGCGATCTCCCTAGTACTCAACGAGTAGCTAGAAACAAACATCCATTTTAAAACCTTTTTTATCTATATTAATTGCATTTCAGAATCATTATAAGAAATTAGAGAGGACATGCCCCTACCTTGAAATCCAGACGTTTGATGTAGTCTTTTATCTTGTCGCTCCAAAGTGGTTTCTCCAATAAATATAACCTGTAATCAAAGATAAGGTAAAAGAATCAAATCATCTGCAACATATAATAATCAAGAAAATCTAATCCAGCTTAGTGCTCAAGGAATATAAGCATTGATGTTATTTCAATAAGCATAAGAACAACTCAATGAGAAAAAGATATCCATATGTATTATCTTGAATAAAAAGAGTATTCTTACAACCTGATGCCTTGATGTTGTACAGATTTCTCCCGGGGTCCTGAAAAATCATTCCTCCTTTAGTTTGATAAGCCTTCCTCTCTGAATACCAGCATGGAGTTATGGACACAAGGGAGTGATCATTCTCAGGCCAACAACAACTTACTAGTGTATAAAGTATGCACTCTTGAGAATTTTCTTCAGAAACTCATTTACAATCTTGCATCTACCCTTCAACATGAAACTTGAGCTCAATTTATATGGAAATGGAGGTATTTTCAGTTCCATGAAGAGGGGAATGGATTCCACATGAAGAGATTTGAGCTCCATGGACCAAGGGATAAGCTCCATGAGTGGAGAGATAAAGCTCGAACTGATCGCGACTCTAGAAGCTTCCAGTAGGGAGAATATTCGACCATATAGGCTTCTAGAATTTAATTTTTCTTTTAATTTTCATTTTGCGGGGGTGTGCGAGTATTAATAGAAAAAAGTGTAAGGGTTGCCGTAGTTTTTTGACCAAACAATAGCACATGCGTAGGGTAAGGCTTAAAAAACCCGTGCAGGTAGACTTTTAAGGGTTGTAAAGAGATTTTCCCCAATTCCAAGACTTGATTCAAGAACATTACGGTTTTTGAATTCTAAGGGAACATGATATAGATGGTGATAGACCCATATGAACAGTCAAATGTCATGGTGAAAAAATGGTGTGTAACATATTGCCCCCTAAGGTGCGAAGTATGAGGTTATTATAAAGAGTGAAGTGCTTTATGATTCCGAGGATTGGATTGGAGAAACTGGTCGAAAACCTGTAAAAACATTCAATGCAAACATATATATATATATATATATATATATATATATATATATATATATATATCATCGCTGAGGTAGGCATTCCCATACTCAGATCAAAACTAAGTAAATGTTTTGGTACAGATATGGTTTCAATATTACATCAAAAGTAGACACAATATGGGCCCAACTGCCTTTCATGAGTAGTCTACTGTATCATGAATAATAAAACTCCTCGCAACATAGATGGTGGAAACTAGATGCAGGGTCTTCATTTCCACTTCCCGAACTAGTATGAATCTATCCATGTGATTGATTGTGTCAAAGTCAAACATGGTAGACACCACATGATTACCAGTCAATGATGTGAACCGTTAACAAGTGTAAGAGAAACCATCAATAATGACAATGGCTATCAAAGTAATCGAGCACAATCTATGAAGTGTGAATGAATAAATTGCAATAAAAAACTCATAGAATCATTCGATCGAAGGTCAATGATGAGACCTGTTGTCAAAGGCGAGAAACCTTCCATTAAGGCATACAGATCCCAAGGTACTAATAAAATTCTAGATCAAATTTCTAGATGATGAGCTCACTGTCAATAGAAAGTGACCCATCGTAGGAAAGCCTACGACACGAAACCATTAGATCAAGTTTTGAAGAAATAATTGAAAGGACTAACTCAGGGATGGTCAACGTGAATGGAGACAAATGTTTACAATGAACGATTTATTTGAACTCTCTCTTGAACACATAATGACACTGTAGATGGCTTGGCAATATTTGACCTAAAGCTAATACCCAGAAACAGGCTGAAGACTTTCAATGTGGTTCGATTATTTTTTAGACAAATGATTTCGCAACCCAGATACAAGTGTGAAAAAGTATCGTGTTCAAGAGAGGCATGCTGCTTTCTAAACAAGGGTGACAATTGGATTCTTTTTCTCTCTTTTCCCCCCACCATTACTGGCAAGTACCTATTTATTTTTGGCAAGCTTGCGGAGTATAACATTTTATCGTTTGTGTAAGCTCATCCTTAGGATGAGTCCATCTTAGTATTAAAATTGAACCCTAAGAAGGAGTTGTTTGGCCCTGTTTGTAATCGACATGTCCTTTATTGTTAAATTTTAATGAGTCCAGTATAGGAGAAACTCGGCGTTTTTCAGTTTTAGGGAGTCAGAAGAAAAACATAAGTAAACTCCATGGTTTCTATTTTTCGTAAATTTAGTCTCACAAGCCCGAAAAAGGATAAAATAATGGAGATAACTCTATTGACCATGATTAGTCAACGTATACCTTTTTCGTAATTAGTCCATTTCAGTCTAGAAAAGGGGTAAACTTATATTGAAGGGATGACCGTTCATTTACTTTAAAGATTTGGAATAGTCAAGTAGTCAACTATATTTTCATTTTTCGAGAGTCTGAAAGGGCTTAAAAGAGAACTCTAGGGTTTCACTTTTTCGTAATTTTAGAGAGCCCGAAAAAGTGATAAAACTATTCTCAATGTCAAAATAATTCTTTTCACCAAAAAATCCTGTATCGTACACAAAAACTCAAAATATTACACATACCTGTTTCAAAAAAGTAAAATATTTAAAAATGACCTTTTAAAGTGAAAAATAAATAAAATAATAATATTTTATTCATTTGAAAACTATAAAAGGGGGTTAAAAAAATCATTTTCACCTTTTGTGTTTTGAGTAGTGCATAGAGAGATTTTGGCTAAAAACTTCTGGAGCATAAATCAGGAGAACCGACCATCCATTTCTCGAATCGTCAGAACCAGGTAATCCACATCATCCTTAGCTTCATTTTTTTATATTTCATTTTCTATTTTGAGACTTTATTTCATTTTTAGGAGGATTTTATGTTTTAAAATGCGCCCTCGGGGGTCTGCAGTCAATCCATGTGATAACCACTGAAACCTGATAATTTTTAAAAGAAAAAATTATCGAGCTGTCACGGGTTCTACATGGAGTGCATGCAGACGTCCGGACCGTCTTTAGACAAAACCTTTGGAGGCACTGTGAAAGTTTTAAAAATCCAAATTTCTCTTAAAATATGGTTCAAATTCTATTCCACATGGTTTAACTATTAAATGTGTTGATTTTAGGTTGGTTCACCATGTTGGAGTGGCAAGAACACGCACAAGAGCTCATAGACAATGAAGCCATGGATGACAATAAAACCATGTGTGCATTGAATAATTGTGGTTTATACAAATTCTGGGCTATCGAAGGGATGAAAGCACAAGTGGAGTTAATGGTTTGGCTTGTAAATACATCGGATGTTGAAGACCAATGCTTCATAATCGGTGACCACCAGCTCGAAATTAAGCTACAGGACATTTATTTCCTTACCGGATTATCCTGGAGAGGAAGAAGCATATCCTTATTTGGTGCCAGATAGGGAGGTCTTCCCACTACCAGTTACAAAGAAAAATATTGTATCAATCAGGCAGATTTGAAGGATGGTTGCATAGATATTAAAACTGTCTTGCAATTGGATCTCAAAGTGATAATATTTACAGTAACCAGATTGTGTGGGAGTGCAACTCCTCATGTGGCTACTAAGTCACAGATCCAAACAACAATTGAGTGTCTTGGAGGAACTATATTTAACCATTGCAAAGGAGTATTGTCCGACATGAAAGGCCAATTAATTAGAGAAAAGTATGCGAAGTTGAAAAACATTGGATATGGTGCCATTTTCATTTTATTTTCTTTAGAGATAATTCCGCTTCTCACTCCTCAACTGATTGTAGTAGATCATGGGGCTCCTCAGGAACCTTGGATGGTGTGATGGGTGGCACTAATGGCTCGCCATGGTGGTGAGGGTGGTTCAGTAGTTCGGTTTACATCGACATACTTCAAGTGGCTTAGGAACGAAGTCTTCACCATAGAAGGCTTTCCTTATGCAGGAATGGATTACAGGGGTGATCCAGAAACATCTTTGCCTCCAGGGGCACAATGGGACGCATTAGGTTAGTGAATTATTTTGATTTTTCTAATCTATTTTTTTATTATATTTTTTATCTTCCAATACTGATAAAAATATTTAAATGCAGATGTCGATCCACAATGACTATCAACACTTGTCGAAGCATCGCTTCGACAAGAGAGAAGCACAACTTGTAGTACCTCCACAAGACCAGGCAGTAGAGATCCTAGCAGACATGGAGCACAACCTTGAGAGGTTGACCATAGATATTCCTAAGACAGGAATAGATAATATCTCTCTCAGGCTTCAAAGACATGTGACAGGTGTTCGAAGTCCATTCGGGATATTTTTGCGCAAGGTGGAGTGTGATATAGTCTATTACCATGATCATCATCAGGGATAGTGGATGATCATTGTAGGTAGATATTTTTTTTCATATTGGTATCTATTAGATCATAAGGTGTTTGAACCTATGATCACAGACGATGCAATATTATTTGAACACAAACTTATCTATCCTAATGATATTACTACTTTCATTCTCTGAGTATCTTGTTTAACATGGATTGAATGTTTTATTGGTTTACTTTGTTAATGTTGAAAATGTATATTTAGAACACGATTAGCTAATTCTTCAGCTAATGTGTTTAAATTTTTTGAAATATGTTGATATTCGATATAATCAAATTGTCGTTCCAAGAGAAAAACCTTCAAAAATAATCTTAATAACACTGGATTTCTTATTGCATATAGTCTATTTAAATGTAATATAATGAGTTGTGAATCCAACCTAATGATAAAACTTTGAATACCAAATGAAATGGCATCAGATAATAACTCAATGACTGCGCTATATTCTACAATATTATTTGTTGTTTGACCAAGGAATATCCCATGAATAGAAACTAACTCATTGGTGGGGGAATATATAACTCAGGCTGTGGAAGAGATATTCAGTGTATTACGACAAACACCATCAGAAAAACCAATGTATGTTTGAAGGGATGTCGACATCTGCAATATCAAGAGTAATCAAGATAAGAAGTGATAGTAGTAACGACAAAACTAATCTAGGCACACTTGTCTAATCTAAGGCACACTATTCTAAAAAATAACTATTGTACAAGAGAGATATTCATACAAAAGTAAAGCATGATATCACTTAAGATAAATACTATTTCTGGGCTTATCTAAAGATACCTCGTCATAATTAATTAATTCATAGGCTCCTTTTGCAAGCACATGCTTGATAATATAGGGACCATGCCATAACTGTTCAAATTTCCTAGCACCTAGATTATTGTTAGCTTGATCGTATACTAAGACTAGGTCACCTTCTCAATAAACACGAGGGTTAGCACTTTGATAATACTAATCTTTCACACGTTTTTTATGAGCTTCGGCAGCCAATGCAGCGGTGTGCCAAGTCTCATCTAATTGTGCTAAGTATAGAAAAAGTTTATCCTCTTCATACATAGTTGGTAACAACTCAATGGCTAATTTGAGTGACGATATTTTGCATTAAATGGGTAACACAACTTCTAAACCATAGACAAGTTGAAAAGGAGTGAATCCTATAGCATTTTTTGTAGAGGTTCAGTATGCCCATGGTGCCGAAAAAAGCATGGTATGCCAATTTGATTTGTGAGTTTTGATAATCCGTTTAATCATGGTGGTTAAAACCTTGTAGACAACTTCAACTTGACCATTAGCCTGTGGGTAATACATAGTATAATTATCATGGTGTAGGTCAAGTTGATTGGAAAGTTCGGTCATCATAATATTTTGAAAATGACTCCCATGGTCTGTTATAATAGCTTGAGGCACACCAAAACGAGCAATCACATGATTGAATATGAAAGTAGCTGTGGTTTTTCCATCAGCCGCAAATATAGCCATTGCCTCAGCCCATTTGGTAAAGTAATCTACGGAAAGAATGATATACCGATGCCCCCCGACTGAGTGAGGGTTACATGGAATGAAATCAATGCCCCATTTCGCGAAAGGATGGACAACAATGATTGGGTGAAGAGGATTTGG
This sequence comes from Pinus albicaulis, assembly GCA_034641835.2. NCBI lineage: Eukaryota > Viridiplantae > Streptophyta > Pinopsida > Pinales > Pinaceae > Pinus > Pinus albicaulis. The sequence continues at coordinate 155,051,927 of CM076584.1, read as the reverse complement.
AGGTGCATGCATATTTTGATAAAAATTTAGCAGTTGTGGCATTTTCAAACTACAATGATAAAATCGTTGCTTTGGTCACTAGTGCAGTGCGCTAGGCTCCTACTTCCGGAGGCATTTCGGGCTGCAATTTGGCCTGTAAGTTGGTGATTTACTGCTCCATCTACGTCTTGACGACGTGAATTTCCATCCTAGATGATTTTAATGCCACAACCAATTTTTCCACTTTAGCCCGAGGTGTGGCTGCGGCTGGGATCTTGTCTGTAACCTCCGTGCAGAGCTGGTGGATCACTGTTTTGAGCTTAGCCTGTTGTGAAACGACGAGGAGTAAATGTACGGCCTGCTTCGTGATGGTCTGCTTGGTCGTACCAAGCTGTTGCTATATATTCTGGTCGTGATGGTTAATCTCCTAGAATACAACATTATGGAGGCTTTGTAAGGCTTCGTGGGGTAGCTTAGCCAAGTCCAGTTGGATCCCTGTTCCTTCTTGGATTTGAGTTCCTATCAGGATAGTGCTAGGTACAAAACAGAGATGGCTTTCTTCCGTAGCTAGTGCTGTACTGCTAGTTACCGAAGGATTCTGCGCCTGGTCGACGTTGGACTGCAAGGTATCTATTTTTAACTGAAGGGCGCACAGCTTAGCTTGGATGGTGTTGAGCGTAGCCTTTTGATGTGCTTCTATGGCTGCCCACTTACTTTCTGTAGCTATTTAAACTACATCCATGATTTTCTCGAGGTCACCGTCAGTTAGTGTGACCATCGCATCATTTTGGTTGTAGTGGATCCGCTGTTTCTTTCGGGACCTTGGTGCAGGCTCATGTGATCACTTCGTACCGTGGGGGGGGGGGGGGTGGTATCTCTGTCATACCCTACTTGAGTCTCATCCGCAGTGGTCTGTTTGTGGCTATGTCTGAGCCCTTCTGGCTAGGCTTCGTGGTCTCCCCACGGGTGTCTGTAAAGCCTATTTTCCAGGCAGGGGGCTATAACGTGATCATCAAGTCAATTTATTCATCTTCTACCATATACGGAAGTGTCGTCCATGTCTTATTGTTGAGGCTGCAGATCTGAATATGGTGCATGGTAACTTGGAATGCTACAACACTTTTGTATTTTTCATATACATTCAGGGATAGCTGGGGTCGGGAATTTATGGCTGCTGCCACGCTGCTCTGCAAGAGGACCCAAAAAAATTTATTATCCTCGAAGCACATACTTAGAGTCCCATAAATGAGCATACCGATCTCCTTCACACATCCTTGGGGGGAGCTTGGGGAGGACTGACTCCTTAGGGGTGTCCCAGGCAACCAACACTATAAGGAGTAATAACCATGAATAGCAGAAGGACATTAGCTAGAAATTCTACATACCCTACATACCCTACATACCCTACTATTAGCTCCTGGGATTCGCGGACATTAGCTAGAAATTCATCACATAAATATTGAGCCCAATTGAAGGAGACTCCCTTCGCACACTGGCCGGATAACTGAATAACATAGGCAGGGATGGTCACAACCTGGCACTTCCTCATTAGCTTATAGGCTAAGAGCCTAGTGCCCGTTTGTGTAGTAGGATCATTGATAGTCTGGATCAAAAAGCCTCGCTTATTTCGACTCACCTTTTAGGTCTTCCACACAAACATAGCGGTATATGCTTCGTACTTCTTGCCTACCTACTCCAGAGGGTGTGACCCTTGCATAAGAAGGCCAGTAATCTTGAGCATAAACACAGCATGAATAGGGACTCTGTCCCGAATCCATAAGCAGCCATCATGAATTAAGGCGAGCAACTGTCGAGCCAACCAATCTATGACATTGTAATGGCCAAAATGGGGCATCCAGAGTAGATTCAAGAGTCCATACCCGGCCAAGCCACATACCCAGCACTAAGAAACCACCGTGACTCCATCATTTGCATGGACCGTATCGAAGTACAACGCGGGGGCCAACTCAGGGAGGGTTTCAGAGTCCACCAAGTCGTGATCATCAAACTTGACCTCATGGAGTCTTCCACAAGGATCACTGAGGACAGGGACTTCTCCCAGGGTTAGGGGGGTTTGTAGATAAGTGACCAAGCCATCCAAGTTCTTTGGCGTTCGTGTGGACGGTCAACGTGGGCGAGCGAAGGGAGGAAACCAATTGATCGGATTGGCAGGCAGAGCATCTTCCTGCACATTTTGATCCTGAGGTGTTGTTGGCGGGGACCTGGCATTCCTCGGAGAAGTCCTAGGCTTCCCAATAGCCCATCTCATAGCTTTCATGTTAGGTTTGTGTTATATTCTTTCCAAGACTAATCACGCACGGGGGGGTAACAGGGGGGGCGATAACCCTCCCTATACATTGTGTTGGGTGCAACGTCCGGTGGGGCTTATTTTGTGGGCCTCTCACCGCCTCTCAAAGGGATGCTTGCGTTGGCCTGGAAATTTTTTTTGGTCCTTATTTTCTGGTGGGAAAACCCGCCCATGGTTTTGTGCATGGGTTTGGACATGGTTTTGGGGCACGATGGTTTTCGGCCCTCGGTATTTTGTAGATTCATTCAAGGGAACTATGGTTATGTTCTAATCGAGGGTTAATGGATTGGGGTTTATGTATGCCTAGACATGTATATATATGTGTTGTAACACTAAAAGGAATATAATGAAAAATCAAGTTGGTCGTCCCGATTAGGGATCCAAGGGAAAATCTCTGTGTTTATCTATTTTATGTTTTATGCTCTTGCTATTGTTTATTTTCTATTTTTAAGATTCGTTTGCAGATAATTTTTGTAGAGGTTTAAAACCTACATTTGGTATCATAGCAGTTTCGGCTTCAAGGGGATGCCTTTGTTGCTGAGGGTTTTTTTTGGTTGGGCCTGAGGTAGACCCTGTTCAGTGGGAGATTTTTGGGATCGATTCTTGCAGTGAAATAAGATGGCGAGCGGCGGGAAGATAGAGATCGAGAAATTTAATGGTTAGAGTTTCGATTTGTAGAAGCTCAAGACGGAAGATCTGCTGGTGGATAAAGATCGGTGGATCGCGGTAGATCCGGGTACTAAACCAATGACAATGTTAGATGAAGACTGGAAGAAGCTGGATCGGAAGGCAAAGAGCACAATACGATTGTGTGTCTCAGATTTAGTATTGTTGAATGTATCTGGGGAAGCTACAGTGAAGACCTTGTGGGATAAGCTAGGGACATTATACCATTCTAAGTCTCTAGTGAATAAATTGTTCCTGCAGAAAAAGCTATATAACCTAAGGATGAAGGATGGAGACTCAGTGACAATGCATCTGAACACCTTCAATACTGTTGTAAGTCAGCTGTCATCTGTTGATATTAAAATCTCAGATGAAGATAAGTGCATCCGTTTGTTTTGTTCTCTACCAGATTCATGGGATAGTCTGGTTATTGCAATAGGTATCAATACAACTACTTTGAATTTTTATGACATTGTCTCAGCCTTGCTATCAGAGGAAATGAGACGGAGAAATATGGAGGGTCAGAAGGGAGATGCCTTATCTGTATGAGGAAGGTCCGAGAACATAAACAAGAATAAGGTTTCGAGTGAGAGATCTAAATCTAGAGGGAGATATAAATATCCTGGAAAGTTTGTAAAGGTGTGCTGGAAATGCGGAAAGGAAGGGCACTACAAAAAGGACTGCAGATCTAAAGCTCCTGAGAAAGGAAAGGGATCTGATGATGCTCCTTTTGCATCGGCAAAAGCCACCTCGGATGAAGGTGGGGATGTGTATTTGGCTTCTTCTTCAAATACAAATGTAGATCATGAGTCATGCTTGATTGACTCGAGTGCATCTTTTCACTTCACTCACCATAGGGAGTGTTTCTGCGAGTATGAGAAATATGATGGTGGCGATGTCTTCCTAGGGGATGATAGGAAGTTCATAATCATCGGACGTGGAAAATTCAAGCTGAAGCTGCAAGGTGGAAGGATTAGAACACTTCTTATTGTTTTGCACATTCTTGCATTGGCTAGAAATCTGATTTCTGTAAGCAAGATGGATGATGTAGGTGTAAAAACAATGTTCGAGAAAAAAACCTGTAAGATGGTTCAGGGAGCACTGCTATTAATGCGGGGAGTTCATATTGGAAATCTGTACAAGATTTAGAGTAGCACTGTTATTGTTGGGTGCAACAGTTCTGTGGTTCCTGAAAGTGGAGGGGAAAGCCTAGCGGTCTCTGGAGAAAAGACCATGCTATGTAATCAAAGGCTTGGACATATTGGAGAGAAGGACCTTCGGATACTACATGGAAATGGTATGGTAGAAGGTATGTCTAATAGCTCTTTGGATTTCAATTTCTGTGAACATTGTGTATATGGGAAGTAGAATCGGGTGAGTTTTCCGTCTAGTGCTAAGAGGGCGAACAAGATATTAGAGCTTGTGCACAGTGATGTGTTTGGACCTGTGTCGGTTCCATCATTGGGTAAGTATGTGTACTATGTTTCATTCATAGATGACTTCTCAAGGAATACATGGATATATTTCCTGAGGAAGAAATCTGAAGTCTTTGACAGATTTAAAGAATTTAAGGCTCTGGTGGAAAACTAGACAGAGAAGAAGATAAGGGTGTTGAGGACAGATAATGGTGGGGATTTCTGCAAGAAGGAATTTGAAGATTTTTGTAAGAAGTGTGGTATAGCACGACAGAAGACTACTCCATACACCCCTTAGCAAAATGGAGTTGCAGAAAGAATGAACAGAACACTGATGAAAAATGTAAGAAGCATGCTCAGTGGTACTAGGTTAGGACAAAAATTCTACGCAAAGGCAGTGGAGACTGCATGTTACTTGGTTAACATATCAAATTCATTAGCATTGGAGAATAAGACTCCACATGAGGTATGGACTAGTAAGAAACCCTCTCTTTCAAATCTGAGGGTATTTCGATGTGATGCATATGTACATGTTCCAAAGGAGAAAAGGAGCAAGTTAGATAATAAATTTGAAAGGTGCATCTTTATTGGGTATAAGGATGCTTTAAAGGGTTACAAGATTTGGAACCCAGAAACAAGGAAGGTTGTGTATAGCTGAGATGTGGTATTTAGAGAGGTGAAAGATATTGTTAAACATGAAGTCCTACCAAAGGAACCTGAGAAGATAGAGTTTGAGCTAAAGGAGGATGAATCAGACTCTACAACAGAAGAAGACTTAGAAGAGGAAGACCCACAAACTCCAGCTGTGAGAAGATCAGTTTGGGAAAGAAGACAACCAAAAAGGTATAGTCCATCTGCTTTCTATTCAAATTTTTCTTTAACTATAACTGATGATGATTCCAGAACTATCAAGGAGGCAATATATTCAGAGGATGGAAAACACTAGAAGGAGGCCATGGTTCATGAAATGGCATCCTTGCATAAAAATGAGGCATGGGATCTGGTGGAGTTTCCAGTTGGAAGGAAGCCCATCAGGAGAAAATGGGCATTTAAGAAGAAGATGAATGTAGAAGGCAAGGTGGAGAAATACAAGGCTCGGTTGGTAGAAAAAGGTTATTCCCAGGTGTCGGGAATTGATTTTGGTGATATTTTTTCTCCTCTTGCCAAAGTTACTTCTATTAGATTATTTTTATCTGTTGCTGCTGCATTTGATTTTGAGGTAGAACAGATGGATGTGAAGACAACATTTCTTCACAAGGATCTGGAAGAAGAGATCTACATGAAACAACATGAAGGCTTTATGGTGAAGGGGAAGAAAGAGCTGGTATGCAGGTTAAAGAAGTCTTTGTATGGGTTAAAACAGTCACCAAGGATGTGGTATCAGAAATTTGATAACTATATACGGCGACTTGGCTTCACCAGAAGTAAGAAGGATCACTGTGTTTATTTTAAATTAATTGGTGACTGTGTTATTTAATTGGTATTGTATGTGGATGATATGTTTTTGATTGGAAATGACAAAGAAATTATCTAAGATTTGAAGACACAACTATTCTCCAAATTCGACATGAAGGATCTTGGTGCTGCAAACTATATTTTGGGCATGGAAATTAATAGAGATCGGGCAAAGAGGAGGCTATTGGTTAAACCAAAGGAAGTATGTCGAGACTATATTGCAGAGGTTCAATATGCAGGATATTAAACCGGTGAATGTTCCGATTCCTGTAGGTACAAAGTTGTTTGCTAAACAACATCCCAAGGCACAAGAAGAAGAGGAGGATATGTCTCATGTTCCTGATGCAAGTGCAGTGGGTAGCCGGATGTATGCAATGGTCCGTACTAGACCAGACATTGCACATGCAGTGGGAGTATTAAGTAGGTTTATGTCAAACCTAGGGAAGGAGCATTGGACAACATTGAAGTGGGTTTTCAGATATTTTTGTGGCACTAGTGATTATGGCTTGTGCAACCAGGGAAGACCAGGATTTGAAAGAGTGTTGGAAATTTGTGGTTTTATTGATGCAGACTAGGTTAGAGATCTGGACCAAAGAAGATCTACAAGTGGGTATGTGTTTAGCCTATTTGGAGGTGCAGTTAGTTGGATGAGTAAAAGACAGTCTGTAGTGGCTCTTTCAACTACAGAGGAAAAATACATGGCAGCCACTCATGCAAGCAAGGAAGCAGTTTGGTTGCAGAGATTGTGTTCAAGTATGGGGTTGGTGCAACAAGCTATAAGGATAGACTGTGATAGCCAAAGTGTAATTTTCTTGCCTAACAACCCTGCTTATCATTCAAAGACAAAGCACATTGATGTTCAATATCACTTTGTGAGATATATGGTTGAAGCTAAAAGGGTGTTGTTGGTAAAGGTGGACACTTTGAAGAATGTTGCAAATGCATTGACAAAGTCTGTGAGCACTCAGAAGTTCTCTTGGTGTAGAGAAACAATGGGTGTTGCAAAGCTGGGATAATGACTCAGCTCTCCTGTGGCCCTCCGCGGAAAGAAAACAACAAGTGGGAGAATGTTGGGTTTGTGTTATATTGTTTCCACGACTAATCACGCGTGGGGGGGTAACAGGGAGGGGTGGTAGCCCCCATTGTCGGGGTCCAGGGTAGCGCCCTGGGAAAATATTTTGGTCCTTATTTTTTGGTGGGCGGACCCACCTATGGTTTTGTGCATGGGTTTGCACATGGTTTTGGGGCATGATGGTTTTCGACCCCTGGTATTTTGTAGATCCAGTCAAGGGAACTACGGTTACGTTCTAATCTAGGGTTAATGGATTGGGGTTTATGTATGCTTCGACATGTATATATATGTGTTGTAACACTAAAAGGAATATAATGAAATATCAAGTTCGTTGTCCCGATTTCGGATCCAGGGGAAAATCTCTGTGTTTATCTGTTTTATGTTTTATGCTCTTGCTATTTTTTATTTTCTGTTTTTAAGATTCGTTTGCAGATAATTTCTCTACAGGGTTAAAACCTACACTTCAGGGATTTTCCTAAACCTTGTGCTTTATCTTTCCCTTTCCTTGTGATCGGGATAGAGGGAAATTCTTCCAGTTCAGACTCAACTTCCATTATCTCTTCAACGTCAGGCCCTATCAGGGCCAAAGGTTTGGTAGGGTTAGTGGCCATCATCCTTGCGCGAAAAATGAATCCTAGCCCTGGGTGACTATATCAGATGGAGCAGGTTGACCAGACATGAGAGGGACAGTGCAGATACGGGAAATCCGATTTCTCAAGTTCTTCCTAGAGAAGAATGATGAGTGCAAGCTATGCAAGTGAGACGAAACCTCTGGCTGAGCTACCCTGCTCCTTCTATAATACCCACAATCGTGCAACGGTAAGGTAAACTTTATCTAAGATGTATCCCCTAGGAAACGGTAAAAAATCCCCAAAATTTTCTTCATTAAATGCTCAGAGGCCGCTCCATTTAATAGTAACTTTTCTTTTTACCAATTGTCACTGTTCCAACGGCTATTTTTTTCATCCCTTATGTGCTTGGCCTATCTGCTATGCTATGATCAATGATCTGCATCTTCTGTGCATCGTCCCCAGACACAGGCTTGCTTCCTAGGTAACTTATAAAAAATGACAAAGATTCCTGACATTCGTTATCCCAAGAGAACCTTACCATCCATGTAAGTGAGATTTTAAGAGGGGCTATAGTCAGAGCATATTTCCGAACAAACCTCCTGTAATAACCTGCGTGGCCAAGGATTAAACGTAGCTTTTTTTTGTTGTAGGGGCTGCCGGATAGATAAGAGCTATGCTTTTTGTACCTATAGTCGATTTAGAGTGCATTTTACTACTACTTTCCTGTGGCCGAATTAGTTTGGTGCCCGTGCGCAACCTTGAGTTGGAAGTAGCTTGTGGGTTAGCCTGACCTTCTTTTGGGGTTAGGGCTCAGTAGTCGGTTATTCCTAGCTCCTTCGGGTCCCACGTGGGTAGTTCAGGTGCCAGATACAGGGGTGATTTACTCCATGCCATCGTGTCAGTATCCTGTAGAGCTTTTGGTCCTTTGAATCGCATGCTCAACATAGCGCGACACTCTTCCAAATCTTGGAATGCTTCCTTTTGGGTGTCCCACCATCATGTAGGTCTCTTACGCATGGCTATTTTAATGGCCCATAGCCTTTGTTCCCTTGGGACCGCAACTTCAAATACTCGTAAGAATTCCTTAACATTACCCGAGTCGTCAAAGTAATGTAGGTCCCTGACCTTTGAGGACATGCAGCGAAAGTCTTTTCTGACCCGAAGACAACACAGCGCAGACACTTCATGTAACCGGTTCTACCAATTCTCTATCTCCTCATCGGGATCAGAGAAGCATTCATTATCCTCCACTATTGAGTTGACTACGTCCCGCACAATTAACTTATAGATATAGTCCACATCTTCCTCCTTGGGTACTAGTTCAGTGTAGCGTTTACCTTCCACAGGGTCTAATGGTATTATCACCCTTGTGCCATTATTTTCGAACACCATGCTTCTCTTTTTTAAGTTAATGATACTGCCCATGTCGATGGCCCAATCCATTGCTAGTAGCATAGGGTAGGGGTCTGCATCTTCTACAATTTGGATGACTTCAAAGTCAGCCCGTACCTTAACCCCTGCGATATCTACTATAATCCCTGATAGCCTCCATAAAGGTACGATCTTCTATTGATTAGCCATGCGTAGCTGGATAGTGGACCGTTCCAACTTTTTTTCACCCATTCGTTGCCAGGTTTTTTGAGGTAATACAGTGGCATCTGATCCTAGGTCCAAAATAACCCAGTCCATCTCATACTCGCTGATCTGTGCCGTTAGTCACATCTCCCTCCCTGTGCGTTTCTTATATCTGTATAGTTTGTGCACATCCTTAACAGCTGGGGACACGGTAGGGCACGTTTCACAGCTTTCTATTAATGGCTAAAGATTCTGCACAGCTTTTGGGTTGCGCAAGAACTTCATACATGCCTACAAGAAAGGTTTGACCTCCTCATCTACCTTAAGGTTCACAGGGAGTAGGGACGTAGATGCCTCTGTACCGATAAATTCCCTGCAAGCTACTATAAATATTTCTCTTTCTTTGTCTAGGTCCAACCCTTCTTGTTTGCTAATTGCCTTGCGGATCAGAGGTTCAATTTCAACCTTCTCCCCAGTCCCTCCAGTAGTCAATCCACTGCACGCAACGATATTTACACTTGGATCCTTATCCCGAAGCTCAGTCTTAAGCCTCTGCACATTCTGTGTAGGTGGTAGCTGCTTCTCCCATATTTTTGCTACCAAGATTGGACAATATTCAAGCATATGGTCCAACTGTTTGCAGTACCTACAGGACTATCTTTTAGGGTTCGGACAATCCCTCGCAAAGTGCCCCGTGTCTCCACAGTTATAGCAGATCAATTGTCCCCGGCCCCGACCTGCACTTCCAGCTCAGTTTCCTCCCCTGCTTCCTGAGGGGGGGTTGCCCATGCCTGCGGGGGTTTTTGGTGACGCAGGGTCTGACTGTACCCTATAAAAGTTCCCATGATCTATCATTAGATCATAGGTTCAACAGTTCTGCTCATCATGCACTATTGACCGACATAACCAACACCATTGTTGCTTCCGCTCTGGAACGTATGTGCCCAAACGGGGGCACTGGTTTGTATCATGCAGCCCTACTACGTTACAATCCTCACACCATAACACAAGTCTGCTTGGGCCTAGTCATACTGGGCTTGGTCCTCCGCTTGATCCAGGGTGCATCAGACTAGGTTCTCCTTTTTGCAGGTAGTCTGTCGGCAATAGGCACAGGTCATTCGTATGTCCTGATACCTGAAATCGTATGCACCATGGATCTGCGCTAGCTTCCCTCCCTCGTTCCTTTCGTAGGTCTTGAATCTCCATGTGAATTCCCCCGAGCTGCTCCTGAATTTGTTGTATCCTAACGAAGTATCTTCTCTGGGCGTAGCTTCTAGTTTCATAGCGGCTTATAAAGCTTTGTCCTGTGATTCGAAATTCTGTTGATCCATAAGTACGCGCAGGTGAGGTATTGGCATATTGATGAACCACTCCGTATGCTGTCTGTTGTCATACTTAAATTATCCTTCTCTGATAGCTTTCTTTAGGCGCTGATCAACTTCCCATACAGACTCAGTCGTTCCTTGCTTGAAATCATTCACATCTGCTACGATCTGCGAATAGGACTTAGGCTTTCAGAATTGTTGTTTCAGAGCATCCTTAATATCTTGAATAGATGCGCTTCCGTTTTGAGATAAGTATCGCATATACCAGTCTAGAGCTCTTCCTTCGAAGGCTAGGGATAACTGCACCCTCTTCACAATATCACTTGGCACATTTTGCACAGTCCATATCGAGTCTGCAACAAACCAAAATCGGTCCATGTCCTCATCTCCCACACCTTTGAAGGTGGGTAAATTCAAGTGCATCGCCATATCTTCTTCTGGCAGGGTATCAGATGAGGTTTTACCCTTACGTGGTCCTGAAGGCGGTATAGCTCATGGGTTTTGCGCAGCTGTTCCTTCTACCAGGCTATAGATAGATCTATTCCCTTCTTTCGTACCTACTATACTTTTCTTCTCAGCCTTCCAATACTTTTCTTGGCCTTATCCAACCCCCTTCTCAAAATGCTCCCAGTCCCGGCAATGGAACCATTTGTTGGCTCGAGGGGTCCTGACCTAGTTTCGGAGGTTAAGGTTTGCCAACAAACCCCTATACTACTGGCCCTTTTGGCAGTGACCTGCTTGCGCAGGTCAAAGTCTTACCCGAAGCAGTATGGGTGGGTGCTAAAACCAAGTTTCTGCACCCTGAGAGAGGATAGGTAAGCCAAGCAGAGCTGCATCCAGCTTTATAATGACTAGATCACCTATCTTAGAATCGGATCTATAGATCTCCTTCGCATCCACATGCGTAAGGTAAACTATACTTATTTTACTCAAAAAATCATATACTTCTAAAAAAATAGTGTAGCATTACAGTTATCCTTTGCATAAAACATAACAGAAGAGACCCAGATGCAGAAGAAACACTTAACACAGTACTTTTGCAGCTTAACACAGAATATGCATAGCACAACAGCTATCAAAGATTCGCATCAACAGTAGAAATACATTCAGTTACGCAACAACTTTTCTCATTCATTAATCCTTCAGTTCCTTCTTACAATACCCAAACTCGGCCTGCGCACACAACAATAGGGTCTGCACACACTAGGACTTGGGATATCCACGCACACAGCCAACAGGAGTCCTTTCCCCAAAAACCCAAAAAGATCTACTAAGCCACAATTCGCATCAAGATATTATCATCTTCTTTCCTTATAATTCAAAATGTCCCTCTATTTATAAAAATCTAGCCTAATCTTTCCTATGGTCGACAAACTGTGGTTTGCGGACTCTAGGTCTACCCTTTGACCCATTACAATGCTTTCGGGGCTTTGACCCACCCCAAAACCCCTACAGTAGACTAATTATACAAAAAAATATGAAAAATTGGACCAGTGTTGCAGCTTGTAGGAGACCCTATTCCAATAGTGGTTAAAACCTTGTAGACGGCTTCAACTTGACCATTAGCCTATGGGAAATACGGAGTAGAATTATCATGGTGTAGGTCAAGTTGATCGGAAAGTTCGGTCATCATAATATTTCAAAAATGACTCCCATGGTCTATGATAATAGCTTGAGGCATACCAAAACGAGCAATCACATGATTGAATACGAAAGTAGCTGCAGCTTTTCCATCACCCGAAAATGTAGCCATCGCCTCAGCCCATTTGGTAAAGTAATCTACGGCGAGAATAATATACCCATGCCCCCCGGCCGAGTGATGGTTACATGTAATGAAATCAATGCTGCACTTCAAAAAAGGACCGACAACAATGATTGGGTGAAGAGGAGCTGGAGGTGCACGCATCTTTCAATAAAAAATTTGGTAGTTGTGGCATTTTCAGACTGCAATGATATAATCTTTGAATAAGGACGACCAAAAATAACTAACGCAAAATATATTTTGGGCTGTGGCAAACCCAAACATATGACCACCACACGCTCCAAAGTAGAAATCATTTAAAACCTTTTCATCCTCTGCATGAGGTATACAACGTCGAAAAACAGAATCTGCACCATGATCTAAAGAGTGTTGCCAACAATATTGTACTTCTAGGATTGATATCATATTCTCCGTCGATTTGATCATGAAAACTATGGGCAAAGGTTTGGGTTTGAAGATATATAATGATATCTCCATACCATGTGTCTAACGTACTGATGAGAAATAGAGATTCATCGGTGATGGGATTCTCTACCATGGTTTTTGTCTCAGTATTGAGAAATTCACACATAATCTCAACAAACACTAGTGATTTTTTTGATTTAGATTTTTTGAATTCCAAATCAAACTCTTGTAGGATAAAAAACCATTTGGAGTATTTTCCCTCGAGTAATTTTTTTTCAAGATATACATCATCGGGTTGCACTTAGATATCACAATTGTTTTACGTAACAATATGTAGTGATAGAATCGTTGGACAACTTGAACTGCTGCCAAGGCCAATTTCTCCACATGTGAATATTTGATTTTCGTCAGATTAAGATTATGACTCAGATAATATATCACATGTTCATTTTGAGATTCATCTTCCTGAACCATTCCAATAGTGGAATCAGAGGAAGCTAAGTATAAAAAATAATCTTGGTGGTAATTGGGTAAATGCAATAACGGTGCATGGTTCAATGCGTGTTTTAGTGCATCAAAATATTTATCAGTAATCTCATCCCAAATAAAAGGAACACATTATTTCAAGAACTGGGTAAAACCTTTTGTTAACTCAGCATAGTTCAAGATAAACCTACATAAGAAATTTTCTTTCCCTTGCAAACTTTGGAGTTGACGAAGAGTGGAAGGAGGAGCTAAATTTATGACGGCCTCAACCTTCGACGGGTCTACACGAATGCCATCTTTCGAAAGGAAGAATTCAAGTAATAATCTTGATTGTACACAAAAAACACATTTGTGTGGGTTCAAACAAATTTCATAAGGTCTACATCTCATGAAAATATCTCATAAGTGTGTAGGATGATCGTCTCTGCATAAATAATGAGCAGTTAAATCATCAAGATAAGGCTGTACAATATGTTTGATATCATGAAAAGCATAAGACATAGCTCTTTAAAAAGTTTCACTAGAATTTTTTAGTCTGAAAGGTAATTTGAAATAAGAAAACGTTCCCCAAGGACATATAAACACTATTTTTGGTTGATCGGCAGGGAGTATGTTGATTTGATTATAGCCAAAAAATCCATCCATAAATGAGAAAAATTCATTTCTGACACAATCATCAATAATTTGGTCGATATAGGGTTTGGGATAATTGTCCTTTAGACATGCTTTATTAATGTCCCTATAATCGACGCATACTCGTATAGTCCCTTGTTTCTTCATAATGGGAACTATATTAGATACCCAATATGTCAATGGAATTGGATAAATAAATCATGCTCGTAATAGCTTCTCAACTTCAGATTTGATAGTTGCAGCTTTCCATAGATGTATTGGACGTAATATTTGTCTAATAGGCTTGGCATCCAAGTATGTCTTAATTTCATTAATGGAAATATTAGGATTGATTCCTGGCATCTCTTCGTAAGACCTGGAAAAAATGTCTCAGAATTCTTGAAATAGGGCTTTTTAAGTGTTAATCTCTTCTATCATACAAGAAGCACCTATATGAATGTTTTCAGTAATTCCAAGTTTTATTGATATGTCAATAGGAATAGTTGTAGAAATATTTCCCAAATTAGTCTCAGAATCCGAATGTGTAGTCAATATGGGGTTTTGTGGTTCCTTAACGTAATCAATCATAAAAATGGACATAAAATCATTTTCAAACTTATCAAGATTAGGTAACAATGAAGATCTATGATGTAGATCGTCCCAAGGTAATTCATCCGATGACCAAATTTCTTGGATACTTTCATCAGTGTGAAATACATGTTGAAAGGGATCGGAAAATGATGTCAAGGCTAATCTTGATAGAGAATATGATTCTTCGTTGATCACATTCATTTGATCAGGAGTGGTTGAAAGTGTGTCGGAATATGATTGTACTGCTACATATTCCTTTTCAAAAGGACTCAAATGTATCTCACCATTGAAAGAGTCCAATTTTGATTTTGAAGGCACTACCCAAGTGTCATCAAATGGTATAGTGCTTGATGAGATCATATTGATGTTGTCAATTGTGCATGGTACATTCGGTGGAGGCTTGGAGAAAGTTCCCATGAGAGCACTAATCCTTCACTAATCCTACACCAGGATCTTCGTATGGGATAGTTTTTTTTCCAACATGCTGGATACTGTATGAAGAAACAGGGTCTGTTGAATAGTATGACAGCTGATTGATTTTCACATTATTTCCTTTATGGGGAAACATGATTACCCGAAATACTAATGAAATAAAAACATTCATGGCATAATACCAAATATGACCCAAAATAAGGTTGTAATCAAGAGTAGCATCAACAAATTCCACACCTAGATTAATAGGTTTTCCTTCTACTTCTATAGGTAGATCCTGGAGTATTTCGTATGAATGAAATCCTCTTCCATCAAAGGCTTTAAGGATTTTCGGTGATTGGTGGAATGCTGGAGAACTAATATTTTTCCAATAGTTTAACGAAATTATACACGTGGATGCCCACTCATCAATTACAGTACGAAAAACTTGTCTGGGTTTGACTAATAGTAGAATCTGAAAAGCCATCTGATGAGGGAGTCTTGGTGTAAAATTTTAGAGATCAAAGACTATGAGGTTCGAATCCTGAGGATCAATAGCTCTGATAGTTGATAATAGTAATTTCCTTTGTGCTGGACATGATTGTAGCACTTCTATTGCTGACATTACTGAGTGAGATATCGCCAAATCTTCAACAATGTTGTAATTCTTAGTAGCTCTCGCATGTGGATTGAAAGTTGATTTTGAAGTACACCTTTAGCAGGCAGTTTAATCACTAGATCAGGATTAGGTTTCTCGATTTGAAGTGGTTCGGAAACTGAAGGAGGCATAGCTGGCTTTTTAATAGAATTTTCTGTCTCTTTACTAGTTACAAGATTTTTAGTTCCATAGTCTTGAGATTAGGTCACAACCATGAAATGAGACATCAAAAAAATATCTACCAATGAATTTGAAGAAGATCCTATCATTTTACTATATTAAGTAGGAAAATGATCCTTCAAGACAGTGAGTGTGGGTGAACCTTTGAAAAACTTGGAGACCTCAGGCCGATGTGGACACTCTTTGGTATAGTCATCCTCATCACAGATAAGACAAGGATAATGAGGTGTCTGTTTTTAATCAGCTGGTTCATTCTTCTATGTTTTATCTTTGGGAGATGTAGTTTGTTTGTTTTTATTCTTTCCTTTATTCTTATTACTGGTTTTATATTTAGCTGTGGATGAGTCTACAACATGAATGTCGACCGAAGTTTCAAGGGGAGAATCTCCTTTCGATGAATCTGGTAAATTTATAATGGGAGAAGTAGATTTGGATGACTTCTTCTTACTCTTGTTAGTGCTAACTGAACCAATTACATCGTCTGTAGCATGAGAACCAGAAGGAGTTTCAGTTATTTGACTTGGACGTGGCAAGTTAGGAATTTTTTCGTATAAAGTAACAGAGTGTGTATATACAAGGTCTAACTACTATGCCTGAGCTATGGCCTATTCTTCCGTAACAACACCTCCCTTAGCCACATCTTCAGTGATCTTTGGAAGTAATTATTTGATAAAAAATTCGGCCAAGATTTGATCCAGAATGAAAAATTTAACTAAACATCATTTACGTCTCAGTTCATGTATGTGATCTAAAATGTATGTGGACGTCCTTTGTTTTAATGAAGTTAAGATTTCGATGCCATTTTCATAATGAACTCGAAACTGAAAGTGTGTTAAGAAAGCTATTGCTAATGCATTGAAATTTTTGAATGAGCCACGTGGGAGTTCAATATACCATTTTGCAGCTAAGCCTATCAATGTTCTTTTAAACAGTCTCAATCGAATGGAATCATAGATTAAAGAGTTGGATGCACACCAAAGGTGGTAAGTCCTGACATGGTTTGAGGGGTCTTCTCTTGATTTACCTTCAAACTTAGGAATATCATTGGGAAAATTATTTGGCATCGGTGGCCAAAAAAGAAGATAATAAATCAGATCATTCATGAGGCATGAAAAATATGGCAAGTCCAAAGTTCCAATGAATGGTAATCGATGGTTACGGTCCTGTTGATAAAACTGATAACCTTGAGGAACGATACTAGTACCAGGAGGAGGATATCTAGGATAGCCTAGAATATCCTATACGGTTGGGATTGGAATGCCTCTGGGATAACCAAGGTTAGCCATATCGAACTGAGGTTGAGTTGGTATCTGATATGTGTAACCAGGATATGGTTCATGTTGTTATAATGGATTTTTTCCTACATGTCCATATTGATACTGCCCTTGATACGGTTGATAAAAAAAATGACTTGTATAAGGTTGGCTTGTTACAATTGTAGATGTACCAGGTTGCGCTGCAGATGTTTGAATAATAGTATGAACTGTAGGTCCAGGTTGATGAGCAGTGACTTGAGGTATTAGTTGTGATACAGTTGACGTCATTACTTGAGGGGCTGCAGAAATAGGGGTTGTAGAAACTCTAGGGATAGGTGTACTAGGCTCTTAAATAGAAGTTGATGCAGCAGTTTGGATTGGAGTTCTAGGTGTACTCGGACTAGGTTGCTAAATACTACTAGGTGTTGATACATGAGGTATAACTTGAAGCATCGATTGGACAGGTTGTTGGATTTGGATATAACCAGTTGGTTGACTAGGCTGATTATAAGATACTTGCATGGTAGGTTACAAATTTTTTTGATTCAACAAAGGATTCCACATTGTGTTTACTCAAGGATAAGGAGCTCCCATTGAAGGTTGACCATAACCAAGTTGATAAATTGGAAATTAATTTTGAGAATTTGCTGGATAATTTCCACTAAAATTTTGAATTCCTTGAAACAATTGTTTTTCTTGATAAAACTACATCCCCAAAGGAGGCTACTTTCCTTGAAATGGTTGTTGCCCTAGCATAGGGTATTTCCCTTGAGGTTGATATTGTCCTTGAGGCATATAATTTTCTTGCGGTATATACTGCCCTTGAGGTTTCCCCCTCAATGGTAAATTTTACCTTGAGGGTGCCCCCCAGGCGGTAAATTGCTACCTTGAGGGTCAGGGATATGAATATTTTCAGACATCATGTAGACTTGTTCCATTGTCAACGTTTCAATATGATATTCATTGGGACCAGGTGATTATACAATTTTTTTAGGAGAAGGAGATGGTCCTAAGAAGGTACGAGAAAGCGATTGATATCTTGAAGGAACAGATGGACCACCATACAAAAACGTTTCTAGCAATGAAGAAAACATGGCTGATTCACCAGACATGTTTAATGAAGGTCTATAATTACCTCTCGGTATGGCGTAAAAAGGAATACTAGGTGGCGAATAATTGAGACTAGAATTATGAGGAAAGTTGGTTAACTGAGAATACCAAGGATATTTTTTGAAAGGTCTATAATAATAAATCGATGCACTTTGCCTTAGATCTAAAGATTCTAGACGTGAAGGAAGTATAACCTCTTCTTCTTTGTAAGTAATCTCTTCGATACTAATGATGCCAGGAGGAAGTTTATCAGTGATGTGAAGCTTCACTTGAGGTGAATGAGGATGACCAGGGGTTCGGGTTATGAAATCCGAAGTAGGCTTAGTTGTAGCAGATTCAGTTTCAGGTTCATAAATCTCGGGTTCAGTAGCTGATAATTCACTAGTTTTAGATGCAACTTGAACTAGTTCAGAAATTTCTGGTTGTCTTTGGTAACTTTCTGTTGTTTGAGGTAGATCTACTTTGTAATCAGGATGTATTGTTATAGATGTTTCCTCTTGTTCAGTTGATTTGGTTCCTGATGTTTGATCTATTTTAGATTTAAGCTTTTCTAATTCACTTGGTGTGTACCTAGTGGGTTTCCCCTGCATTCTATGGGAGTGTATCGGTAATTCAGCCACTGTTAAATGTTTAACAAATGAAATAAAAAAAATGTCAACAAAATAGACCTAAATTTGCTAAGGAATCAATCAAATTGAACACATGCCTACAAAATATAAGAGACAATCCACACCCAAACAATATGTTCCCACACTAAAAACACTAGTTGGTGATGAAATCCAACACCGTAGAATAGTAATGTGGAAAACTTGGTGGTTGGAACAGTTATCCTGACAACCTGCTTAATGAAAAAATCCAGTGCAAGTACCTCCAATATTTCTATCTCGAAGTGGAGAGTACCCTCCGGAAAGTCCAAGTGAGTCTAGTCGACGTTTTTTCCAGGTACAGTGGGACCTTTCCTCCACCGTCACCTTGGGAAAAATCCTAAAGATTATGGTTGGTAAGGTCACCAATGGAAACAAATGTACCTAGAGGAATAGTCTATGATCTGATATACACACAAGGGCAGAGTATCGAGCTCAATCCCCTTAAAGGATCCTCGATATGGTAAATCTAAGGTTTTCCAACAAGTGACCCCAGGCTCCTCGACAATAGTCAATTTGAGTTTTATCGTTTGTATTACGTGCACATCTGATATCTTTCCCAATGAGATAGGTATGATTATTATTGGGATCCTGTGATTTGGCTGATTGGTATACCAAATGACAAGGCAACAAAAAAACCAGTCTTTAGAGCTCTAGGATCTAGCCCTCCTAGTCTCAGAGAGGGATCTCTCAATATGTTTTGTTTGGATATAGCTTGATTGCTTGTAAAAGGTTGATTTTAGGCTAGTTATTAAGCATGTGTTTGTTTTTTTGTTTGATGGGACACGATGTTTTAGGAAACATATATAGGAAAAATAAATCTCTAAGTCATTGGGCAATGGAGTCAAATGGAAATGGTAACAAGTGCGCAGATGAATTAGGGGTGTCAAAGGGAAAATCTAGCTTGGCTGTTGGATTAACAAAGTATTTCAGTTGAAATGAAATGAACATCATGGTTTTAGAATGAAAAGTAGAACTAAGGGCAATTAAGAATCCTTAATTATATGTACTCTTCAACAAAGGGACTTAAAGCATCATTTGAACATGAAGAAGTAATTTATAGACAGGGCTAACCATGAATTCTAGAAACTATACTTCAACAAATAATAATTTCAAGAAAAACTTTCAAAATGAAATCTAAGAGTCGAGGAATGCTCTATTTCATCAAAGATTTCACTTTCAAGGATAAGAAAACATTCAAGATAAACAGATAACTACATTCATAGAAGAGGGAACTCCTAAACATCTAGGACTGCAATTATAAAGACTTTCAAAACAATTATTTGAGAAAGTAAAAGGGCATGATAAAAAAAAACCTCTTTGGCAAACTTTGGACAATGGTACTTTGAAAGCAGACTTCAGAAATAGTTTTTAAAGTGTCAACAAGAAGCATGGAAAACCATAAATCATCTTGAGGCCAAATGTGTTGAATTACTTCTGACATCAACAAGCTCAAAGGTTGAAAAGTAGTTAAAATACTCAATGAAACATTCAGCAGATAAAAACATAAAGACAGTGAAGAGTAAATAGGTCTAAGGTGCTTCCAGGAGACATTTCTTAGCCTAAAAATTTTACTCTACTGTAAGCAAGGGATAATGAAAAAATAATGGAAAATAGGAAAAAACATTAACAGTTTAGAATACTTCACCAACAACCAAGCTCAGGGATCCAATAGCAGAGCTTTCTTCATCCACAAAAAGGTTAAAACATCCACAGGTTCCAGTACATCAATTTATTTTCAATCTCAGCAGAACTATATATTACTTCAAAGAGTTATCAAATGCCCCTATACAATGAGTTTGAATGCAATATTTATGCTGCAAATGAGGAGGTGGAACATCTGGGTTTCAGAATGTCATAAATGACACAGTAAATGCACTCCTATCCTTAGAAACCATGCAAGGCGTAAAGTAGGAATGTTTCTCAACTAATTATCTATGTTTTAATTCTATCTTTACTTCCTGAGGATGAAACAGCTGAAAAGATTGACTTTGAGGCTCCTTTCCGCCTTTTACAATAACTGTCTGAGAATTTGTAAAACATCTTTTTGTGTAATAACTGCCAATTTTCCCTTTGAGACATAAGGTAAGTAAAAGGTGTCTTTTTGAGTTTTCTAAGTGAATAACTGCTCCTTTGATGCATTCGAAGTTGTCTTTAAGCCTATCTTTCCTTTATTTTATCATTAAAATTTCCTTTCACTGTCTTTTAACACTTTATCTGACTTCTTTGAACCCTTTGTTTATTTGTTTGTAACTTTAGAATCCTGTTTAGGCTTTAATTTTTCTTGAAGCCTTTATCATCATCCTTTATGCATTTTAAGGATCCTTTAAGCCTTCTGCCTTCTAACTTTTAAAACCATGATTAAGCTTTAAAACTCTGTTTTGAGGCTTTAATTGTGCTTTAAGCCTTTAACCTCTGATTTTTTAGCCTTTAAACTTCATCTTCATGGTTCCTTCTTTGCTTTTGTTGTACGCAGGTGTCTTTGGTGTGCTAAGGGTCTTATTTTCCTAACCAACACCTTTCAAAACACAGAAATAACCCCCGAATGCTCATTTTTGGTGATTGTGCAGTTACTTTGGGCTTTAGAGGTAGTGCTCCTCTGTTCCGCTCCTTAATTAAAACCCTGAGAAGGCCTTTTGGCCTTAAAAAATTTCATTTAACCTTGCAAAACAAACAAAAATGTTAATAAACCCTGCAGTGGAGGTTCTAATGCCTTTAGAGGGTGTGTGGGGGTGGAGGAGCTGGGCAGAAGCAGATATGCAAGCGGAGAAGCGAAAACCTGTGAAAACATGGTTTAAAAGTGCATTGGCGTTAAAAAATGAGGATGGGCGGTAATGGAAAACCATCGGTGGTTTTCGTGCTACCAATGGAAGTAAACAGTATTATCTCAAATGAACACCATTCCATACGTTGCGTGACACCTGTCCGCAATGAAACCACCAGTCTCGCGTAACTTTTGGTTGTTAAACCCCGGGAGTGAAAATTACGCAATATCGTTTGTAAGCCATCAATTGGGAAGGGGCAGATCCGATGGTGCGGAGAGGAGCGTGATGGAAAGGTGCGCGGGCAGGAGTGTTAGTGGGAGACAGGTGGAAAGAATGGATTGGTCGGCGAGCAGAGTAGTGGGCAGTGGGACTGGCGGTGACGTTGGGTTGTCGGATTTGATGAGTACCATTGGATCTGTTAAGATCTGTGGTCGGGATTGATCTGAAGAAATGAACGAATAGGGGTGGGGTGAAAAGTGAGAGAAAGGGTGGCCGTCGGATCATGAAGTTCCACGGTAGAGATCGCCCCGTGGAGTGGTAAGGTGGGGGAATGGTTAAGTTTTGGTTAGGAGGAGGGAGGTTGAGAGGGGATTGCAGAGCCGTTAGATCATGAGATCTATGATAGGGATCGACCAAGGGAATACACAGCGCGGGGGGGAAGAAAAAGGAAGGGGGTTGGGGCGTGGTCCTGTGGATAAAAGGAGGACCAGGGGTGAAAACTAAAAAGGGCTAAGGGCTTAAGAAGGCGCGGAGAGAGGTCAAACAAGGCAGGGGAAAAAAATTTAAGTGCTTGGTTAGGGCACTTAGACACATGGAGGAAAGGGACTGAAGATTTTAATCCCTGAGGGGCTTAAACCCTTATTTCTGAGAAAAGATGCCTTTTTGGCTAAAAATGGGGTTTTTAAGCCAAATTAGGAATTCCGATAGGTTAAAAGGAGTGCTTTAAACCATAACATAGGGAGTTTAATGGTTTAAGGGGTTTCTTAGGGAAAAATGAGGAGTTTTAGTGAAGGAAAGAGTGGGGTTTTTAGAGGAAAATGAAAGATAAATAAGGGGAGAAGAGGGCTATTGTTAGAGGGAAATGGACTAAAAGCAGGGATAAAACAACCTGAAATGAGCCTTCTTCTTTAAAACAACAGGATAAATTTTTAGGAGGCATGGATGAAGATTTTTTGGTGAATTGATAGGCTCAAAATGATGAAGGTAGTGAGATTTCTAGAACTGATAATGTTTGTCTAAAATGTTATCTATAGAAATCTAGGATTGGTAATTTAGTCATCGTTGGATATCATCAGAATTATGGGTGACTAATAGTGGCTCCATTTGGGGGAGGGAAACTGTCTTTCTAGGAGTCCAGAACCTCAGGAATCTTTGAGTTTCAGTAGACCAGTGCCTCATCCATTGGGAAGATTTCTTCTTTTCTTGCTGATCTTTCTCTGAGAGGGACAACTTTTATCAGGCTGCAACATGCAATTTCTTCAAAACATCATCTCTACCTACCCAATCCTACTTGTCCTAACATTTTTTCTTCTTCCTTTGAGTGCATTTGAACTAGCAAACTCTTTGACATTTTATTTTTGAAAACAGAAATAAAATATCTAATCCTATCCTTATCTCTTCCAAGAGTTAAGATTAAGCCGTTGAACTCTTTATTTTTTACCTAGCTACTATATGTCAAGATTAAGCTGTTTGACAGATTTTATTTCTATTTCTAAAACAAGAAATTTAAACACAGTCAAATCAGGATTAGACTGTTTGATTTGCTATGGTGTCTATGGCTATATGTACAAGCTGCACATAGAATTTATTTGCAGAACAATAAAACAAAATGATGAAGGCTTTAAGATCTAAAATTTATAAATATCCTTCAAGTATTTTTCTAGCTCTGATTTTGATCCATTTAGAGCTGTCTTTTTCCTTTTCTTGGTTTAGACTATGAGCTTGTTAGAACCATTTCCTTTCTATCCTAATCTATTCTACTGATAAGCCAAGTCCGATTTTTTTTTAAAAATCTGTGCTTCTACTAACTTATCAACATAAATTTAAATTATGCTAAGCGAGATTAGGCTAGATGACTGAACAATATGTCATTTTCAAATCAGTAGTGGCATTTGGATTTGCTCACTTTCAGAAACTCTCTTTTTGGGTATGGGGCTGTATCCTTTTTTGAATCTTCCCTCTTTTCTTTTTCTGTTGTTTTTGTGTTTTTCTCCTTTTTTCAAATTTAAAAACCATGTTATATATAGTGGAAAATAAAACTATGAAATTTAGGACTCTTGGCAGAAATAGTGCTTGAGCATCCTGCCATTGACAGAACCTCCTAACAAATATTCTCCATTCAGCTCTTGCAGAAAGAATGCATTATGACCGCTGATAGAATGAATACTTTAGGGTCGATTCCACATATTTTCAAATTTGCCATATTTTCCGTTTTATTCTCTTCTAGAATCTAATTTTAGAACTACATTTCCAACTTGGAAATCATTTTATTTAGTCCTCTTGTCAAATAATTTCTTGATATTCTCTTGGACTGTTTGCATTCTGCTGTACACTTCCTCTCCAGTCTGATATAAATGAATGGTCTGATTTATCCTTCTTTGCATATCATTTTCCTCAGATTGTACTTCTTGGAGGATATTCATGACTGGAACTCCTAGTGAGGTTGGGAAGATTGCATCCATGCCATAAACCAGCTGATAGGGGGACATATTTATTGACTTTTTGGTGGTTAATCTATTAGCCCACAAAGCATGCACAAGCTTACTGTGCCATGATTTCTGATTCTGCTCCAACAGTCTTTTGATAATATTGACAAGGATTTTGTTGAAGGATTCAACTAATCCATTTCCTTAGGGATATTAGGAAATGGAATGAATTAATGTAATATGATATTTGTAGCATAAGTCAACCATTTTATTGGATTTGAAGGTAGCAGCATTGTCTGTAAAAATTTTTCTTGGACAACCAAATTTGGATAGTATGTTGCTTTCAAGGAACTTGATAATGACCGAGTTAGTAACATTCCTAGAAGGTATGGATTCTATCCACTTGGTAAAGTAATCAGTGGTAGTGAGGATCCACTTATGCTGGGCTGAAGAGGATGGGTGAATTTCCCCAATGAATTCTAAGCCCCATTGTTGAAAGGGAGCCTCAACACTGATGGGCTGTAAGGGTAAGGGTAGGAGTTTTCTTTTGCCATAAAAAATTTGACACTTATGGCAAGACATGACAAGTTTCTGAGTATCTGGGAAAAGGGTGGGCCAATAGTAACCATATTTGAGGATTTTATTTGCTGTGGTCTTCTAGTACATATGTCCTCCACATTCTCCTTCATGCATTTCATGCATGATTTTTCCTGCATCAACCTCAAGCAGACACTTAAGAAATATTCCAACAACATTTTTCCAATATAAAACCCAATATAATATGCAATAATTCAAAGCCTTCTGTTTCAAAAATCTAGCTTTAGTTTTAGACAAAGAAGGAGGGGCATTTAGGTAAAGCAACACATATATGATGTCAACATACCAAGGGGAATTCACAAATGTTTCTTCAATGAATGGGACTGTGAATTCCTCTATTTCTTCTAAGATATCAACCATGTTCATATCAAGTGCTTGGAAGTTGATTCAACCATGAGTTTTGCTAATCCCTGCCTTTTGATTAGTTTGGTAGGCCTGATTTCTAAGTCATATTCTAGAATAATATTAATCCATTTTGCCCTTTTTCCATCAGGGTCTTGACTTAGAATATTCTTGACAAATGTGTGTGGAACAAAAGAAATGATGTGAGAATGTTGAATATAGACTCTATATTCTTTTAATGCTTTTACCAAGGCTAAGGCTTGTTTCTCTATGATGTTATACTTGAGTGGAGCATCTCTCGAAGCCCTACTAAAAAAGGATATTGGTTGTTCATGCCCCATATAATTCTTTTGCAACAATACTGTAGCTATTGTATGTTCAGATGCAAAGGAAAAGATATAAAAATCTTTGGTGAAATTAGGACTAATAAGAACTGGTATTTGAGTTAAAGCTTGCTTTAATAGTTCAAATGATTGTTTGGCTTGTATTGTCCATTTAACACCTACCTCTTTCTTAAGCATGTTTGTGATTTTTCTCAATAGCTCAGCAAGGTTGGGGATGAATATCCTTAGAAAATTTATCTTCCCAATGAAAGATTGTAATTCTTTAAGGTTTCTAGGATGGCTTATTTTCAATATGCCATCAATCATTTTAGGGTCTACTTTGATTCCCTCTTCAGAAACTATGTGGCCAAGAATTTTTCCTTTCTGGAGACCAAAGAGTGTCTTTTTGGGATTCAAAGATAAGAAATATCTCCTACATTTATCAAAAAAATTTCTCAAATGAATCAAGTGTTCATCAATTTTAGAGAAAACAATGATGTCATCAAGATAAATGATTATGAAATAGCCTATGTCTTCTGAGAATGCTATGTCCATGGCCCTTTGGAAGGTGGCCCAAGCATTCATTAAACCAAATGGAATTTTTACATACATGAATGTACCCCAAGGTGTAGTAAAAGTAGTTTTATGTTGGTCACTCAGGAGTACTAAAACCTGATTGTATCCTGAGAACCCATCCAACAGTGAAATTCTTTTAGCTCTGACTACCCTTTGAATTATATGATCCATTTTTGGCAAGGGATAGTTATCTTTAAGGGAGGCTCTATTTAGATTCCTGAAATCAATGCAGAGCCTAATTTCTCGAGTCCTTTTCCTAATAGATACTAAGTTGGAAACCCATTTTGAATACCTGATGGGAATTATGATGCCAGCATCATACATCTTCTTAATCTCTTTCTCAACTAAAGGCAATAAAACAGGGTTTATTCTTCTGAGTTTTTGTTTGAAAGGTTTCTGATTTTCCTTAAGAGGAATTTTTTGTTGAATGATGCTAGTATCATATGATTTTAAATCCTTGTATCCCCATGCAAATACATCTTTAAATTCTTTGAACAGGTCTATGTATTGTTTTTTAATGTGAGCTGGGAGAGTGCTGGATAGCTTGATCATTTTGGGTTCTGCTAGGCTACCTATGTTATGTTCTTCCGTGTTTGTTTCTATAGGCTCCATTCTTGGTTCTTTGGATACATCATTGAAATCAAAAATTTGTTCTAATGGTGTAAGACCTCTTGGAATTGTATCATTTTTACAATGTAAAATTTCCGGGTCTTTCTGGTCCATACTGTCAATTATTTCGACCCTAAATGGATGTTCAAAATGGTTGATATCAGTAGAAAAGGACAATGCTATTTCAGGGTTTTGTTCTTTATTAAAACAATCTTCCTGATGGCTTAAAACAGGTGTTGGCATGACAAAGTCATTTTTTGATTGCAGAAAGTCATCTATGTGTTTGTCTCCTTCAAATACTTGCCAATAATCTTCATTATCTGGTATTGAAGGTCTCTTTTTTTACCTTTACATAAAATTTTTCATTGGTCTCTGGTATTTGGAAATTACTAGTAGCAAAGGCAAGCTCATTTGCTAGATGATTTTGAGCTCTTGGGATGAAAATGAGCTCATATTTTTCAAAGGTTTTCAGGAGGTCGAGGGAAAAATTTCTATATTCTCTAAGTTTTGGGTTTTTAGTTGAATACTCCACTTTAATCTGCCTGATAATTAGCTCAGAATACCCTTGGAATGATATTATTTTGGCTCCTAAATATTTGAGTAAGTGTAGGCCAATGAGGAGGGCTTCATACTCAGCAATATTGTTTGTGCATGGAAAGTCCAGTTTGTAGGAGAATCCTTTGTTTGTATTTTGTATCCATACCCCAGCCCCTGCACTTAGCTTACTACAAGAGCCCTCAAATTTTATTTCCATGGTATTTCAATTTCTCTTTCATTTTCTTTGTGCTGTTCAAGGCTGCTAAAATCTAGACTGTTCTTTTCTTGAATTGATGACAGATTTGATTGTTCTAGTAGACTAAACTCTCATTTTTTTTCCTTTTCTTGTTGGCTGATTTCATATTCATTATATAAGATAAAGGAATCCAAATTTATGGAGTATATAGGAGAATTGTTTGGTCTGTCTATGTTGCTCACCATGTATTTCATGTGGGATTCCCTGTATAGTCTTCTAATTTGGTTAAATACTAGGCCGGTGGCATAAGACATGTCCATTTGAAGGCTCCCTTGAATTTTGGCTCCCCATGATCTAGATAAAATCATGCCATATTTGGGGGGGATGTCAGCTACCACTATGTCCATCACTAGACTCTTAGCAGGAATTTGTGACAAGTTAACACACAAAACTTTAATTAGGCCTAAGAATTTGACCCATCTAGAATAAAAAAAATACAGATCTTTATATGGTTTAGTAATTTATAAACCTAGGCTTTCCATTACAGCCTTGGGCATAAGATTCTGAGAAGCACCTGAGTCTAGCATGGCATTGTGCAAGACTTTCTCATGTATATTCAAACTGCCATAGAAGGGAGGGACAATGCCTTCTTGGTATTTCCCTTCAGCTTCAGGACCAAACAATAATTATGGTTTATCATTTACCAAGTTTAAAGTATCTGTGTCACTGCCCATATTCAAAGCTTTCAAAACTTATTTTTTATATACATCCTAAGTTACTATTTCAGCTAAGGGTATGGTGATCTTAATCTTGGCAATTTCTCCTTCAAGGCTGAAAGGAACTATTGTTTTTGTCATATTTACATCTGTTTTGTCATTTACAATTCTTTAAGAAATTTTGACTTGCTGAAATTTATTTGAACTGTTATTTGGGACAGATTTGTTAGGGCTACTAGCAGAAGTACTGGGGCAGCTTTGTTCAACACTTTGTTGAATGTTTTTCTCTTTATTTAGGTCAGTTTTCTTGGCTAAAGTTTTGGTGTTAGTTGCTATTTTCTTAGGCTGATTTTCTGAGGTTTTCTTAACATCAGTACAAGTGTTTTTATCATTGGAACTTTTTGGGCTGCCTTTGCTTCTAAGATTTTATTGTTTGTGTACTTCCATGACAGCATTTTCAAACTCCAATCTGTAATCTTCGAATCCTCATTATTATATTCAGTTTGTTTTTAAGAGAATAATCCTTTTTCTTATTCAATGAGAAAGACATCTGTCTCAATGTCAGATGCTATCAAGTTTACATGATTTTCTTCCAACCTTTCAGCTTCCCTTTCTTCTTCTTGATCAACATAGTTTTTTTGAAAGGGAGGCCTAATCTGTTGGTCATTGTCTCTTTGCCTATCTTGATTAGGGTCTCTTCTAATATTTTGGTTTCTATTTTTGTTTTGGCTTTCTCTAGGAGGCACTCTATCATTCAGATTTATCTTTTCCATCATTATCTCCATTACCTTTACTAAATTATCAATTTTAGCATCTGACGATGAGGTTGAAACCATTGTATCATATTTCTATGTAAATCTTTTTTCTGCTCTCAACCTAGCTCTTTTCTCAATCAGATTTGCCTCCATACTCATGGCTCCTCTCTGCATATCTTCTAAATTTGAAGGGTCTCTTTATCTTAGTTGATATACCATTTCAGGGTCAAAGCCTTCTGGGAATTTCTCCAAAGCTAATCCTAGTGGAGGTTTCATGTCTAGAGGAAGTGCATTATACACACTATGGAATCTAGTGCAGTAATCATGGACACTTTCTCTAGTATTCCTTTTAAGATTAGTATAGTCTGAAAGGATTTGGAGAGGGTTCTTCCTAATTTCCCATTTGTTTATGAATGTTTGATATAAGGAAGGGAGGTCATTTATGCTATGAGGAGCTAAGTTTTTAAACCATTTCTTGACCTCTCAACCTAAAATTTGAGCAAAAATTCTCATCTGAATGGTCTCTTCTTATATTTCCATGTAATCAAAAGCATCATTCATTTTGTTTACATGCTGCTGGGAAGTAGTGGGTTCATTTGTAGTGAAATGGGGAATTTTGGACTGGTAATCATTTGGTAAGGGAGCCATAGGCTGTGGTAATACTAGTGGAGCATACCATGCTGCCATGATTGGAAATAATGGGGGATTTACAAGAGGTGGTGTTACAAGAGGGAAAGTGGGTTGAAATGGAGTGTTTTGAATATTGGATGTGTGGATAGGAGTGGAAGAAACACTTGGGCTAACAAACTGATGATGGGAAAATTTGTTATGGAAGGAGCTAAAATGATGGAGAAGTTGAGAATCAGGTGGAGAAGAAGGTGAGGCCTCTCTGGTAAAGCTCTGTTGCAAATCTGTGGTTTCAAAATCAGCTTGGTTTAAATCACCTTGAGACTTATTTCTAAAGAGGTTCTTTGTGTGAGGTAAGTCAAAGTGAGGATCTTTCAAGACTGTGTGGTTTTGAGGGACAGATCTTGCTCTTGGAATGGTCCTATCAGTAGTTGGTTTTCCAGGTATAGAAGTTTGCCACAAAATCCTCTCTGGATTGTCAATTATGGTAGGGGGATTAGGATCTATATGGGATCTAGTGTTGATCCTATGTGAAGCCAGATTTCAGTTTTTCAAAATTTTAGAGAGGAAAAGGTTTTTTAGGACTTTTTTTCAAAAAAATTCCCCTCACAGTGATCTCTATAGTAGAATAACTAGGCTTCTAAACTTCCTCAAGGCTGGTTAACACAATCGTAAGGAAATCTGGAGATCTAGTGAAGTAATAGGCCTACTGGGGCTAGTGGAGTCACCAGGTGGAAATTTTTAGCTTTTCTGAAGGTAAAATGTTTTATGGTCCACCACTAGTGGTTTATTTTAAAAACCAATCTGAAATTTTTTTGGGTTTTTATGAGTTTCTATGGTTTTTTGAAGGACTAATGAGTCTATAAGAGCTTGATAAGCAACTATGAACTCAGGGGTCCCACCGTGATCGCTAGAATGTTGGAGTGGTGATGAGGTGGTAGATTCACTAGATATTCTTTGATTTACTGAGGGTATAATGAGTTTTTAACAGGTGGTTATGTGATTATGTACTCAGAAGTCCCATCGTGATCACCAGAATGTTGGGATCCTATGATTTGGCCGATTGGTAAACCAAATGACAAGGAAACACAAAAACCAATCTTTAGAGCTCTAGGATCTAGCCCTCCTAGTCTCAGAGACGGATCTCTCAATATGTTTTGTATGGATATAGCTTGATTTCCTGTAAAAGGTTGATTTTACGCTAGTTATTAAGCATGAGTTTGTTTGTTTGTTTGATGGGACATGATGTTCTAGGCAACATAGATAGGAAAGAGAAATATCTAAGTCATTTGGCAATGGAGTCAAATGGAAATGGTAACAAGTTCGTAGATGAATCAGGGGTGTCAAAGGGAAAATCTAACTAGGTTGTTGAATTAACAAAGTCTTTCAGGTGAAATGAAATGAACATCAAGGTTTTAGAATGAAAAGTAGAACTAAGGGAAATTAAGAATCCTTAATTATATGTAATCTTCAACAAAGGGACTTAAAGCATCATTTGAACATGAAGAAGTAATTTATAGACAGGGCTAACCATGAATTCTAGAAACTATACTTCAACAAATAATAATTTCAAGAAAAACTTTCAAAATGAAATCTAAGAGTCGAGGAATGCTCTATTTCATAAAATATTTCACTTTCAAGGATAAGAAAACATTCAAGATAAACAGATAACTACATTAATAGAAGAGGGAACTCCTAAAAATCTAGGACTACAATTATAAAGACTTTCAAAATAATTATTTGAGCAAGTACAAAGGGCATGATCAAAACAGACCTCTTTGGAAAAATTTGGACAATAGTAATTTGAAAGGAGACTTCAGAAATAGTTTTTAATGTGTGAAAAAGAAGTAGGGAAGACAATAAATCATCTTGAGGCCAAATGTATTGAATTAATTCTAACATAAACAAGCTCAAAGGTTGAAAAGTAGTTAAACTTCTCAATCAAACATTCAGCAGATGAAAACATAAAGACAGTGAAGAGTAAACAGGTCCAAGGTGCTTCCAGGAGATATTTCTTAGCCTAAAACTTTTACTCTACTGTAAGCAAGAGATAATGAAAACAAAATGGAAAATAGGAAAAAACATCAACAGTTTAGAATACTTCACCAACAACCAAGCTTAGGGATCGAATGGCAGAGATTTCTTCACCCACAAAAAGGTTAAAACATCCACAGGTTCTAGTACGTCAATTTCTTTTCAATCTCAGCAGAAATATATATTACTTCAAAGAGTTATCAAATGCCCCTATACAATGAGTTTGAATGCAGTATTTATGTTGCAAATGAGGAGGTGGAAACATCTAGGTTTCAGAATGTCATAAATGACACAGTAAATGCACTCCTATCCTTAGAAACCATGCAAGGCATAAGGTAAGAATGTTTCTCAACTTATTATCTATGTTTTAAGTCTATCTTTACTTCCTAAGGATGAAACGACTGAAAATATTGACTTTGAGGCTCCTTTCTACCTTTTACAATAACTGTTCGACAATTTATAAAACATCTTTTTGTGTAATAACTGCCATTTTTCCCTTTGAGACATAAGGTAAGTAAAGGTGTTTTTTGAGTTTTTTAAGTGAATAACTACTCCTTTGATGCATTCGAGGCTGTCTTTAAGCCTATCTTTCTTTTATTTTATCATTAAAATTTCCTTTCACTGTCTTTTAACACTTTATCTGATTTCTTTGAACCCTTTGTTTATTTTTTTTAACTTCAGAATCTTGTTTAGGCTTTAATTTTTCTTGAAGCCTTTATCATCATCCTTTATACGTTTTAAGGATCCTTTAAGCCTTCTTCCTTCTAACTTTTAAAACCATGATTAAGCTTTAAAACTCTGTTTTGAGGCTTTGATTGTGCTTTAAGCCTTTAACCTCTGATTTTTTAGACTTTAAACTTCATCTTCACGGTTCCTTCTTTGCTTTTGTTGTACACAGGTGTCTTTGGCATGCTGAGGGTCTTATTTTCCTAACCAACACCTTTCAAAACACAAAAATAACCCCCAAACGCTCATTTTTGGTGATTTTTCAGTTACTTTGGGCTTTAGAGGTAGTGATCCTCTATTCTGCTCCTTAATTAAATCCCTGAGAGGGACTTCTGGCCTTAAAAGCTTTCATTGAACCCTGCAAAACAAATAAAAACATTAATAAACCTTGTAGTGGAGGTTCTACTGCTTTTAGAGGCTGTTTGGGGGCAGAGGAGCTGGGCAGAAGTGGATATGCAGGCAGAGAAGCGAAAACCTATGAAAACAGGGTTTAAAAGTGCACTAGCGCGAAAAAATGAGGATGGGTGATAATGGAAAATAGACGGTGGTTTTCGCACTGCCAAAGGCATTAAATGGTATTATCGCAAATGAACGCGATTCCATACATTGCGTGACACCTTTCCGCATCGAAAACACTAGTCTTGCGTAACTTTTGGTTGTTAAACCTCGGGAGCAAAAATTGCGCGATATCTTTTGTGAGCCGTCGGATGGGAAGGGGCAGATCCGACGGTGCGGAGAGGAGCACGATGGAAAGGTGCTTGGGTGGGAGTGTCAGTGGGAGACAAGTGGCAAGAATGGATTGGTCGGTGAGCAGAGTAGTGGGTAGTGGGACCAGTGGTGACGTTGGGTTGTCGGGTTTGATGAGAACCATTGGATCTGTTAAGATCTGTGGTCGAGATTGATATGAATAAATGAATGGATAGGGGTGGGGTGAAAAGTGAGATAAAGGGTGGCTGTCAGATCATGAAGATCCATGGTGGAGATTGCCCCGTGGAGTGGTAAGGTATGGAAATGGTTAAGTTTTTTTCAAGATGAGGGAGGTTGAGAGGGGATTGTGGAGCCATCAGATCATGAGATCTATGGTAGGGATCGACCAAGGGAACACCGCGTGAGGGGAAAGAAAAAGGAAGGGGAGCTGGGGCGCGGTCTTGTGGATAATATGAGGACCAGGGGTGAAAACTAAAAAGGGCTAATGGTTTAAGAATGCGCGGAGAGAGGTCAAAGTGACTAAATATTTTAAGCTCTCAGGGGCTTAAACCCTTATTTCTGAGAAAATATGCCTTTTTGGGCTAAAAATGGGGTTTTTAAGCCAAATTAGGAATTCCGATAGGTTAAAAGGAGTGCTTTAAACCATAACAGAGTGAGTTTAATGGTTTAAGGGGTTTCTTAGGGAAAAATGAGGAGTTTTAGTGAAGGAAAGAGTGGGGTTTTTAGAGGAAAATGAAATATAAGTAAGGCGAAAAGAGGGCTATTTTTAGAGGGAAATGGACTAAAAACAGGGATTAAATAGCCTGAAATGAGCCTTCTTCTTTAAAACAGTAGGATATCTTTTTAGGAGGCATGGATGAAGATTTTTTGGTGAATTGATAGACTCAAAATGATGAAGGCAGTGAGATTTATAGAACTGATAATGTTTGTCTGAAATGTTATTTCTAGAAATCTAGGATCAGTAATTTAGTCATCTTTGGATATCATAAGAATTATGGGTGACTAACAATTACCTCACTGGTTCCGACATAATATCTTGCTTGACTCTTTTAGGAAGAGATTCCCAGAGCACAAATGCTACAATTTGATTTTTCTACCACAAGATTCTACTTGTTTGTTTAAACTGTTTTGGAATGTTAATTACAACCTGTTCCAAAACACTAGCCTAAGCTATGTTGGTGGAATGAGCCCTAGAAAATCAAAAATATCTAGATTTATTTTATTAACACGTTGTACTAATTTGGATGTTGCTTAAGACAAAAGGTATGGAGTTGAAAATTTGATGATGTTTGTGACCCGACTTAAAAATAATCCAATGCATCTAAATGAGAAGTGCAACTCTTTATTTTCAATTAATCTTATTTAAGGGAAATATTGAGAGATTTATCAATTTTCAAAGCACCAATTATTTCATTCATAAACAAAGTCCTTTTTGAAAATAAGATGATTTCATAAAAACTCAATTTGCAAGAATGATAAATTACTCTTTTGAAATGAAATTCCTTGAGCAATCATATCAAAAACTACAATTCAATAAACAGACCATTTCCAAAAGAAAAAAATTTATAAAAACTCTAAAAACATAGATTTCAAAATGAAAGAGAAATCTAATTTTGAAGTCTATCTAAAATGTTTGAGGACGCTTTCTCCTATTGTGATTAGACTAAGACAAATTTATACTTATCTCTATAGAAATGAAAACATCCAAAAATGCTTTGGTGTTATATCAGGCTTCAGTAAGCTAAAATCCCTTCCAAATTTGCAAATGAGAAAGGATTCAAGTTTCATAAACGTAAGGTTTGTAATGAACTTAATGGTTCAAAAAGATAATATCATCATACCATTAAGATGAACTAAACGAAAGTATATTTTTTATGGAGCAACAATAAAGTAGGGAAAACTCTCACTTATAAGATGAAAATAGGATGATAAATCACAAAAACGTAAAAGTTTCTAAAAAGAAATTCTCACACAAGATTTCACAACTAAGATAGATCGGGGAAAAGACAAAGAATCATGTTATCTGGTTCTAAAAAAAAGAATTTTTGTTTTTTCAAAAAAATTCCAGGGGTCTGTAGTTTATAGTGGAAGATAGAGCGCATGTGGACTGTTTTGAACTAAAACCTACACAGGTTTCTGCACTATTTTCTATTGAAAATTGCAAGGGCAAGGAAAAAATTGGAAAAAATAAATAATCAACTTTCTTTTTTAGGGATTCTTAAAAGTTATCTACCCAAGCCGACTTAGATAAGTCAAAAATAAAAAACTCTAAAATTCAAACTGAAAATAAATAAAGAAAACTAAGCTTTAGATCTCCAGTGGAGTCACCATTTTGTTACACGGATTAATCCCTCTTGCGGACATGAGAGAACTCCCTAGTAGTCAATGAGTAGCTAGAAACAAACATCCATTTGAAACCTTTTTCTCTAGATTAATTTCATTTTAGAATCATTATAAGAAATTATATAGGGCATGCCCCTACCTTGAAATCCAAACGTTTGATGTAGTCTTTTATCTTGTCCCTCCAAAGCGGTTTCTCCAATAAGTAGAACCTGCAATCAAAGACAAGACAAAAGAATCAAGGAATATGCAACATATAATAATCAAGAAAGGCTAATCCAACTTAGTGATCAAGGAATATAAGTATTGATGTTATTTCAATAAGCATAAGAAAAACCCAATGAGAAAAAGAGATCCATATGTATTATATTGAATAAAAAGAGTAATATTACAACTTAATGCCTTGATGTTGTACAGATTTCTCCCGGGGTCCTGAACAATCGTTCCTCCTTCAGTATGATAAGCCTTCCTCTCTAAATACCAGCATCAAGTTATGGACGCAAGGGTGTGATCATTCTCATACCAACAACAACTTACTAGTGTATAAAGTATGCACTCTTGAGAATTTTCTTCAACAACTTATTTACATTCTTGCATCTACCCTTCAACTTGAAACTTGACCTCAATTTATAGGGAAATGGAGGAAGTTTTAGTTCCATAAAGAGGGGAATGGCTTCCTCACATGAAGGGATTTGAGCTCCATGGACCAAGGGATAAGCTCCATGAGTGGAGGGATAAAGCTCGAATTGATCGTGACTCTAGAAGCTTATAGTTGGGATAATATTCAACTAGCTAGGCTTCTAGAATTTATTTTTTCTTTTAATTTGATTTTCTCAGGCGTGCAGGTAATAGTAGCAAAACGTGTGGGGGTCGCCACAGTTTATTGACCAAACAACAGTGCATGCACAGGGAAAGGCTTAAAAAACTGCACAGGCAGAATTTTAAGGGTTTTAAAGAGCTTTTCTCCAATTCCAAGACTTGATTCAGGAACATTAAGGTTTTTGAATTCTAAGGGAACATGAAATAGGTGGTGATAGACCCATATGAACAGTCAAATGTAATGGTGACAAAATGACTATAACAAATGCTCCTTTTGTTCTTCTAAACTTTTAGAGTAGATCACTATATCATCTATAAAGATCAATACAAATTTATCCAAGAATGGGTGAAAGATGCCATGCATCAAGCTCATGAATGTTGTTGGTGCGTTAGTTAACCCGAATAGCAACACCATGAATTCATAATGCCCGCATCGGGTACGGAATGTTGTTTCAACATATCCTCATCCTTTATTCGTATTTGATGGTATCTAGATCTTACATCAATATTTCAGAATACTGTTGCCCCCTTTACTTGATCAAAAAAGTCATCTATGCATGGTAATGGATACTTGCTTTTGACATTCAATTTATTTAGCTATCGGTAGTCCATATGCATACACATAGTATCATCCTTATTTTTAACAAACAACATCGATGTTCCCTGAGGAGACACACTTGGTCGAATATATCCTTTATCCATTAGCTCTTGTAGCTGCATTTTTAACTTTGTCAATTTAGGTACACTCATTTTGTAAGGTGCTCTTGACACAGGTGCTACCCCAAGTTCCAATTCTATTGTGAAGTCAATATCTCATCTTGGTGGGAGTCCTCGAATACTTTCCAGAAACACATCCATAAATTCTTGTATAACTGAAATATTCTCCAACATGAGGGTTTTATCCTTGGAATATGAGAAACCACCTAAATTGCATAAAGCAGGCATCTTTTTCTAATACATTTACTCAACTGGGATGCGGTAATGGGGCGTAGCTAGAGTGGTTTATTAATTCCTTACAATTCTTGTCAAGTATCGTTTTCAGACTTGAAGCAGATAAATTTATCTTTACAATCCACTAACAACCAATGTCTTTCTAACTAGTCCATGCCCAATAAAATATCATATGAACCCAAGGGTAGTATGTTCAGATCTATAGTGATGTGCTAATATCCTATGTCCACCTCACAATTTGGAACTTTGGCATTAACTCTCCTTTTGGGCCCCGTAGCTAATTGTACCAGCCATCGATTTTTAAACTTTTGATTTTGCAATTTACAATTTTCTACTATACGGGGGTTTATGTAGGTCTAACTCGCACTAGGGTCAACCAAAATGGAAACAGATTGAGTTTGGAGCTTACCTTCCAGTTCAATCATGGTCAGTTGAAAGTCGTCTTGTCTATCTTCTAGAGCAGCATTGATTCTGGGTATGCTGCACGCCACATCTCCCACTGTATATGCTTCTTGTAGGTTAGTTGCCACTTCATTTATTCCTTAATGAGGACAGTTCTTGAAATAATGTGCTTATCCACATCCCCAACATTGAAATGGGGGTTTCTGTGGCTGTCCAAGTTCAAGTCTACTAGAAGCCTCTGTATGGCATTCTTTAGCTACCCACCTAGGTTTCTACCAATTTCTCCCTATTTGTTTATTTGTCTGATTTATGGTGGAGTTTTTATAATTTCCACCTCTTCTATTTTAAAAGGTTGACATACACTTTTTTCCTTTCTTAGGTGGCCAACATTTACTAACTTCCCCCTTAATATTATACTGTTGATAGCACATCCTAGCCTTCCTAATTGCTTCATCGATGGTTTTTGGATTCAAAAACTAAATTCTTTCCTTCTTGTGAGCAGGCAGGCTACTCAAGGATTGTTGTACCTTTTCTTTTTCATCCCTTAAATATGGTACATATCTTAATAGAGAGGTAAATTTTGTGATGAATTCATCCATATACATTTTCCCCGGTTTTAGATCATGAAATTCTCATGATTTCTCATCATAAAAACATCTAGTGAAGTACTTGTCTTTAAAGTATTGTTGGAACTCATCCCACGTCACGTTGTGGTCTTTGATTCCGCATACATTTTTCACCTCTTCCCACCATAATGTAGCCTTTTCCCCCAATTGGTAGATCGCTAGATGAGCTTTAAGTTTGATGTTATATTCATAAACTTGGAAATACTTGGTCATATTTATTATCCAAGTGTCTAGCATTTCCTCATCTTCTCCATCAAATGTAGGGGGTTTGATTTTTCAAAATTCCCTTTCTAATTATACTTTTTGTTTCTTCAACTCTTACTGGTCTAATAAGTTACTATATTCAGCTTCGTTATAAGTCCTACTCTTGTTACTTCGTTGAGTTCGGCTCCCCTCAAGATTATCATGTACTTGTTTTTGTTGTTCATCCTCTCCGTGGGTGTCCCTTTCTAGACTAGGGTGCATTGCACATTGGTTCTGCTTATCTGAGAGGCTTTTCAGTATCTTTTCTTATTCTCTCATTAAATTCTCATTATCACTTCAAGCTTGATTCATCTCTAACTGAAGCTATTTTATTGTATCGAAGAACCTATATTTTTGGCGTTGTTGTTCCTCTAGTATCCCACTAGTTTGTTGATGTTGGTCTACACTTAGTTGCACCTACATTTCTGGGTCAGCTTCAGGATTAGGCAAGGAATGAGTTTCCCCTGCATTTTAGTGAATTTGATGACTAGTCCCTCTCCTCATTATAACTTCTGCTAAACTTTTTGTCACTATGTAGAATTTCAACACAAAAAACAAAATGAAACATACTGTTATCACATTAGCCCATCTCACCCCAACGTATAAAATTCTCTCTGATGCCACTTGTCACAACTATAACCTTATTAACATAAAAATAAAATACCCCAAGATAAACTTGGCACTATTTACATCTTCATGCATAATCCTAACTATGTAATTACAGACCTTTACATATGTATGGCATATACTTAAATCATGTTTCAATAACATGAAATGATACTATAATTTATAATTCTCAAATATTTTTTCAATTATTAACCTACTATTTCACTTCCATATGTGTGTCTTACGATCTAAGCTCTATATCTTAAGATTTTCTTATCATATCATCACCCTACACAAGAATTGATAAATAATTAAAGTGAAAAAATCAATAACATTCAACACCCTCAGATAATATATGTATCTGGTCTGGAATCATCATGTTTCAATTTATTACTTTGGTACCCACGACCAACACTTTAATGTCTAGTACTAAATTTCACTGTGCGAGATTTTATTGATAATGAGTTGTATGATTTATTTCGTCCATGGATTAATGTCACATGGTAATGTGGTTTAATTGAGCATGGGACACTTGGCATCGACATGCTGTAGTTGTTCTGCTGCTTTACACCTTGCAACATCTTGGCCATTGATCATGGCAGCCTTAGATTCGTCAGATATGGTCCCTCTAAAGTATTTAGGGTAACTACTCACCTGGAGTGCAAAAATCCCATCTAATTTTCCCATGCTGGTGATCGAAATTCACTTTGCAACATGTCTTGTTGTTCTTATCATTCTTTACCTGCTCGACTCTGGTTGAGAATTGTAATTTATGGAGGTAATCCACTGACCACCATGCTACTTCTGTCCTCCAGATATAGGTAACCATTCACCTTATCCGCAACTTAGCTATTTGGTGAGAGTTTTATCCTTACGCATGAAAAATCATTTGAGTTGATCTTTCATATTTTATTTGAGTCTTTGGGTTTTCATTACAGCTTATACATCAAGGTTTTCTTCTTGCTATGGATTAAATCAAGGTCTATGTTTTCCTGCTGTCGGAACTAACTTATCCTTTGTATTTTCTTGTGAGCTAGAGGAATTACTGTGCTTGCCTCTTCCAGGTACAGGTTCAGCTTCACAAGCCTTACTAGGAAACCAGGGCTTGGCGACTCAACAAAATTTCAGGTAAATATGCCTCTTTACTGGAATTTTTTGTGCTACCTATTTCAATTACCTTGTTTGCGCATGTAAGGATAATCTACCCGGGTCATGGTATATTTTCTCTATTGCAGAAATAGATTTTGAAACTTTGTTCAAGGACATGATTCTGGTTCTTTCTTCCATTCCCTTGTCAGCTTACTAGGTAAAGCCCCAACTATTTTCCAGTTCCGATTATTTGTTCTTAAATCAAATTGATTTCTACATTTGACTAAGGCAAACCCCCTTGTGATTCTAGGGTGCCTCAGGATTTTATAACTCTGGCATAATACCATTAGAAATTCCAACATGATCCATCATTTGACCTAAGGGTTGTTATAATTTGACTGTCCGAGCTTCTGAGCCTCGACCTATATGTATCTTGATATTTATTTGGACATTCTATTAAGGTTAACTATGCCATCTCTCAAGCCCTTACTTCGATTCATTCTTATGAAACTCGAGTTTGTTATTGTTTTGGGTTTAGCTTAGGCTTTCTATGTATCTTGAATGTAATTTGGTTTTCGTGAGAACCTTGCTGGGGTATTATTCTCAGTTGCACATTTCTATTTATGAACAAATTGACAGAGTGTGGGAGATTTTGTTTAATGTATTGTTTCATATCTACTATGTCAAATCTTTAATAGTTATACATAAAATTCTGTTCTTTAAAAAAGTAGTTATCGACATGGATCCTTTTACGATAGATCCTGTTGCTTTAATATGTATCTTAAGGATGTTTATCTTTACAAAGATTGCCATAATACATGTTATTTATTTTGTAACTGGTAGATTAAAGTGTAAATGTATTCATGTATCAGCCTAGGGACTGTGGCCCTTGCCTTATCTCCACAAGGCTTGGGACAAAACCCCAGTGCCCTTTACAGTTCCATTATCTCATTTTTGTGCTTAAGTATTCATGCATATGTTCAGCATTGGTTTTCCTTAAACCATAATTTCGACAGTTTCTCTAATTTTTGTGGTTCAGGATTTTTAAATGAAAAATCGCAGTATACCATTTGTTTTTACTCCTGGCCTATTTTAAAATCTACTTGATATTTTTCCTGTATTATAAACTCTTTTAGGTTCTACTCCCTCTTGCGACATACATAATCTCTTTAAAAATCATAATTCGATAATACAAATTCTAAGTAGATATTCTCTCCGCGTTTACATTTAAATCATATTTCCATTCCATAAACAATCTTAGTCTATCAAGCAAGTCTCAGTCTATCAAGCAATAGAATAGAAAAGCAATATAATTTCATTTATACTTATCTCAATATCTATTTTGATTAATTGATTTTCCTCCCAACCATGAGAGATGCAATCACATCCTCTGCTCCCCTCGTGCTCCATCCTAGAGCCTTAGGCAACAATCAATAATTTATGAGAAGATAGACCTCAGGATTTCCAAATCTAGTCTATACATCTCAGGGTGTAGAGGTCCAATAGCTAACCTGCAGGCTCTGGACAACCCCTAGCAACTTGCATTTGGTTTACCCTTCACTTCTCTCTGAACATAATCCCTTTCCCTCTTCAGGATTTCCATTAAATCCTTTTTTCCTCAGAGGTTAACTGTCAAAATTGCCTCTATTTTTACTCTGGGATCTGGGCAAAAATTAACATTCAGTTAATTCATAAAACCATCCATATTTCCTTTATTATGATTAAATTCAAAATCTACTAAAAAATATCATATTCGTTAGTTAGCTTAATTAAAAGAAATTTTTAATGTATCATAAAGTTTATTTTATTATTTCAATTCATAAAACAGGTGTTACAAAATGAGCTATAGGTCCTCCTCTTCAAAGACATAGACTATCTAGAATTTGAACATAGACTATCTGGAACAAAAATCCAAGTCATTTTTGGATTAGTTTGCATGTTAGTGGTTCAGAATCTGGCAAGAGTGTAAATGTTAGGGTGAAAAATCTGCCAAGAGTGTTAATATATTTAATCCTCTTAACAAAGATCCTAACAATAAGTAATTATAGTCATTGAAATCATTGATAAATAAAACAAAACATTATTAGTTCAAGGCATAAAACAAAACATATTAAGTGTAGGCGAATTGTGTTCACATCAACCAAATGCAACATCAGGGATGAAGAAAATTGAAAGCTCGTAGCAAGGGGATACATAACTCTCATAAATTTTATGTTTTTAAAGATCCGACCTCTCACAAATATAAGGAGGATTCAAAGTAAGACTTAAATAAGGTAGTTCCCATTGCATTTCATCATTCTTGAAATAATATTGTTATAAGTAACTGCAATATATGAAGATTGTTTTTCTAATGTTTGTTGTTTATATTTATAATATTTCATTTGATATGAAAACATAAGAAAGGTACAAAATGTACAAGTTAAGGTGGAGTTGAATCTATGAAATTTGCAGTGTTTCACTTTATGTACGCGGGTTTCATGAACTCAATCCCTGTTTATAAGAATTTCCTTACAGACAATCACATATGATTTTTCTCTCATAGAAAAAAATGAGAGAAAATCAAGAACATTTTCTGACATGTTGTTGACAATTATGGGTATAGCCTACTGTTATGGTATTGTGTTATGATTTTGACATTAATGATTATCTAATTTACGGAGATGCTTTGACGAAAGAATTGATGTGGTCAGACTTGACAGTGAACATGTATCACACGCTCAAGGGGGAGCATTAGCCCTACTACTAATGATGCATTATTGGAATTATGATTCTTTAATACTTGTGATGCTCATGTAGCATTCCTAATGATGTTATACTATTTTTATGATACATGAATTTCTTATGATGAGATTATGGATGAGCCCTCATCATATTTTGTATAAGATTTCCTTTATCTGCACACATGGAGTTGATGCATGACTAATGATTCAAATATGAGTAAAGAACATTCACATATTTTTTTTGATGACTATTGTCATGAATGATGTGTATTGTGCTTGATTCGTACACATGTTACACCGTGATGGAATAATTCTAAAACATGAAGACCTTTGTGATAAGATATCATAGGGATGACTGGTTGATTCATATTGATTATCGATGAAGTGGCTCTGGTATGATAACACTTCTTGCATATTGGGGCAAGAATATGTTGTTGTTGCAAGGTTCATGAAGACATGGTTATTGATATGCTTATGATACAACTGTTGGATGATACTTGGAGACATGGCTACGTTTCCTTTTCTTACTGATTAGTTCTCAAATATGTTGTCGATGCATGTCTATGGTGTTTACTCATGCTATATGATATGATACTTCATTCCTCTATCTTATTTCATGATGATATACTTGGTTCCCACATATTTTTCCTTGAAGAACATGGTTTCGGGTTATTCCTACAAAGGGAAAAGGGAAATTTGTCCTTGATGAATTTAAGAGAGTGAGTTGATATTTGATCTCTATGGAAAGATATTATG
Source organism: Pinus albicaulis (assembly GCA_034641835.2). NCBI lineage: Eukaryota > Viridiplantae > Streptophyta > Pinopsida > Pinales > Pinaceae > Pinus > Pinus albicaulis. The sequence continues at coordinate 155,008,737 of CM076584.1, read as the reverse complement.
ATGTTGATCACAGTTTTATAATATTGAAAATTATTCATGATGTTGCTCATAGATACTTATGTTGCATATCCTATTCGGTATATGATGGTTGTAGATCATGGTCTTGATCTCTCACTATTGAGTTATTTTGGTCTTTGTTATAAATGACATATCTCTCATTTGATGTAAAGGTCATGTAAGGAGCAACGATGTAACCCTTGTTATATTTAATCATGTATGGACTTTTTAGGTCATGCCAAATATGTAAACCCACTTGGTTGGGTGTTTGTGCCAAATATGTAATACTACTTTGTTTGGTGGTTGAGTCAAACATGTAACCCCAATTAATTGGGTGACTGATGTAAGTATGAGTCCATGGTGATAGGAATGGTCATACTCAGTTGAGTTATAAATTCATGTACTTCATTGGAAATATATCTGAAGATTCAAGATGTGCTTAGGGGGAGCATGGTCAATATAGTGCATATCAGATCTACAGAGCTCTTGTATTTACAAGGGAAGAGAAACCTTGTTTCCACATTCATCCACCCTTTTCCCTTGATGTCAAAGGGGGAGAGTAACTTGGCGTTTGAATAATTTTTATGTAGAGGTGTCTAAGAGGTATCTACAAATTGTGGTGAAAAAACACCAACATGGTTTCCATCAAGTCTAGATGGGGAGATTGTTGGCATTATGATGTGATGCATTGTCCTTCATGGCAACCTACTCAATCAGTTTACTTTCTGTAGAAACCTACTTGATTAATATGTAAACTTGATATATCTTCAGGCGAGTTTGGATTTGAGAAAGAAAGAAATGCTAGTGAGTGACAGAGGAATGATGAAGGTAAAGTTTCAAGAAGTATACATGGGTTCAATGAAGCCAAGTTGTGTAGATACAGAGGTTAGATGAAGGAAATCCGCATATACATAGGTGTATAGTCAAGTTCAATGAAGCCAAGTCATGTACATATGCAGGTTCGATGAAGTGAAGCAGTGTATACACAGGTTTGGTGAAGAAAAGTCGTGTACACACGTGGATAAGAAGACGAAAAGTCGTGTACATGCTTGCACACTATTTTATCAATACCAAGGGCCCTTACCATGGTATTAACCCACAAAATTGAGTGCAATAGCAACTATTTTACCTCGTCCAAGAATTCCATCGACACTTATGTGGTTTTGGCTCATGGCATTTGCTAAGGCTCTAACTATATAGGGAGGTGAATATCAAAGTGCTAAGTGTGCATAACTAAGGGTAATGAATGAATACTTCAATCTGAAGTATATTTTTATGGTATGGGCTATAGTTGATTGATAGATCTAAAATAAACATGCACTCATGAATACAACGATGGATCAGGATCTCTAGACCTGAAATGAGTATGTATTTACATGATCTGTTTATGAGATGTTTAGATATGTGGCCTAGTAGATGTTTTTTCAAGTGAAGGTTACAATCTTAGAAAGTTTGAAGCTATGAAGTATTGCATAATCCTGAATTATTTATATATCTATACGTGGATTTTACATCAGGAAGATGTATATACACACAAGTTTGGATTTGCAAAGTAACGTATATTTTTAGTAATATGTTGAGATCTATACGTGAGTTAGTTTTCAGATAAGTGCGTACATACAAAAATAATTCTACTGGAAGGCACGTATGCAAGCCAGGGTTTTGCTGAATAATACTGAAGAAAATGTCTGATCTATTTTGTTGTGTTTTTGTTTTATGTCAATGATTTCTTCATATAGATCTGGGTTGTTTAAATATTGATTATGATGCTAGTTGATTGTGATTAAATATCAGTGATTGGTTGGTTGAGTGATGATTCAGTGAATGATTTTGTACAATTATATGTTTCAGTTTGATATTGGGCTTAAATGAGTGTAGTGGGTCCAATCAAAATATGATGAAAAGAGGCCTACAAAGAGTGATGTATTGAAGCTGGTGGATGCAATGTGAAAATTTACGAAAATTTTCTTGCGGTGGTACTGAGGGTTGGAGCCTTCAGTGAGGAAGTCAAATATTCCTGCCAGTAGGAGCCTGTGATCAGATTAGGGGGTTGTAGCTCCCTTCCAATAGTGGTTGGTAAAGGAGATCAGGGGGCTAGATCTTGCTTCCAATAGCGGCTAGAGAACGAGTGAAGGTAGAAGCCCTCTACAGGTGGGTGCCCGTGTTCTGGTATGTGTATGCGCCAGTACAAGATTGTATGTTGTTTTATATATAATAAATATTGAATACAAAGATGACAATAATGGTGTTTTTCTCCAACATTGGGTTTCAACCTTAAATCCTGGTGTTCAGGTGTGTTTCTTATGTGTGATAATTTATTTTTTTCTTACCGCACATGTTTACTACTTAATAAATTTCTGATAAATCATTGACGCACTAATCTAATTAAAGTTACTAAAGATTTATCTGAAATATAAGTTCACTTGGCATGCGCTAGTTTCCTGAAAGAAAGTCACGTACATACGCTAGTTGGCTTGAATAAAGTCGCGTATAGAATTCAGTAAAGAAAAGAAAAAGTCTATGTGAGTTTTAAAAGATTGATTCATCGCCCCCTCTTAGCATTTTTCCCAACAACGATGACATTTGCGGGGGTGGCAGGGGTGGAAGCCTGCTACCATATTTAATTCTTTTTGACTCTTTTATGACTATATAGTCAAAAATATTCCACCAGAAAATAAGAGATTTTAGGAAAATAATGTAGGATACAAATTTTCCGTTCTGACTGCCAAATTTATCGTACCGAGATTTTGCCAATTTGTTACCTCGTTAAGGCTGCAGGTTGGCTAAGTTCGACCATAAATTTGGCCAGCTATAACTTGAGCATACTAAATCAGATTTGAGTGAAGTTAACACCATTGGAAGTGTGGAGACGAGAAACATGACCTGGTCCTATTTTTCAATCCCACACAATGGTTTTGATTTTTGAGTTATTTTAAGGCCGCATGTATTTTTGGATCCACCTAGATCATTCATCCCCATTTAAGAGCTTTTATACCACCAAAATATTTATCACTCAACTGGTAAGTGAGTTAATTTCTCCCTCACTTTATCCTTTTCCATCCATCGAGCCTTAAATGGATGCATTCCTTTGAAACCAATATGAAGGTACTAGACATATCCCCGTTATGAGGTCCTAGTCTTATTATCAAGAATGATGTCCTATGGTAGTTTTTCTACGTATTTAGGTGCAAAATCATCCACCACAGGAACCTGTCCAAACTATTTGATGTTCATGATGAAAGGAAGGTCATGAAGCTTCAAGTTTTCAACGTTCACCGCTGAGTACATCTGCATGTATGTAGGAAAATCAAGATGAAAAACATTGTCTCCAATATTTTCCAATATGGTGAATGGGCCATATCGGATTGGTATCAATGTCTTTCCTTCCCCTTTAATTCTATCCTTGCTGATGTCGAGCCACACTTTGTCCCAAAACTAGAATTGGTGATCAACTCGGTGCTTGTCATGTCGTGATTTTTATCGAGCTTCACTTTTCTCCAACTGATATTTCATTTACTGGTGAGTCATCTATATCCACTAAATGAACTTCCGTGCTTTTTCCCTATCATTTTTCCCACTGGAATCTTCATCTCTCCTAAATACCATATCTAAGGTATCCTTTGGAAAATATCCAAAGCATGTCTCGAACGGTGAGCTCTGAGTCGATGAATGTACTCCTCGATTGTATACATGTTGTAAATAATGAAGTTTCTTGTCTCACAACTTGGGATGTTTGCGACAATAGCGTCAGAGTAAGTGTATCACTTTGCGGTTGTTAACCTCTACTTTTCCATCGGTCTACAGATGAAATTCCATCCTCCTCTTCAGTATGGTGTTCATCATTCTCTACAAATGCATCCGAAACTCTCCAAGTAAATGAGAGTCTCAATCATACACAATGGATGTGGGAAGCCTGAAATGGACTCATACAAATTCTAAGAAGATATGAGTAGTATTCTCTGTAGTGACCCACTTTTTACAAGAAATTAATACAAAATGTTTCTAAATTTGTGCACAATGACATAAAAATAGTCATGACCTCTCCTAGACAATGGCAAACTAGCTACAAAATCCATTGGAAAAATTTCCCATAGACGACTCAGAACAATGAGTGGTGTCTAGAGCCCTAACTTTCTACTATCGACCTGAAAAAAAAACACAACACACATCCCCTTACATATTGAATCATAATACTTTTCATGTGAGGCCAAAAGGAAAACCTTTGTAAATGACACAAAGTATTTTCTACACTAAAATGAACTGACACAAGGTAGGTATGTTCCTCTTTCATTACAAGTATCCTTTCATTGGTGGGAATGCAATTTTTTCCAAGATGGTACAAAAATTTCCCCTACGATCGAAAAATATCCACCTACGATCCATGCATCAGTTTGAATAATTCTCCTTAAAATCATCATCATCAACATATAGTTAGACATAATTTTCAAAAGATAAAGAATCATTTTTCAAAACGATAGATGCATAAACAAGAGGGAGAGAAATAATATCTACCACTTTATTGTTGATGCCCATCTTGTATTTTATTAGCAACTGCAACTGCTAAGGGAATCCCATCCATTTGAAGTGACATGCTTATTGAAGCTTGCTCTGTGACTGAACATACTAGAAGGGATGGTGATCTATGTGAATGATGGTCTCCTTGTTGATCAAGAGTTCTTCCACTTCTTCAATATTTGGACCAAGATATACAAATCCTTTTCATATCTGGGATAATTCACCACATCTTGGAACAATGTCTATGAATGGTAACATATAGGTTTCCTTTGTTGCATCAATACTTCTCCCATGGAATATCCACTAGAATCTGTCTTGATTTCAAAAGGTTGATGGAGGGTAGGTAAGGCCAAAACTGGTGTGATGGTGATCTTCTATTTCATTTATGAAAGGATTTATGTTTCTTTCCTCCCCACTGAAAGTTTTTCTTAACACTCATCAATGGATGTAAAGGGGATGCAATGACGAAGAAGTTGGTAGTGAATATCCTCCAGTATTGTATTTCACCCAAAAATCTATGAACCTATGTAACATTGGTGGGTTAAGGCCACTTTACAATCACATAAATTTAGCTGTCTACCACTGATAATGTGACTCAAGTAAACCAAATGGGTCCTACCAAATTAACACTTTTACATTTTGACATACAATTTTTCTTTTTGAAAAACATCAAGCACCTTTTTAGCATGACACACATGGTCATTCCATGTCCTACTGTAAACAAGAATATCATCAAGATACACTAGTACAAAATCATCAAGAAAAGGCTTGAATACATCCTTCATCATCCCCATGAATGTGGATGGAGCATTGCATAGTCCGAATGGCATCACCAAACATTCAAATAATCCATATTTCGTCTTGAATACAGTATTTTTCACCATTATTTGTTTGAGTTATCTGTAGTCTATGAACATCCTACATGTGCTATCATTTTTCAGCTTCAACACGATATTTGAGTAGCATGGAGAAGATCTTGGTCTTCTGACCCCTTGGTTCAAAAATTAATACACCTGTTTATTTATCTCCTCCACCTTAATGGCTGAAGACTTGTACATACCAATGTTGATTAATGGAGCATCTTGCTACAAGAGAATATCATGTTGGATCTCACACTTTGGAGGCAACCCACTTAGTTCCTGAAAAATCCCATAATAGCTATAAAAAAATTCAAACAATTCATCTTTATTAGTGGGATCACAACCTTTGAAAGCATCAAATGTCTCTGCATATTTTTCTCTCACAACCATGAGAATGTACCCTTTTTTGGAATTCGACAACCTCTTCATATGACCTACAATTACAATATTGGCATTGATTTTGGTACGATGAGCTCTAACCATGTATTCCAACTCATATTTCATGAGATGATACTCTTTTTCATGGAGAAAAGAAATTGCTTTCCTGTGATACAAATATGGAATCCCCAATACCATGCCATACTTATCCAAATGGATCACATCAAGATCAACCTCATCTACTAGTTTAGATGTAATCACAAATCTAGCCTTACGTTGTTTGGTTACATGTAGTTTGGATTTCTCACACGGCCAACCAAGAGGGTAAGGTTTCATATAAGGCTTGGTTTCTAATAAAAATTTCTTAACCAAGGATTATGAAATGAAATTTAATTTTGATCCCAAATAAAACAAGGTTTCCACTTTAGTATGCTTCATTAATAATATAATGTGGAGCAATTCAGTCCTCTCTTGTTCATTAAAAAGAGACTCATTTGAATAATTTGTACTTGTATTTAATTTATAATTTTTTCTAGAATGAAGAGAAATATTACTTTTTATTCCTATTTTTTTTTTATCTTAGTTCCGTTACGAGAATCAAATCCAAGGTCCCGTTGCATGGTTGCCACCATATTTTTCTTTTCCTTTCCAAGGCTTCAACTCCAAATGAAACTTCCAAAATGTTCATCATCATGGCCTTATTTCTTGTAATATGTGCAAGATGGCTTCGCTCCTTCCTTCTTCTTGGTTTTAGTTTCCTTCTTTTCATTTCCCTTGCCTTTTCCTTTGAACTTTCCATTATGAGGTTCAAAAGATGGTTTCTTTGACTGATCTTCTTTGTCAATATTTTCCTGACTTTCGAGGTTAATGTCTTCAAATTGGCCGAATAAATAGTATTAGGCTCAAATATTAACAAAGAATTCCTAATGTAACTATGTAAAGCACAAATATACTTTGTTACAGTTTCGGGTGAATAAAACGAAATGGGAAAATTCAATGCTTGTTTTCTAAACTCTATGTGAAGCTTTGTAAATTTTTACCCTTTCCTTTTCCTAAATATTTCCATTCCATTAAAGCATTTTTTCAATAAACAAAAGGATAAAACTAATATTTAATGCAAAAAAATAGGACCAAGAATAAAGGATATTACCCAAGTTTTTTCTGCCTTTCTACAATTTTTTCTCCCACCAAACGAGAGCAGTGCCACTCATATGAAGGATGCTAACTGGATCTTTTCCTCATCCTCCTTGATATGATGAAACAATAAATTTACTTTAATCTGTCTAATCCAATTGTTAAGTTTCTGTACTTTAAATTCTCCATTATATGTGGGAAAAACAAACTTTAGATCTAGCTTAAAAAATGACTTCTTAGATGCATTTTTATGATGCTTGTTAGAATTATGAGAAGAGGAAGAAGAAGACATTTCACAGGTGGATGGAGAGGAATGAGGTTATCCTCCTCCACCTTCATGGTATATCTATGCATGATCCTCACGCTCTTTCATCTCATTTCTGATTGTATTCTCATATTATGCAAATAACTTGTCAACCTTGTCTGCCATGTTGAAGAAGGCCTTGCAATAATTTCACTCTTCTTATTCTCGTGCATCCTCATCTACCATGTTTTATATTTGTGAAGCACTCCCTACCTCGGGATGAAAGGATTCAAGTTTTCCTTCATGTATTTGCAACTTGTTCCTGGTCAGCATTCACTCATGCAACTCACATCAAGAATACTTGCTCCAATACAAAACTTGAGCCATATATTTTAACTTCAAGGATGCATTCAGAATTACATATAATAGAGCATATTAACAAAGTAACTTAAACCACATAAAATAAGTGGAAATCATAATAAAAAATGAGATCAAAGAGACAATGATTTGATTTTGGATTTCACCCAATGTGGGCTACGTTTCTGGGCCCTGCTCATAAGTGGTGAGAACTTCTTTCATTAGGTGGCTCAAAGAAATCAATTACAAGAAAATTTACAAAAATGACCCTTATACCTACAATTCAGATGATGTCCAGAAAATAGAAACCTCTTCTGGAGAAAACAACTACATAGATGAATTCCTAACATGAAAACATGCAAAAATATTATAAATTTGTCAAATTCCGACAATGGCACCTCTGGCCCTATAAGGGAATCTTTTGAGCATATTCTAGATTCCCTCGCTCAGGGTTCCACTTCCCCTATTCTCTCCTTGTTTGAATCCACTCTTCACCAAGATTCCCCATTAGAATGCATTTGAGTGGGTTAAGTATCGTGTGGTGAGCGGAGCCACCAATGTGGGCAATTGGCCCATTGGTGGTAGAGGTGCGTAACATGAGGGTGTTTCCTCATTCGAATCACATTGCATTCGTATTTTTTGTTTTATTTAATATGTGGTTCCCATTTGTTTCAAAGGTTACAATATAACATGACCACCATTTTAACATATGCCTTGCCTTTTGGTTTTGGACCACTCGAGAGGTGGGTCAACCATATTGGCCAGGTAGGTTCAAACCCTGTTGACCCCAATACTATTTATAAGTGGCATGGGGGGTCCACTTATGGTGGCCCACCCATAAATTATAATATATATATATGATATATATAATGTAGTATGTGGTTGGCCACCGATCTTAAGATATATATATATATATATATATATATATACATATACATATATATATCTATATGTATGTATGTATGTATGTATGTATGTATGTATGTATATATATATACATATATATATATATATATATATATATATATATATATATATATATATATATATATATATATATATATATATATATATATATATATATATATATATATATATATATATATATCATTGGTAGGTAAGGTGGTACCACCACCCCATTTACTAATTTTTGATTTTTTTTATTATATAGTCAAAAATATTCCACGAGAAAACAAGAGATATTAGGAAAATTAAGTAGGTGAAAAATTCTCCCATTCCGACCACCAGATTTCGTGTGCCACTATTATGCAAATTTGTTGCCTTGTTATGACTTTCACTTGGCCAAGTTTGACCAAAATTTTTACCAGCTATAACATGAGCATACGAACACAGATTTGATTGTCTTCACATTGTTAGAACTAGCCTAGATCCATCTTAACTTTGGATCTATCAAGCGGTGAGAGGGATCGAATCTCTCGAGGCGCAAACCTCTTTTTTGAGTGAAAAACTTGAGGAAAGGTTTGCACCTTAAGAGATTTGATCCCTTTCGGTGCTTGATAGATCCAGAGTTAAGATGGATCTAGGCTGGTTTTAGTCATGTGGGACCAAGGAAAAATTTTCAATTTCAATTTTAAATTTTCTTAGTTACCTAGGTTTGTTGAGATGATAAATATTGTAAAATAACTTTAATGATGAAAAATGATGAAATAATTTTTTTTAATGCAAAGTGGCAATGTAATAATATTGACTGATAGAAAATGTGAATAGTAAGAATGTAGTAAATTACAAATAGCCTTCATTGTGATCAATATCAAACTATTTTCTTCTACTATTCTTATTGTCACCCTTGTTAGTTTTGTCATCTTTTCATATCGATTGTATGAAAAAGGAAGTTGATATCATAAATCAATTAAATATTTATCTCAAGATCTTGTAGCAAACATCATACCTTGTCTCTCTTTCTCTCCAATATTACTAGGTTTAATTACTATAACACAAAAATAAATCTACATTGTCAATAATTATTTGTGCTTACACTGAAATGAATGCAAATTATTAATCCAATGAATTTAAAATTAATGTACCATCATACATCCAATTACATTAGATCATAAATCAACATCTACACTAAAATCAATGCATCTAATGCAAAAAATCAAATAATATTATAAAACAACATCTACACTGAAATCAATGCATCCAATGCAAGTAATCAAATAGGATTAGAAATCAACATCTACACTCAAATAAATGAATCTAGTGCAAGTAAGCAAATAAGATTAGAAACCAGCATATACACTAAAATCAATGCATCTAATGCAAGCAATCAAATAGGATTATAAACCACCATCTACATTGAAATCAATGCATTTAGTGAAAGCAATAAAATAGGATTAGAAATCATATATATTGAAATCAATGTATCTAGTGTAAGCAATCAAATATATTTAGAAATCAACATCTACATTGAAATTAATGCATCTAGTGCAAACAATCAAATAAGATTAGAAATAACCATCTACATAGAAATCAATGCATTTAGTGCAAGAAATCAAACAGGATTAGAAATCATCTACATTGAAATGAATACATCTAGTGCAAGTAATCAAATATCATTATAAATCAAAATCTACACTAAAATAAATGCATCTAGTTCAAGAAATCAAATAGGATTATAAATCACCATATACACCGAAATCAATGCATCTATTGCAATATATATACTTCCCTCTCTCCCCCCTCCATATATATCTATATGTCCCTCCATTGTCTCTTTATCTCACCCCCACAAACACACACTCTCTCACTCCATATTTATCAATCACTTTGTCCCTCCCTCCCTGTCTCCATTTATCTTTTCCTTCTCTTCACCTTCCATCTATATCTCTATCTCCCTTTGTCTCTCTAACCCCAAAACATACACTCTCATTCTCCAATATATATATATATCTATCACTCCCTCCTCCTCTCCCCATCTCTCTCTCTTCCTCTTCTTTCCCTCTCCCTCGCTTATATCTCTCTTCCCTCATACTATCCTCTCTCCCTCTCTCTCCATATTCCTTCTCTCTCTCTCTCTCTCTCTCTCTCTCTCTCTCTCTCTCTCCAGCTTTGAATCTCTCTATATTTTTTCTTACCTCCCCCTCTCCCCCCCTCCATCTCCATCATTCTTTCCCTACCTCTCTCCACTCTCTCTCTTCCTTTCTCTCCTACCTCTCCCTCTCTATCTTATCCTTCCAAATTTGTTAATATATGTGTCGCTCTCTCTCCTTCTCTCCTCCCTTCTCTCCATATATTCTTCTTTATCTCTTTGTCTCACCCCCAAAAATACACACTCTCTCTCCATCTCTCCCTTGTCACTCTCTCTCTCTCTCTCTCTCTCTCTCTCTCTCTCTCTCTCCCATACAATCCTCTCATTCCCCCCTCACTCTCTTCCTCTCTATCAAGTCATCTCTCTTGTCCTAGATGTCTCTCACTTTCTCATCTGCCTCTATCTCTATCTTTATCACACACACACTCTCTCTCTCTCAAATCCTCTCTCTTCCGCCATCAATCTATCTCCCTCTCCAACTATGTTATTATATCCTTCCCTTTCTTCTTATATCTTCTTCTTTACTCCCTTGTCTCAATCACTCCTCCTATGTCTCTTTATCTCACCCTAAACATACATACTCTCTCTCCATCTCTCTATTGTCACTCCCTCTCTCTCCACTTCTCACTCTCTATGTCTTTCTTCTTCTCTCTCTCTCTCCCCTCCTCTCATCCTCTCTCTCTCTCTCTTTCCCCCCTCCACCATCTCTCTCTCTCTACCCTCCAATCCTTTATCCTTCTCTCTCTCACCCACCTCCATCTTTATGTATCCCTCTCCCTCTCCCTCTCTTACCCTTCTCTACCTCTCTCACTCCTCTCCCTCTTTCTCTCTTCGTTCCTCCTCTCCCCTCTCCTTCATTTATCTCCATATCTCCTTTGTCACTCCGACTATTTCTCCACCTCTATCATATATCTTTGTTCTTCCCTCCAATATATATCTAGAGTTTATATATATATATATATATATATATATATATATATATATATATATATATATATATATATATTATAATATATATATATATATATATATATATATATATATATATTATAATATATATAACAAATTTAATAACTTTATATTAATACAATAATATATTTAATAATAATAATCGGAGTTAAGATGGATATAATTAGATGTTAATTTCTAATCCTATTTGATATATTTTTATTTATTTAACTTACCTATTTATACCTCTTTTATGTTTATTTACTTACCATACCTCTTTTATAAATATGGTATTTTGCCCATGGTATTTTCCCCATGGTATTTGGCCCATGGGCTTCACCTAAATAAAACCTCTTTTTTGAGTTTTGTAAATATAGAGGTTTATGGAGTAAATATAAAAAAAAAGGTTTTATTTATTTACCATATCTTATACCTCTAGTTTATTTATATTTTTACTTATTTACCATATCTTTTTTTAGTGTTCGTAAACCTCTACATATATATGATATGTTGATGGTTTGACTTCCATATGATTAATTTTATTTTTGAGTTATTTTAAGGCCACTTGTATTTTTGGATCCACCGAGATTAGTTAAGATACATATTCAAATATTTTATTTATGTCTTAGATTCACATATTTTATAAAAATTAGTATGGAAGGAATTAAAAACCTCCTCCATACTAGTTTGTAATATAAAGAACAAAGGAAAAATATAATGAGCATAGTGGGAGTGATATTCATGATGTTTTATATTGTTTTTTGTTTTTTATTTTTTTATTAATTTTTCGGCTTCCACTAGATCATAATTAAGTCGTACAAAAATGAAAATCTTATTGTTGTGGCCTCCCACAAGGGAAACATGACCAATGAGAGTGAATATACTTTAAATTTATTCTCTCAATCAAAATAAGCCAACTCAAAACTACAACATGACTATTACTGGGCCATGGTAGATGTTTGACAAAGTTCTCATGGAGGTTTAAAAATATTAGTCGAGTAATATAGAGAGTCCACATATTTAAAACATTATTAAACAACACAAAATTAAGGTCATAATACATAAAGATAAAATTATAATTAACCAAGGTGTTCATTATTCCTAAGAAGAAGTAGCGAAGACAAAACCCTATCTGCTTGGCCCTAATGGGGACTAAATCCCAAACCAAATATGTATCTCAATCTATTTAAATTAGGTGTTCATATTGACATGGAAAAAGAATAGAGGATTTCATATCTACTAGATATCATTGAGATGAAAAACAATTTCATTATAGTCCTACTACTTTTCCTCCATGACATGACCAAACATTGTTTTATCTATGAATATAGAATTCCGGAATAGAAGTATGGGTTTCTATGACCCCTAAGATGTTTGGGATTGGGGACCCAACCTGAAATTTTAGCCTAAACCTTTAAATCCGAATGGTAATTCTAGTCACAAGCCACCTGAGGTTCGAGCAAACAATTTTTCTCTTGAATTTCCAGGGGGAGTTTGAATGGTAAATTTTTAGCACAAACTACAAAGCGGGCCTGATATTATGCTTGAAGCCTGCTGTTAAGAACTCACCCACCACTGCCACACCTCTGGTGCATGTTTTGTCACATCATGCTACTAGGTAAAGTCTAGTTCATTGGTATAGGTGACCTAGGAGAGAAGATGGGTATGGAAATTAACATCAGAGTGGTGCATATGCAAATCATATAGGAAGAAAAAAATCAATATATGGAATGTAAAGTGCAGAGAGGGCCAGGGAAATTGTAAATATGAGTAAGGAAAAAAATTAGGAAATAGAGGGTCCTCCTTGATTTGTAGAAGAGAAAATTAGTATCCTCACTAAAAAAAACAAGTTTTTATCTTTTCCCAAGGATATGAGACCAATTTCCTTGACTAAAACACCAAAACCATAAAACTATAATTATGATACCTATAAGAGGAATTGAAATTTCGAAATTTTACCAATAGTCCTAGTGTAGGCACATTCTAGAAGACCTCAATGGAATCCCTATACTGACCTTCCCACCAGCTAATGCTTTGAACGACTACAATCACCCTCATGAAAAATTGATGTTTGCAAAGTATCCAAGCAACAATATAGAATGAAATCTGGAAGGCCCAAGTAGGAATGCCTAGTCCTTCCTTCTTAGGTGTAATACAATTCTAGGTTTACGAAAGGAAATATCCTATAAGTCGCCTGATGTTATGGTAGAGTATCCAGAAAACATCAAGGAAGCTCCATAAATACAAAGAAGGCCTGGTGGTCACATAATTTTCCAATTCAATGCTTTGTTTTAACATAACCCATAAACATGTGTGATTTCATGGGGATGTTTTGCCACACCATCCCCCTCTTTAATTGAAAGGACGACAGTGAGGTGGCATGGCTTGTTCCCTTCATCCTTAGGAGCATCTTTTGACACCCCTATCAGGGTATGATTTATAATTATTTTAATCAAAACTAACCAATTTTATGTATATTATAATATTGAGAAATCGAATGTAGTGATGTTAAGCTTGATTTCCTTTTCTTAATAATTACTCCTGAATATTTAATGTATTATTATTACTTCTTAAGTGTTCTTCATTAAATAATTATACAAATATTCAGGCTTTCAAGAAAATAAAAGAGACAATAAACCCAAAAATTAGGCTCCAAGCTAAAAAAAAAACCCCACAAGTGGGAAAACCCATCAATCCTTCTCTTATAGAATCAGATCAATATGAGATATCCAAGGCCAAGAACAAAACTTCCACAAAAAATTTCAAGTGAAACCCTCCAAGTCACCTTCAATGTCAAAGTCAATGATGGTAAATTTGTTCTAATCTGGTAAACTCCTGAATTTTTGGCCCCTAAAATTTCAGGCCTCCAACATCAAAAAAAATGTAGTCTGTACAGAATCTTGTCCACATTAGAAATTTTAGTAAACAAAATACTTTCTCTCTCCTTTGATTTATGCTCATTTTTCTCCTTCATATGTTTTAGATGTACTTCTTATTATGTGATTGGATGATGTCTCAAATCATTCAAACTGCCTCTTATATAAAACTATCAAGGAGGGTTGAATAGGATGATCTTGGAGGCCCAAGATGACTTGTTCTAAGGAGGGACCACTTGAAACTTTGCGGACTTATTTAATTAATAATAAAATTCAAATTATTTTCTTACAAAAGTCCAAATGGGACTTGACACAGATAAATTTTACCTTTTGACTCATAATAATTTATTTTTTACTCTTTTAACTGTATAAGAATGAAGAACATGCTTTAACCAAAAATAAATAATAATAATGAATATAATAAATACATCAATGATTGTTTTACATTACATTATGAATATCAATACTAGTTACAACTTAAACACTCCCTCTAAACTAGGGTGGTATTCATAATGACTCAATAGAATATTTTCAAGTTGAAATATCCATATAAGAAATGATCCATATTGATAAGAATAAATTATGATTACATCATCATAACCAACATTTGAAAACTATGAAGGCCTTGACAAGTAAGCTCTATATCCCCACTAGATCAAAGCACAATGCTGGGAGACATAAATTTTGACACCACCATCTCTCAAAGCACATACCCCACTTGGGTGTTCACCAAGGTATGTCCTCATAGGACCATTTACTAATCCATTTTCATAATACATGACACAACGAAATTTTATTCCTCAAGAATATTCTTATCTTAGATCAATGTATTTGGCTTATGATAATTAATCTTGGTCACAACATAGATATTAAAAAAATATTGGTCCCATATGATTATCCAATCAACCATTATCCCTACCAGTGTTCATGCACTAGTCTTATGATTGTTGGTCCTCACCATAGTATGTGACACATGGAGAACGCAGTGTCCACCCTCACACCCTCTCAACCGGGAAGGAGAAAACCACAAGTGTAAGATTTTCAAAAAATCACTCATCCTTTTCCATGAAAAGGAACTTCATCAATACATTAGTTACTTGTTCATCTTGTGGAGATCCATTGTAGCTACTCATATCCTCTCTGCATCACATGATAAATAGTTTTTACCTTCCTTTTTTTCTGACAATATTCATATCAAACACAACATGCCATCAAATAGTTCATCAATTTTTTTTACACAACCAAGCTAATTGTACAAAATTCCATGTTCTCTTCCCTCGGAGTGAAACAAAATTATGCTTCATGCTCTATCAAGAAATCATACCAACTTCTAAGTAGATTCAACCATCGGTAGGATTTGTATTCATCATGAACATTTCCAAGTTAATTGATGTGTCCTTGAATAACATAAATGAACCATCCAAGATCTTGCAGCTCCATCTTTCCATCTGAGGTAGGTGAACTTCTTATTTTATTAAGTATTGATTTCAAGGTGCCATAAAGTTGACTTCTTTGATGCATATTTAAAACTTCTTCCTTCTTCTATTAAGATTCAGAAAAAATATTTGTGCTATACTACGATATTTGAATTCATCTATCTATTAATAAATCTTGGATACTTCTTGATGTTACCTGCAAAATTTATTAGAAGACTATGAAAGGAAAAAAAATCGAAAGTGCATCGAAAAAATAACAACAATAATAGTCAAAGAAAGGAGTTGTAGAGTAGTTATCTTTTGAGGAAATTCATGTCTCATTAAACCTTGGATCTATTCACCAACCTTGTTATCACATTAGAATGATGTCATTTCTATAATTTTCAAGAGTTATATCTTCTTATTACAACAAAAATGATTAGCGAGGGTTTTTGTTCCTAGGGTTTTCCTGTTTAAACCTTTGATAGGGTTTACAAACACTATATTCTCCAAAGTATTAAAAATTTTTCATTTAAGAATTGAAAATTATATGAGCATACTAAAGATTTAGTTGAAATAACCCTAGAGATGTTATTGAGAACCCTTTTATTCTTGAGATTTCATTCCTTAATCATAAAACCCTAGTATTTATATGAAAGGAAAGACTTCCAAAATTATCATATCAATTACCTCTAAAATACATCTACACAAACCCTTATATGATTCATTACTATCTTCCATGAAATCATTAGATCATTATCTTAACATTATATGTGTTAGCGCTCAAATCTACCTTAGGCTGAAATAAGGTAAAACTCAAGGCTACATCAAACCACGCTCAGCCTCGTAGCTAGCCCTACGAGGACAGGAGAGGGCTCTCTCCGGGTCTATCTCGGCAAAGGATTTTCAAAGGGGATGAGATGACTTATAATGAACAATGAATACTTATTTTAGGCTAGTAAAGAGATAGGAATGTTTGATTTTGATTTTTTTGTGTTTTTGTTGGAGAAATGGGAAAAAACAATTTTGGGTCCGCGGATAAGGCCAGATCTTTGCAGAATTCGAGTTGGGGTGAGGTAGGCAGTAGTCTTGATGCTTTTTGATTAAGTGTATGGATATATCAGAACGAAAAGGAGCTGAAGAGGGCAAGGGAGAACATGGATCCTCTCCAAACAGGCGAAAACATGTAAAACTAAACAAATTCAAAGGCAGAGCACTGAAACAATGGATTCAACCTCATTTACTCATTCATTTAGTTTCAGAAGCATAAGAAGGGAATGGCATACATTAAACATGAAATAACTTACAATAAAATGAGAGAAAACACCATCAAGAACTGAAAGCCACAAGAATCCCAACAGGTGCTGCAAAACCTCTGATCTTTCCTTAGCCAAAATATGAAAAATATGTACAATAGTGTGCCAAAATCTTTCCCAAGAGTCCAACCTGTAGAATGTCTCAAAAATTACATCATATATACCTCCTAACCCCTTCCCACACCTCTAGGGGTCTAATTCCTCCTTCTAGGAGCATTTCCAACTAATTCTAAACAAAGAACTAGAATATAGGCATCTAAACAACTTGCCTCTAAAAGGGAGGAAACTGATTCTTACATCTGATTTTTACTTTTTTAGGAGTGAATCATCTAGAATAGGTAAAAGCGAGTCAAAGTTACATGCCAACCATCAATTTACATCATGATAACTAAAAAATTTCATCCACAAGCAAAACTGGTTCAACTAGCCGAAATTCTGAACTGGAAGGTGAAAAATTGACCAAAAATCCATATGCGTAGCGCCCCTGAGCCATATGCGTAGCGCACTTGTCAGCCTGATTTTGGGGCACTTCTCGGCATCCAAATTGAGCTCATGATAGCTCGTTGGAAAGCCCTGGACTTTGGCTATCCAACCCAAGTGGAATTTCCCAATTTGGAGCTCATTTTCCCCTCTAAAACTACATTCTCCCAGAAGTACTTCCTGCTGGTGCAAAAGGTGGCAGCAAGGTGGTTTTCATGGTGTTTTTGGGCCTTTTGATCATCCAGAATTTGATGAAATGCTTCGGAAATACTTGAGCATGAATAAATTACCATGAAAAACCTAGAAATATAAAGTTTCCCTTCAGAAAGTGTCCCAAACAAAAGCGAGCACGTCGACGCGCTACTCGTATAGCTGAAAAATCTGTTTTTGGACCAAAATATTTCAAAATGAAAAAAATTTCTCTGAATTTGCTCAAATTCAGAGCGAAGACCCTCCATTATGTATCATGTCCAGAAAATGAAGCCTCGGCCAAAATCCAGAGTAGATCAGGCCTTTTCCGCCGTTTTAGTGCTCTGCTCAACCTCCTCTCAGAATCTTCATTTTTGCTTTGCAGACATGCATGCGAGCCCAATAATGACCTTTCATGTGATGAAGCATGTATTTATCTCTATTGGACTTTGCCAAAAACTTCTCCAGATGAATGATAACATGCGTGAGGCAAAAGTCTCAATCAGCCGGTGTCATATCACCAGGTCTCTTCCGGGCCAATTGTCGATCCTCACGGATTCGCCGCAGCTCATAAAGTGTGTGCTCATCCTCTAGCTATTTGTTGCACTGCTCCAGGTAGTTTATCACCCACTGAGCCCTCTGTAATTTCTCTTTCAGCGTGTCATTCTCGGCCTTTTTCTCCTGGATGATCTCTTCTAGTTTCGAGCTAGGAGAGCTCGCATCAATATCAATGATCGTGAAATCAGTGTCCCGGCCTCCTGATGGGCCCTCATCATGCATGGGCCTCTTTTCCCTGTCCTGAATCTGTACTTGTGCTGAAGAAGAAGGCGAGACCTCTTCCACATCATGTGGAGATAATACTCGCTCTGTTGATGGAGTCAACGAGACCCCTTCCACCCCGGGTGGAGATAGTACTCGTCGTGTAGCTGCAAATAAGGCCCTGTGGCCTCGCTGATATGTCACATACAATGGAGCGCTGATATGCTCGATCTCAGGAATGTCAGGCTGGTGTGAAGGCTCTCCCGCATCATGAACTACCTCGGGAAGCGGTTGTGGTGTTGTAAATAAGTCACGAGAGATGAAATCCTCCCAAGTGATGCCCTGCTGTGTCAACTGATGTACCACTACGATCTTGATCAGCGCATAATGATATATACTTCTATGCTGCTGTGCTGGGGTCTTCTTCTGTACAAAGATCACCATCCTCTCTATGTTGTGATACATGAAGTACGGAATGTTCATCATACGTACCCTCGTGAAATGCATCAACAAACGGACATGGTACGCATAGAGACGCGAGAATCTGCCCTCGCAACTGAAATACCGAATGATGAGTTTCATCAGTGGTGCAAACTCATCCTTCAGGAATCTGAAAGGAAAAACCCTGCTCAGATGCCTCATATACCTAGGTTTGATGTATGGCTCATAGTGGAATTTCTCTAACTGCTGACGTTTGTTCCATTCCTCTTCTATATTTGGTATCCCGGTGGCCTGAGCAATAGTCACTGGTGACAGAATGAAATCTACTCTGGCGAGGTTTACACGGCCATCATGTAAATGTAGAACAAATAGACAAGCTAGTTCACGATGATGTTGGGTTTGTGAGATCATCTCACAGTATTGGAAACATGACTGACGCTGAAAACAATCCATTGCAAGCGGGAAAGCCTGCAATTGAGCCAAAGAAGTAGGCTCCTCCCTGAGATGCTTACCACCTTTGCCACCTTTGTGAGACCTCCGTGGCACATTACCCTCTGCTGTGGAATCACTGTCATACTCCTACTCATAAACTGAATCTGTCTCTGACATGGCTTTGAAAACAAGATGTCTGCAATATGGATGCTGATATAGCTGTAGTGAAGTCAATTGTTTCAATGTATGCTCAAAACCCAAATATGTTGCATATGTACCAAGACATCATAAGAAAATAAATAACAGTGGTAATAGCTTTGTTTTAGTGGATAGGCATAAAAACAGTGTCTGTTTTGGATCACAAGTGAATTTGACAAATAAGTACCAAGTGCAAATGTAGTGTGCAGCCTTTGTAACGCTGGCTAGAATTTGTCAAAGGGGAAAATGAGTATAAGACTGTGTTTGTCAATGGGAAATGGGAAACAATGTGACAATGACCACAGTGAAACAAATAGCCATGACAGTGGTAATATAATGATGATGACAGTAGTAATAAAATGATAAACTGAGAGCATGAGGGTAGTGACACTTTGACAATAGATGCGTAGGTATATATATTAACCATTCAAGCTGGGAAAATCTTCATAAAGCCATCAAGATGTATTCAAAACCCTAAGGAATAAATCTGCTATGAAACATAGGGTTTCACCTCTCCATTCAAATACACTAATTTCCCCACTTCAAAACACCACAATCCTGTTCAAAAATCACTGAGTAATGATTAAAAACCTAATTGCAAGTTGATGGAGCCATTGTGACATCAAACCGGCCGCATGAGCAAAAAAATTTTGGCTCTGTGACTGTGTGCGTAGCGCACCTACCCAACGCGTAGTGCGCACCATACGCGTAGCGCCCGTGTTCTTTTGCAAATACTGGGGAAGCTATATGCGTAGCGCCCCTTATATGGGTAGCGCGCCCCCTGTATGGTTAGCGTGCACCTCCAATGACTGTCCACGGCTATGAAAAACACGACTTCGGCCTTCAACAACACAAGCTCGATTTCTGCCTTGAGGATTTCGTGCAAATGAAATTGTTTAACATGATTTATATGTGAAGAAAATATCTCATCAAATCAGATTTGATTTTGAAATTAATCGATGACCCACTTTTATAATGTTTGGCACTTTGACATTCGATCATTTAATACAATGCTTTTATTTTGGCTTTTCTGAGTTTTGGACTAATAATACTTGGTTGTTTTTGCAGGGATCTGGCATTTGAATTTGGAAAAGATCAGAGGCTTGCTCTGAAACTTCTTATGGTGAAACAAATACAATTATTACAAAAAATGAAATTTGACAATTTCTAGTTCCAAAACAGAGTTTTGGACTAGAAATGTCTTCAAATGTTTTTGATAATAAAAACGTGAAATAGAAATCTTTTGAAACCAACCTCATGGCCTGCGGGCTTTTATTACATGTATGCAAAGGATTTAAAACCCTAGACTCTAGGACTAAAGACTCTTTTTAACGAAACTAATCATTTATGACAATGAATGCAATGACTATGAACTTCAGTGATTTTTGAGGAATTTTAATTAGCCCTGCAGGTACAAGCATGAGGAAACACAAGACAAACAGACCCCCTCGTCAGTAAATGGCATGCCCCTAGCGAAATGCAACGAAGTGGAACGAACGAGACACCTAAGAATGATATGCAAAAAGCGAACTGATCTCTGACGGAGGGCTACAAGGACCGACTCTAACATTGGCTCCAATGGGGATGGTGGCTCCGAGGAGATGCTAAGAATAGCAGATCTCCGGGGGAGTCAGACAGTGCCTTCATCCATTGGGCGATGGAGTCATTATTTCAACAGATAACACAAAACTTTCGATACATTTATTGACTGCAAACTTGACTGAAAAGCGACTGAAACTTGACCAAAACTAACTCGACTCTAAAACTGAAAAGACTGATAAAACTGACATGAAAAACTTTAAACCAACCAACCTCCATCTCCAGAATTATAGCCTTCTCTCCGGGCCCCAGACTGAAGATGAGAGATCAGTACACACTTGCAATAAAACAGAAGTAAAATGATATATACAATGATGATGAAATCAACATAAAATACTCAGAAGTGGTATCGCTTTAGCAGTCGACCATTGATCGGCCCTCCAGGACAATCATCTCCATTCATTTCCTTGAGAAGAAAGGCGTTTTGACCACGATACGCTACAATCTTAAAAGGACCCTTCCATAAATTTTCAAATTTGCCATGCCTTCCCTTATATTCATTCCGAGCATCCCACTTCAAAACCACCTCATCCAGCTGAAACTTATCTGCTTTTGCTTTTCTGTTGTAGATCTTCTTGATGCGCTCCTGCAACTTGAAAGTATTTTGAAATACCTCCTCCCATGTCTACTGTAAATGAATCATCTGATTAATCCTCCGCTGCATGGGATCTTCCTCACTACCAGCTTCCTGAGGCAATTTGACTACCGGGACAGCAAGCGAAGTAGGAAAAACCGTGTCTATCCCGTACACCAACTCAAAAGGAGACATGCCAATAGAATTTTTCTGACTTACCCTATCAGCCCACAATGCATTCACTAATTTCTTGTGCCAGCCCTTTTTATTGATTTCCAGCAATTTCTTAATGATATTCACCAAGGACTTGTTTGAAGATTCCGCCAAGCCATTTCCTTGCGGATGGTAGGCAGTCGAATGTCCCAAGCTGATATTGTACTTATAGCAAAATTCAACCATCCTCTTAGACTTGAAGGCCGCTGCATTATCTGTGATTATCTTACTAGGACACCCAAAACGTGACAGAATATTGTTTTCAAGAAAAGAGATAATTACCGCATCCGTGGCCTGTCGAGTGGGAATCGCCTCGATCCACTTTGTGAAGTAGTCCGTAGCTGTCAATATCCATCTATGCTGTCCGGAAGATGCTGGGTGGATTTCCCCGATGAAATCCAATCCCCACTGCTGGAATGGTGCACTAACTTCAATTGGTTTGAGAGGCAAAGGCTGTAGTTTCTGCTTCCCTTCGAAAATTTGGCATTCGTGACAATTCTTAACAGCCTTGTATACATCTGAAAACAAAGAAGGCCAATAGTAACTTGCCCTTAGAATCTTATTCGCTGTGGTTTTCCAAAACAAATGGCCACCGCAGTCTCCTCTATGAAATTCCTCCAAAAATCTTTTGGCTTCCTCCTCTACCAAACAATTCAATAACATTCCACCAGGGTCTTTCCAATACAATGCAGAATTCAGTATGCAAAATTTTGCAGCTCTCAACTTCAATGTTCTACTCTTATTTCTAGGCATTCCGGGAGGTGGAGACAAATTCTGAAGTACGTATAAGATGTCAGCATACCAAGGGGAAGAAACAAAAATATCAGATACCTGAACTGACGTACTCTCCTCATCTTCATCGGACATGGCAGCGATCAAATTTATATCTAGAGCATGCATATTTGTTTCAGCCATGAGCTTTGCGAGTCCTTGTCCTTTGATCAGTTTAGTCGGTTTAATCTCCACATCGTATTCTAACAACGCAGCGATCCACTTACCCCGTCTTCCTTCTGGATCTGCCTGTACCAAAACATCTTTAACTGCTGCGTTAGGAACATATGCTATAATGTGGGAATGCAGTATATACACACGGAAGTCTTTCAAGGCCTTTACAAGCACAAGTGCTTGTTTCTCAATAATATTGTATTTCAATGCTCCGTCCCTTATAATCTGATTGAAAAAAGCAACGGGCTTCTCAACTCCATCCCTTTTCTGCATTAAAACAGCTGCCAAAGTGTGCTCAGAAGCAAATGAAAACAAAATGAAGTCCTGTGTGTAGTCCGGGCTGATTAAAATAGGGGCTGAATAAAGAGCTATCTTTACCAAATTGAATGATTTCACCGCCTCTTCTGTCCACCTTACCTGACTGTCCTTTTTCAGCATATTCGTGATTTCTCTAAGATGCTCAGCAAGATTTGGAATGAAACGACGCAGAAAATTCATTTTACCATTAAAGGACTGTATTTCTTTCTTGTTCCGGGGCTGCTCAATCTGCTGGATGGCTTCAACACGTGCAGGGTCAACACGGATGCCATATTTCGATATGATGTGGCCAAGGAGCTTGCCTTCATCCATGGCAAAAAGACTCTTTTTCGGATTCAGCGAAATGCCATATTTTCTGCACTTTTGGAAAACAACTTTCAAATGATATAAATGTTCCTCATCAGAATTTGAAAACACAGTTAAATCATCAAGGTAAACAACCAAAAATACATCTTTCTCGTTGGCGAAAGCCATGTCCATTGCACGCTGAAAGGTGGCACCTGCATTCTTCAAACCAAACGGCATTTTTGCATAATGAAATGTTCCCCATGGAGTGGTGAACGCAGTCTTGTCATGATCATCTTCATGCACTAAAATTTGATTGTATCCTGAATAGCCGTCGAGTAGTGACATCCTTGATGCTCCAACTACTCGCTGCAATATATGGTCCATTTTTGGCAGCGGATAATTTTCTTTTAATGATACCTTATTCAAATTTCTGAAGTCGATACATAAACGGATCTCACCTGTTTTATTTCTCACGGGCACCAAATTTGATATCCAATCTGAAAATCGGATAGGCACAATGATTCTTGACTTATACAACCTGTTTACCTCTTTTTCAATCGATGGTAGCAGCTTTGGATTGATTCTCCTCAACTTTTGACGAAAAGGCTTCTGATTCGGTTTAATGGGGATAGTATGCTGAATGATATTAGTGTCATATGTTTTTAAATCTGAGTAATCCCATGCAAAAGCATCAGAAAATGAAGACAACAATTTCACATACTCTGCCTTTACCTTTGGTGACAATGACTTCGATAACTTTACCATCTTGGGATTCTCAGCTATCCCAATATTTACCTCTTCAACACCTTTTTCAGTCGGCCTCAATGTCGGTTTGCGGGCTACATCATCTTGGTCAAAGAGTTCCTCCAAAGGAATCAATCCCTTAGGAATGATGTTATCTTTAAGTTGCAGCACTTCCATTTGATTTATTTGTATATCATCATTACCATCATCATGTTCTGTATCTATGGAGGTGTCTTTAAACTTACCCTTATTCTGCAGAAATTCACTAATCTCCTCATCATCCTGAAAGACTTGCCAACATCGCCGATTGTCTGGAACGGTGGGGCGGTGTTTCACATGAATCTCGAACTTGTTGCTGGAATTCATTGGAATTTTTAAATTGCTTGTTGCCTTAGCAAGTCCATCAGCAACACCATTTTGTATGCGAGGCACACATGTCAAGGTATGATCAGAAAATAACTTCAGAATATCTAAAACTGCATTACGGTAAGCCCTCATGCGAGGATGCTTGGCCTGAAACTCACCCTTAACCTGCTTTATCACCAACTCTGAATCACCATAGACTGCAATCCTTTTCGCTTTCATCTTTCTAAGAATCTTAAGGCCAATAATTAGAGCCTCATATTCGGCTTCATTATTAGAACAGTCAAATGCTAGCTTGTAGGAACACACTCTCACATTGCTTGGAACTTTATCCGGAGCGGAAAATGGACTACGAATCCAAACACCATTTCCAGCACCGTCACTACCCACTGCGCCATCGAAATCCATGGTCCAAAGACCATCTTCATCGTCCTCTAAATGCTGAAATTGCGCCAGATCTGTTTTTCTTGTTTGCTGCCCATTGTCTTTAGCTGATTGCTCCACAGTAGCTTGTTTTTCTCTTCTTTCTTTTTGCAGAAATTCTCTAAAATTCTCAGTGATTTCTGGTATATCTTCCGCCTAAATTAATTGACTATCTATATCATTAAAAATATCAGCAAGAAACACAAACGACTCTAAGTCAGTATGTACATAATTTACAGGATGATTGATTGGCTTCTCTTTGCTGGTTATCATGTATTTCATCTTCTGCTCTCGATATAGCTTTCTCATTTGACCAAAGACTGGAATTGTTGCATAAGAGAAATATAACTGTAGTGTACCTTTCAACTTTGCCCCCCAAGATCTTGAAAGGAGCATCCCAAATCGCAGAGGCATGTCCGCCACAACCACGTCCATCAAGACATTCTTCGCTGGAATTTGATCTAAGCTTACAACCAAATCTTTGATGAGTCCGATACACCTCACACGACTGGAATCAAATGACTAAAAATCATGATATTTTCTTGTAATGTCTAGTCCCAATTTTTCCATGATCGCCTTTGGCATCAAATTGTGCGAAGCACCCGAATCGAACATGGCATTGTGCAATACATATTCATGCAACCTCAAACTGATATAAAAGGGAGGAACATCACTGTAAGGGGACTCACCATCTAATGCAGGCCCGAAAATCAATTCTGGCTGATCATCTTCAACATTTACCGTGTCAAACATTGGATCAAAATTCAGAATTTTGGAAACTTGACCGCGGTAGCTGCTGTTCTTCATGATTTCTGTCAAAGGAATAGATATTTTTAATTTGGAAATTTCATTTTCCAAACTAAATGCTGAAACTCTTTCAACTTCTTTGACAGGAACTTCCTTCTTTTCAGCCTTATCCTTCACTATACTTGACTGATTTACCTTTTCTGCTGATGATACTTTACTAGCTCCGAGATCAATTGTCTCTTTTCCTTTTTTCTGTGGTATAGGTGAATCTGTCTTCGGTGCTGAAGCCGCTTTTCTTTTCTGAATTGGATTTATGGCCACATATCGATTTCTCAATGAGTATTGCTTATGTTGAGCGGACAAAGCATTCAAATATCCTCTTTGGTAATCATCTGATTCTTCCTCTAAATCTGCATCATTTGCTAAAATGAAATCTTCATCTTTCTGAGAAGCCGAACTCTCTCCATATTCTTCATCCTCAGTAATGTAAATAGGCAGATCATCGGGAGTAAAGAAATGATTTTGCTCACCTACAGCATCATCATCATCGTTTGAATCTTGACTCACAAAATTCTGCAAAAGAGGTGTTTTAATCTGTTGCTGGGCTGCCGGCTCTTGTGCTCTCTGTTCACGTTGCTTAATTCTGAACTGTGGCTGCTGCTGGCCACGGTAGTTTGGATTACGAATCTGCATTTCTGGTTTATCAAGGTTCATTCTTTAGAAAAAATTTTCCATCTCACGAAGCCAGGGTGGTTCTGATGCAGATGTGGAAGGCTCTTCCTTTATAGTCACTCTTTTCTCTGCTTTCAACCGTGCTCTCTTATCGTTCAGATTCGCCTCAACACTAACGGAAATCTTCTGCATATCTTCTAAGGTAGGCAGATCTCTGTCTCGTAGAGAATAAGCCATCTCCAGATGAAAACCATCAGGGAATTTAAGAAGAGCTGACTTTTTAGACGGTCTTAAGTCATCTGGAATTACATTATACACTGTATTGAATCTGATAATATAATCCTGAACGAACTCACCAGGATTACGCTTGATGCTGGTATACTCGGAAGTGATTTGCAACGGATATTTCTTCATCTCCCACCGGTCTAAAAACTAATTCTAAAGTTCCTGTAATGTGTTGATACTCCTGGCCTGTAAAGCTCTGAACCATTTATGAACCTCTCCTCCAAAAGTCTGGGCAAATAATCTCATTGAAACATTTTCTGCATCAACTTCATGCGGGTCCAAAAAGTCTGTCATTCGGACAATATGCTGCTGAGCTGATATACTCTGTGGTGTGCCATCGAATATAGGAATTTTTATCTGGTAATCAACAGGCATAGGATCTAAATTGGCTGGCAAAGCAAGAGGTGCAAATCTAGCAGCCATGACTCTGGGCGGATTTATAAACTGCTGTCTCGGAGAAACAGGAGGAATGGGAGCAGTAGGTGAACGGGGTGTATGCGGTGGAGACGGAGGAGAAACTACTGCTGATTGCTGATCGGAAATCTCAGGCTGAACGGGAATGGTAGGGATAAAGGAAGGTTCAGTGGGAATCCGTGAACGAGATGCAACTTCAGACGGTCCAAGAGTTTGTGAAGCAGATTCAATGAATTCGGGAATATTGGTAGCCACGATGGAATTTTGTAGATTCAGAATATAATTGTCGATAGATCTATTTGCTTGCTCAACTTCTAAATATTTTATGAACTCAGGATTGATAACGGTAGAACCAGTGGCACTTTCGGATTTGGTTTCAAACAATGATAACTCAAACTGATCGTCAAACTCAATATCATCAATGTATTCAAAAACAGTGGGGTATGAGTGAGATTTGACCAATGGAACAATAGGAGCTTCTCGACAGAAAATTCTTGGGATTAGGTTGGGGTTTTCATATACTGGAGGCAGATTTGGATCAGGATTTGATCTGGTATGCCTTCTTGAAGCCAATGTATTGATCTATTCGGGAAAAATTTCAAGGAACACAATCAATTATCTTCAGCCTATCGACTTCTAGACTCAATCATCCAAAGGTATAGAACGAAAAAGTATACTGGGGTGATTTGCAAATCAAGTGCTGCATTCACAAGCTTACCGGAGATCGACTGAAACAGCGTTTATCTACTTCCGCTTATGCATGGAAAAAGCGTTTCGAAAGCTACCTGGCGTGAATTCAGACTCCGTCTAAGACTCATGAAACAAACACATCAACAAGCAAACCATTGAGATTGTTCCCCAGTATGGTCGCCACTATGTTATCGCTCAAATCTACCTTAGGCTGAAATAAGGTAAAACTCAAGGCTACATCAAACCACGCTCAGCCTCGTAGCTAGCCCTACGAGGACAGGAGAGGGCTCTCTCCGGGTCTATCTCGGAAAAGGATTTTCAAAGGGGCTGAGATGAATTATAATGAACAATGAATACTGATTTTAGGCTAGTAAAGAGATAGGAATGTTTGATTTTGATTTTTTTGGGTTTTTGTTGGAGAAATGGGAAAAAACAATTTTGGGTCTGGGGATAAGGCCAGATCTTTGCAGAATTCGAGTTGGGGCGAGGTAGGCAGTAGTCTTGATGCTTTTTTATTAAGTTTATGGATAGATCAGAACGAAAAGGAGCTGAATAGGGCAAGGGAGAACATGGATCCTCTCCAGACAGGCGAAAACATGTAAAACTAAACAAATTCAAAGGCAGAGCACTGAAATCAATGGATTCAACCTCGTTTACTCATTCATTTAGTTTCAGAAGCATAAGAAGGGAATGGCATACATTAAACATGAAATAACTTACAATAAACTGAGAGAAAACATCATCAAGAACTGAAAGCCACAAGAATCCCAACAGGTGCTGCAAAACCTCTGATCTTTCCTTAGCCAAAATATGAAAAATATGTACAATAGTGTGCCAAAATCTTTCCCAAGAGTCCAACATGTAGAATGTCTCAAAAATTACATCATATAGACCTCCTAACCCCTTCCCACACCTCTAGGGGTCGAATTACTCCTTCTAGGAGTAGTTCCAACTAATTCTAAACAAAGAACTAGAATATAGGCATCTAAACAACTTGCCTCTAAAAGGGAGGAAACTGATTCTTACATCTGATTTTTACTTTTTTAGGAGTGAATCATCTAGAATAGGTAAAAGTGAGTCAAATTTACATGCCAACCATCAATTTACATCATGATAACTCAAAAATTTCATCCACAAGAAAAACTGGTTCAACTGGCCGAAATTCTGAACTGGAAGGTGAAAAATTGACCAAAAATCCATATGCGTAGCGCCCCTGAGCCATACGCGTAGCGCGCCTTTCATCCTGATTTTGGGGCACTTCTTGGAATCCAAATTGAGCTCATAATAGCTCGTTGGAAAGCCCTAGATGTTGGCTATCCAACCAAAGTGGAATTTCCCAATTTGGAGCTCATTGGCCCCTCCAAAACTTCATTCTCCCAGAAGTACTTCCTGCTGGTGCAAAAGGTGGCAGCAAGGTGGTTTTCATGGTGTTTTTGGGCCTTTTGATCATCCAGAATTTGATGAAATGCTTCGGAAATACTTGAGCATGCATAACTTACCATGAAAAACCTAGAAATATAAAATTTTCCTTCAGCAAGTGTCCCAAACAAAAGCGAGCACGTCGACGCGCTACTCGTATAGCTGAAAAATCTATTTTTGGACCAAAATATTTCAAAATGAAAAAAATTTCTCCGAATTTGCTCAAATTCAGAGCGAAGACCCTCCATCATGTATCATGTTCAGCCAATGAAGGCTCGGCCAAAATACAGAGTGGATCAGTCCTTTTCCGCCGTTTTAGTGCTCTGCTCAACCTCCTCTTCAGAATCTTCATTTTTGCTTTGCAGACATGCATGCGAGCCCAATAATGACCTTTCATGTGACGAAGCATGTATTTATCTCTATTGGCCTTTGCCAACAACTTCTCCAGATGAATGTTAACATGTGTGAGGCAAGAGTCTCGATTAGCCGGTGTCATATCACCAGGTCTCTTCCGGGCCAATTGTCGATCCTCACAGATTCGGCGCAGCTCATAAAGTGTGTGCTCATCCTCTAGCTGTTTGTTGCACTGCTCCAGGTAGTTTATCGCCCACTGAGCCCTCTGCAATTTCTATTTCAGTGTGTCATTCTCGGCCTTTTGCTCCTGGATGATCTCTTTCAGTTTCGAGCTAGGAGAGCTCGCATCAACATCAATGATCGTGAAATCAGTGTCCCGGCTTCCTGATGGGCCCTCATCATGCATGGGCCTCTTGCCCCTGTCCTGAATCTGTACCTGTGCTGAAGAAGAAGGCGAGACCCCTTCCACATCATGTGGAGATAATACTCGCTCTGCTGATGGAGTCAACGGGACCCCTTCCACCTCGGGTGGAGATAGTACTCGTCGTGTAGCTGCAAATAAGGCCCTGTGGCCTCACTGGTATGTCACATACAATGGAGCGTTGATATGCTCGATCTCAGGAATGTCAGGCTGGTGTGAAGGCTCTCCCGCATCATGAATTACCTCGGGAAGCGGCTGTGGTGCTGTAAATAAGTCACGAGAGATGAAATCCTCCCAAGTGATGCCCTGCTGTGTCAACTGATGTAGCACTACGATCTTGATCAGCGCGTAATGATATATACTTCTATGCTGCTGTGCTGGGGTCTTCTTCTGTACAAAAATCACCATCCTCTCTATGTTGCGATACATGAAGTACGGAATGTTCATCATACGTACCCTCATGAAATGCATCAACAAACGGACATGGTACGCATAGAGACGCGAGAATCTGCCCTCGCAACTGAAATACCGAATGATGAGTTTCATCAGTGGTGAAAACTCATCCTTCAGGAATCTGAAAGGAAAAACCCTGCTCAGATGCCTCATATACCCAGGTTTGATGTATGGCTCATAGTGGAATTTCTCTAACTGCTAACGTTTGTTCCATTCCTCTCCTATATTTGGTATCCCGGTGGCCTGAGCAATAGTCACTGGTGACAGAATGAAATCTACTCCGGTGAGGTTTACATGGCCATCATGTAAATGTAGAACAAATAGACGAGCTAGTTCACGATGATGCTGGGTTTGTGAGATCATCTCACAGTATTGGAAACATGACTGACGCTGAAAACAATCCATTGCAAGCGGGCAAGCCTGCAATTGAGCCAAAGAAGTAGGCTCCTCCCTGAGATGCTTACCACCTTTGCCACCTTTGTGAGACCTCCGTGGCACATTACCCTCTGCTGCGGAATCATTGTCATACTCCTGCTCATAAACTGAATCCGTCTCTGACATGGCTTTGAAAACAAGATGTCTGCAATATGGATGCTGATATAGGTGTAGTGAAGTCAAAAGTTTCAATGTATGCTCAAAACCCAAATATGTTGCATATGTACCAAGACATCATAAGAAAATAAATAACAGTGGTAATAGCTCTGTTTTAGTGGATAGGCATAAAAACAGTGTCTGTTTTGGATCACAAGTGAATTTGACAAATAAGTACCAAGTGCAAATGTAGTGTGCAGCCTTTGTAATGCTGGCTAGAATTTGTCAAAGGGGAAAATGAGTATAAGACTGTGTTTGTCAATGGGAAATGGGAAACAATGTGACAATGACCACAGTGAAACAAATAGCCATGACAGTGGTAATATACTGATGATGACAGCAGTAGTAAAATGATAAACTGAGAGCATGAGGGCAGTGACACTTTGACAATAGCTACGTAGGTATATATATTAACCATTCAAGCTGGGAAAATCTTCACAAAGCCATCAAGATGTATTCAAAACCCTAAGGAATAAATCTGCTATGGAACATAGGATTTCACCTCTCCATTCAAATACACTAATTTCCCCACTTCAAAACACCACAATCCTGTTCAAAAATCACTGAGTAATGATTAAAAACCTACTTGCAAGTTGATGGAGCCATTGTGACATCAAACCGGCCGCATGAGCAAAAAAAATTTGGCTCTGTGACTGTGTGCGTAGCGCACCTACCCAACACGTAGCGTGCACCATACGCGTAGCGCCCGTGTTCTTTTGCAAAGATTGGGGAAGCTATATGCGTAGCACCCCTTATATGGGTAGCGCGCCTCCTGTATGGGTAGCGCACACCTCCAATGACTGTCCACGGCTATGAAAAACACGACTTCGGCCTTCAACAACACAAGCTCGATTTCTGCCTTGAGGATTTCGTGCAAATGAAATTGTTTAACATGATTTATATGTGAAGAAAATATCTCATCAAATCAGATTTGATTTTTAATTTACTCCATGACCCACTTTTATAATGTTTGGCACTTTGACATTCGATCATTTAATACAATGCTTTTCTTTTGGATTTTCTGAGTTTTGGACTGATAATACTTGGTTGTTTTTGCAGGGATCCGGCATTTGACTTTGGAAAAGATCAAAGGCTTGCTCTGAAACTTCTTATGGTGAAATAAATACAATTATTACAAAAAATGAAATTTGATAATTTCTAGTTCCAAAACAGAGTTTTGGACTAGAAATGTCTTCAAATGTTTTTGATAATAAAAACGTGAAATAGAAATATTTTGAAACCAACCTCATGGCCTGTGGGCTTTTATGACATGTATGCAAAGGACTGAAAACCCTAGACTCTAGGACTAAAGACTCTTTTTAACGAAACTAATCATTGATGACAATGAATGCAATGACTATAAACTTCAGTGATTTTTGAGGAATTTTAATTAGCCCTGCAGGTACAAGCATGAGGAAACACAAGACAACCAAACCCCCTCGTCAGTCAATGGCATGCCCCTAGCGAAATGCAACGAAGTGGAACAAGCGAGAGACCTAAGAATGATATGCAAAAAGCGAACTGATCTCTGACGGAGGGCTGCAAGGACTGACTCTAACAATATGCACTACAATTGACAAAGTTCGTACATATTTTTTTCCATCTTACCTTATTTATCCTTCTTGAGATCCAATATTTTAAAATTTTCTTCAGTATACATGTGTCGTTTTTCTCCAATAGAGATTCATTATACTTTCATCCACCAAACCACATAGATTTATTTGAGTTGTTGGGAATGTCATTTGTCTTGGTTCACATAGTTTGCACATACATCATCTATAGAGTAAATTTAGTCTCTCCATAACCTTTCGTCCCTTTTAATTATATTTGACAAACTTCAATATTAGACATGTTGACTTCATGGTGTATTTAATCCTTCTTTCAGGTACACAAGTTTTGGTGGCATGGTTGCTTCTCATACTTGTGTCACAGATATAAGATTTATAAACATTCAGATGCTTTTTTACAATTTTCTACAGAGTTTTCAAGGTCTCGACCTATAATAGTTTCGATTTCTTCCATATATTATATGCCATAGAAAGGTGACCAATGTACTTGTCACAAAATCAATAACTCACATATTATCATTGTGCCTTATAAATGTCATATGGTGCCATAAAGCTTCACTCAAGATTCCATAGAATGGAGTCTAAAATTCTCATAGAGATTTAGTTTGTGTATTCCTGGACTTGACTACATAGATAATTTTGGATGCCATGTATAGTTCGAATCTTGGAAAATTTTTATTTGGTGTCACCATCAATTCCTTCAAGGAGATACCTTCCATGCTTATTTTAGTTACAAATTAAAATTTCATACATGGTATTAACCTTCTTATATTTCTCAAAATTTCATAAAATTTTGATGATTTCAATGATCTGTCACAAATATGCTCAAATTGGTGACAAAATTGAATTTCAATTTGAATAGAGATGAGGCATGATATAGTGCAGACTTCAATTTTATTCATATTATAGTTCTTTGAGTCATGTAATCCCTCCAATATTTGATCCTAGATATCCTAATGTACATTTTCATAGGTGTCTCACATGAATCTCAAAGAAATTCCATAGCATTTCATACAGGATGCAAATGTATAAATCCACAGGTACGCACTACCAAATCGACTCTTCACCAACAATTGTTAACATCAATTCTTATCCATACTTGCCCACAAGATGCCATAGAAATTTTTTCATCATACTCACATATTGTAGTGCGACCATTTCACAAAAATTTCACATACCATAGTTCCAAATAGGTTTCACATTCTAGAGTTTCTTAGGGACCTTTATGTTACAATGTAGTAGAGCCTTTGCATAGCAAGTAAAATTTGTAAAAACATAAGAAAGTATTTCGACCTTCTATTTGATATAAAAAATATTAATTAATAGGTGAATTACGCTTTTGTCTTGATAACATACATCATTCTTCAAATTTTCATCTTTGTAAATTTATCTTTATATATGGAGATAGAGCGTTGTCTTTGTTTCATACCTCCTTTGCATAGCTTAGATGCTATGGATTTCTAAACATTGTCTCAAATTCAGATCTATGCAACAGATTCGTATCATGGATCTTGGATATGTGTCAAGTCATAACAAGGTTAGGTCAATACTACAAAACTTCGTTCAAGACACCAAAGGATTCAAACTAGGAGTAGATTATTATAAAACTTCAAACTTAATCACAAGTGAATTCAGATCTAAATTTATAAATAAATACACAAGAAGGATATTTGAATCATAATTGTGGCTTAATTTGAGATAACAAATATTTTTATATGTCATTGTTCTACAATTATTTTCTATCTTTCAAACCATGTTTAGAAATAAAATGTAGTGAGGTTAGGCTTGATTTCCCTATTTTATAGGACATTTTGTCACATATATTCAATAAACCTATAAACAAGATCAATCAACATCCTTTTATCTCTTGACATCATCATTGCACAAAGCCCTAGTTATGAATCTCCTTAATTCCAGAGTTTCCACCTGAAAAAACCTTAGATAAAACTTTTTAAGCACAAACATAGTCCATAAGATTATGGACCTGCACTCACCAACATGTTCCTCCATGTTGGGTAGGGTTGATCACCAACAGGTATTCCTATTTTAGGGTGTATTGATTCTAGAAATTCTAGAAAAATTAGAATATTTTCAAAGCTTCCTCTTCCAGAAGCTTCCAATAGTTGTTACAAATATTTACCTCAGATAAAACTCTTGAATCCTATCCTATCCTACCTTGGATTTTCCATTACTTATACTTTGATCCCATCATCCCATAAAGAGTGGATCTCAAAGCCTATATTGTTAAATGGATAAGAACTCCCAACTTACTGTCCTCTTCTATATATTTGTGGCCATCCCTAAGCTAGGGGTTGGATTTTGGAGACAGATTCTACCCTCATGTGGTTGTTGTGAAGAGTCATTATTCCATGGATTAGGGTGATATATAGGTACACTTTATGGAAAAGAAGAACAAGTCAACTTGGAGGATCTACTCTACAAGAACAACTCCTACATTTGGTTGTAAGTCACTCCATTTCTCTTAATGCAAATAGTTATTTATTTTCCTATATTTGATTCTATGATTTCATGCATTTCGATGCCATGTTGATCCATTGAATGAAGAGATTAGATGATTCTACATAGATTTCATTGGCTTGTGTTTCTTGATTTTTCAAGTTCTAATTATAGTGATCAGAGCTAGGATTGGAGCATACAAGCAAAGAAAAGAGTAAATAATATGACAAATTATAATTAGGCTTCATCCCATTATCTATTTTGTTTAAGGGAAACATTGGATTCTTCTACTTTCTGTTGTTCTAGGCTAGGCCACTCAGTCTAGGAAGATACTTGTGTCCACATTCGTAGACTCCATATAACAAGTTGGAGACCATACCAGGGATCGGTGTATTCCCTTGGCGGTTTCTTTGTCTTTAGTGTCACTTTTACGTCTTCTTAAGACCTTTATTGTCATAACTAATCAAGAGCATACTTAGGAAGACCTTTCATTGACTTTAAATTGCTATTTTTTTCCTAGAAATTTCTATTTGTTTACCAATGCTCCCTCTAGTCCTAGGACAATGTGATTTTCCCCTAGAGAGCCCTCTTTGTGTCTATGCTTCATAGCACTCATACCACTTTTGCACCTATGTTGGCCCCCGTTCTTGCATGGATTTTATCTTGTTTTGGTTTTCTCTTTTATTAGCCTTGTTCCAACTACCCTTCCTTGAGTCTTTGAGTGTCTTGTGGTACTTTGAAGCCACCATTTGGTTTTATTTTGTTTTTTAGTTCATTTGATAAGGATTTCTTCACATTTTCATTTGTCTTATCATTAGTTCATTTGGAAAAAGATTTTTGTTTGATCATTGAGTGCTTGAATGAATTGGTGTTTTAGTTATTGTTATGAAAATTTTGTTTGAATCAATGATTATACATTGCATATTAGTTTTCATAATAGTTGAAAACTAAGAGGAATTGAAAAGAAAAATATTTTCATTGGCATATAGGGTTTTGTCTGTGCATCAATATTGGAACACTTGCATTATAAGGGAATTTTACTTCACGAATCATTTTTTGTTAGAAGTAATGCTTGCATGTGTTGTTGTGAGTTTTCATTGTGAGTTTCCAAGCATAATTCTAGAAGATGTTGATTCCTATGTAATGAGTTGGAGTCATGATCTAAATGTTTCAAAGTTAGTGTGTTATGTCCTATATATTTGTAATTGATATAATCAATAAAATATGGAAGTGATATTTGTGTATGTAGAATCCCCCTCTTATAATCTCTCAATTTCTGACATGTTATCAGAGCCAACTCTAGCCTAACTCCCTTCAGGGATGGCTAGGAAGATGAGGAAGTCGTAAATGTGAATCTTGTGTAGAACTTTTAGTGTATAATTTTTTTTTTTCATGTGTGTAGCATCTATATATATATATATATATATATATATATATATTCGTTAATTTTTATTTAAGCAATGTTTGTGCTTGTTGGCCCCAATTTAATCACTACTGTAAGGAAAATAACTGATAAGCTGGGTCATAAGTGACTGGTTATCTTTGTGGCATAATATTGACCAACCTCGTGTGATTAGGGTTGGCTATCTTGCATTTTGGTCAAACTTAGGGTCGTTTTGGCATCTGAAAACCTGCAGACAAGGGCATTTGTCACTGTGAGTAGAAGAGTCGCTTATTACCATGGATATGAGGAAGAGGTTTGGTGACGAGGTGTTTCTTATGTAGCAGTGAGATCAAAATGGATGATAATGAAAAAAAGTGATGTTTATCACAACCTCATCAACCATGGCATAATACATTATGACACTGGAGATTCATGAAATGATGGATCACTATGACTTACAGAAGTTCGGGTAGATTCAATGTCAATATTTATTATGGAAAATATCCATGTCATATCATAAATCTACAAAATTGTGCCAGAAACTATACATGCTAGTTCACAAATCTGAATTCGAGATATGGAGAGGAATAATTTCGAAGGTTGACTTTTTTAAAGAATCCATCAATCACTGTAATTTACAATTGCAGTTTGTAAAGTGTAGTGAGGTAACACCTACCATGAGTAGCTTGTTGTTACAAACTTCCAGTTAATTTAGAGGTTTAGTTTTTGAAAAATGGTGTGGAGAAAGTCATTGCTTTTTTTTCCAAACTTTTGATTCAAATGGTTTGATTCATTCCATTAAATTTGAACCTGGGTTATTTTTTCCTTATTGGATGTGAATGTTTTGACCTTAACCTTGGCGGAGTGCTCATAATTATTAATAAGAAAAGGGAATAGCACCACAATGAGAGCATGGAATATTGTGGTGATATGGGTTTGGATGGAATACACGCCATGTGAAATCTAGCCTATGGCCACTACTTATAACTAAAGCAATGGAAAATATTTTGCATTATTTTGAGTTGTTACGAATCTTCCAAGGAAAAGGATTCTACTATATGTAGAGGGAAAAACTGACTGCGCGTGGATAAAGTTATCAAGTTATGGCGATATTCTCACATTAAAAGATATGAGCATCATGACATGCTATAGGATGGACTCCAAACAATTTCAAGTGGTGTCTGAAGGCAAAAAAATCATTTCTTATGGATTTTTGAGTTGAATATGGCATGTGGCCAATTTTATCTAGTTTCTTCTATGGGATTATAGTGGGTCAATGTTTTAATGTGTATTTTGAGTCTCTTTTTAAGGTTTGATATGTAAAGCTACCTTGATTGTATTGTATTTATATGATGAAAGAACAAGTTAATGAAAAAAAAAACATTCTTCAAGTTAATGGTTCTCGATGGTATTTGGTGCCGAGATAACACATCATTAACTTGGTTATGTTGAGTATGTTATACACTAATGTGTCTTGTCATCCTTTGGTGCTTCAAGAACATAAGTTACAAGTTTTATTAATATGTATGTAAGTGTATATGTCAAAAAGGAAAATTTTAGAGTTGACTACTAGATAATCTCAACACATAGACACCTTCCCTATGTAACTAGAAGTATGTATTTCGATGCGTACTACTAGGATGGAAGCATGCCCATAGAGATATTCAATATATAGGTTATTATTCATGGTATTCAAGAAACATCAATTGTGAAATGCTCGTCAGCGACGGTCAAAGGTGTTTATGTTTTAAATGGAGGTTAAGTGACAACTCGAAGATGTGGTAGTGAAGAAAGAGCGATGCCTGCAGGATTGCAGAGTGGATGCGAGTGTTGATGAATACCAGTAAAAAAAAGATCATATTGTTATTGTAATGTGTGTTTCTATATTTTTTACATGTAAGAATAAAGGGAGGGTGTTGGAAGTAATTCTTCCTTGTGTTGTTGTGATTTGTCATTTTGATTTCCCAAGTGTCAATCTAGAAGTTGTTGATTCCTATGTAATGAGTTGGAGTCATGATCTAGATGTTTCAAAGTTAGTGTGTTATGTATTATAAATTTGTAACTGTTATGATCAATAAAATGTGGAAGTGATATTTGTGTATGTGCAATCCTTCTCTCCTCATCTCTCAATTTCTAATACTTTTTTCATTTTGTATGTTGCATACTCTTTGTCTCTTTCCTCCCTCAAATATATTTTCTTTGAAAGAGAAATATTTAGTTTCTTCATGGTCAATTGTGTTTTAGGGAATTTAGGTGAAACTCGTGGTGAACCATAAAACTAAAACTTAATCGAAGATATTGAATGTTAGGAAACCATCTCCAAAAATAGAAGAAAAGAGATATCAATGCCTTAGAAATAAGCCAATTTGAGGGGGAAACCTCCAATACATTACATAACTGAAAAATTCTTAGATGATACAAATTACAAAACCTCATTTCTATATATAGGAGTCCATGGGGCCATAATGTAATCCTAGCTGAACTAACAATAATAATTTAAGGGCACAATAATAACAATATGGGGGTTACAGGGGTACAATAATAAAAGTAAGGGTGTTATAATTACAACAATAAGGGACTATAATAG
This sequence comes from Pinus albicaulis, assembly GCA_034641835.2. Lineage (NCBI taxonomy): Eukaryota > Viridiplantae > Streptophyta > Pinopsida > Pinales > Pinaceae > Pinus > Pinus albicaulis. The sequence goes on along the minus strand of CM076584.1, from coordinate 154,969,640 downwards.
TAATATAGGGACCTAACATGCCCCTCTTATTCAAAAAAGTGTTGTCCTCAACATTTGAGTAGCTCTGGGTACTTCTGTATAAAATTATCATCCTTCCATGTAGAATCTTTAGTGGGTAAGTTCTTCCACTTGATGAGATACTTTGAAATTGATCGATTCCATATCTGTCGAGTTATTGTTTCCATGACTGCTTCGGGTTCCAATATGATTTTTCCTTCCTCATCAATTTTTGGCAATATTGTTTGAACTTGAATATTTTCACCTATAACCTTCTTTAAGCACGAAACATGGAAAACTGGATGCACTCATGAAGAAGCAGGAAGCTCCAATTTATATGCCATAGTACCAATATTTTGCAACTCCTTGTAAGGACCATAGTACTTTGGTGATAATTTATTATCCTTCTTAGCTTGCTTGAGGGAAAATTGTTTGTATGTTTGTAGCCGTAAAAATACCCAGTCTCCTACATCAAAACTTCTCTTGCTATGATGTTGATTTGCCTGTTTTCTCATTCGATTTTGTGCCAAATTTAGGTTATCCTTTAAGAGTTGGAGAAATTCTTGTTGATGCTCAATGTGATCTTCCACTGCTTGAACCTTCGAATTTTATCTTAAAGATGATGTGATGGATAGTGGATGATATCCATAAAGTGCCATAAATGGGGTCATTTTTGCTGCAGTATGGAAGGAAGTGTTTTACCACCATTCAGCGAGAGGTAACCACTTGACCCATTGTATTTTTTTATTAGATACTAAAAAACGAAGATATCCTTTCAAACATTTATTTACTATCTCAGTTTGACCATCAGATTGAGGATGATAAGATGAGCTATGAGCTAATTGAGTACCCAAACAAGAAAATAAATCTATCCAAAAATTTGCAGTAAAAAGGGGATCTTTGTCGCTCACAATAACCCTTGGGTTCCCATGTAGCTTTTGAATTGTGTCCATAAATGTAGTAGCAATTGTACTTGCTTTAAATGGATGAGATAATGCACAAAAGTGTGAATACTTGGTAAGTCTATCAATTACCATCATGATGACACTCTTTCCTTCGGACTTAGGTAAACCTGTGATAAAATCCATTGAAATCTCCTCACAACATTGACTTGGAATGGATAAAGGTTGTAGAAGACCTGGGGTCTTAATTGTATCAACTTTATTCTGCTGGAAAACCAAACATTCTGCCACAAAATTTTGAATATCAGATTTAAGGCCATCCCAAAAAAATTATTTCTTCATGCTATGGTAAGTATTTAAAAATCCTGAGTGTCCTTCTAAATGAGAAGTGTGCAATTCCAAAAGAATATTTTGTTTTAGTTGGGAATTCTTGCAAAGATATAAGCGATATTTTTACCATAAGGAATCATTTTTCCAACTAAATGTATCATATTTACTAGGATCTTGCTGCAACTTTTGAATGAGTGTCTACACTTCTTCATCCTTCTTCCATTCGTCTCTTTCTTCGGTTATCCAATCTGGTTGGATAATAGAAATGGCACAAAGCAATGCTTCCACCTCTTCATTATTTCTTTAGAGTGCATCTGCAACAACACTTAACTTCCCTTTTTTGTAGATTATTTCAAAGTCATAACCCAACATCTTTGTGACCCATTTTTGCTGCTCTTCTGAAGATAGTCTTTGTTACAAAAAGTGTTTAAGACTATCATGATCAGTTTTTACCTTGAAGTGTCTTCCCATTAGGTAAGTTCGCCATTTCTTTAATGCATGCAGTATTGCTAACATTTCGTTCTCATAAATAGGTTTCTGTAAATACTTTCCTTTGATTGGATGACTTTCAAAATCAATGGGTCTTCCTTCTCGCATTAAAATAGCACCAATTCCATTTCTTGAGGCATCACATTCCACAATAATGGTTTTTGTGAAGTCTGGCATAGCTAAGACCTGTGCTACGCACATTTCCTCTTTAAGATGTTCAAAGGCCTTAGTTGCTTTAGGAGTTCATGAAAATGCATCTTTCTTCAATAATGTTGTTATAAGTGCTTCTATTCTCGCATAACTATTAACAAAATTGCGATAATACCCTGTTAACCCAAGAATTCCTCACAACTACTTAATGGTTGTATGGACTTTCCATTCCTTAATGGCTTTAATTTTATTAGGGTCTACCTTAACACCCTCGTGAGATACAATATGACCCAGATATTCCACCTCTTGTACTCCAAAGAAAAATTTGGATGTTTTTTCATATAATTGTTTCTCCTGCAATAGTTTGAGCACCCTGTCAACATGTTCAACATGATCCTTCCAAGACCTGCTATAGATTAGTATATCATCAAAAAATACTAGCACAAATTTTCTAAGGAAGGGTTTGAAAATGGAATTCATCAACCCTTGAAATGTAGAAGGTGCGTTGGTAAGGCCAAAAGGCATGACCAAAAATTCATAATGACCCTCATGAGTTCAAAATGTTTTTTTTGGAATATCTTCAGTCTTCATTCTAATTTGATGATATCCTGAACGAAGATCCAACTTGGTAAAATAAATTGCTCCATGTAATTCATCCAATAATTCATCAATCACAGAATGGGAAATTTATCTTTAATGGTGAGCTTATTGAGCTCCCTATAATCCGGACACATGCGCCATGATCCATCCTTCTTGTGTACCAATACTACAGGAGCAGAGAAAGAACTTTGATTAGGTTGAATTATACCTGCCTCTAACATTTCTGCAATCATACGTTCAATTTCGCTCTTTTGGACATAAGGATATCTATAAGGCCTGATGTTTGGAGGAACACTTCCTGGAATCAAATGAATAGCATGATCATGATCACGAATAGGTGGGAGCCCTTTGGGAGTTTCAAACACCTTGGAATGATTGTCCAAGACTTGTTGGAGATCTGCAGAAATAGATGATTTTGATGTTGGAATTTCTAGTGAGCATAATTGTGCAATTACGCCTCGTTGTTCTTTCTTTAGAAGCTTTGTCATGACATTAGAGCTTATTATCCTTCCTGGCTTCCCTTCAATACCCCGTAATTTGACTTCCTTTCCTTCTAAAAAAAATTTCAAGAAAAGTTCTTGAAAATTAAAAGCTACCGTCCCCAAAGATTGTAACCATTGTACTCCTAGTACAACATCAGCACCTCCCATAGGAATGGAAAGCATTGGACTAGTCAATACATATTCCCCCATAGTTAGCTTAATATTATGGCATTTTCCAGAGCAATTTATAGTTCCTCCATTTGCAACCATCACTTGACATTCTCGTGCTAGGTATAGGAAACAATTTAATTCCTTGGCTACCTTACAATGAATAAAATTATGGGTGCTACTTGAATCAATCAACACTATTACCTTTTTCTTCTTGATATGTCCTTCTATCTTGAGAGTTTGAGGAGTGGTAATTCCTGCCAGTGCATTACACGATATGGTCGGATTCATTTCTTCCTCTTATAGGGCTGGTTCCTGGTGTATATCCTCTTCTTGTTCATTTTCTTCTTCCTCTTCACAATCTATGTAAAATAATTTCTTCTCAGGACACTTATGACCTTTAGTGTATTTTCTATCACAACTGTAGCAAAGCTCTTTTGCTCTTTTTTCTTTCTAATTTTTGTGGTGTCAACCTTGTAGGTTGTCAAAATCTAGGAGTAGCAACACTTCAATCTTTATAGAAGTGAGTGGTAGGCTTCCTTGTCGCCATAATTTTACATTCAATTTTTCTTGCCAACCTGAATGCCTTCTCTAATGAATCAGGTTCCAAAACACGAAATTCATGTTGGATGTTATCCTTTAAAGTACCTATGAAGAGATCAATACTATGTTCCTCTAAAATATCAGTTACCCTTATATTCAATTTTTGGAAGTCCTCAATGTGCTCTGCCACTAAACCCTCTTGTTTGAGATTTATCAATTGGCTAAAGAAGGTGTTTTCTTTTGTATCCTCATAATGTGCTATCATTTCCTCCGTAAAAATTAATCAAGTGACACTTTTTTTACGGGAGCAAAGCCATCGATACCATACAAATGTATGTTTTTATAGATGTAAAGTTGCAATGCGTACCTTTTGTGTGTTTTGCACATTATTGAGATCAAAATATTGCTCCATCTGTAGTATCCATGTTACGGGATCCTTGCCATCAAACTTCCTCATATACATATTTGGAATATGGTGGTTATTTAATCCAACATTAGAGTTTATAAAATCATGGTTAACATTTATTTTGTTCTCATCATAATTTTCATCTACTATCTTTTCGCCATTAGGAATAATTTGTTGTATCAACTTTGACAAACCTTCCTTCAAACCTTCCATTTTTTCTTCCATACCATCCATTTTATCTTCCATACCATTCTTCAAACCATCCATCATAGCTTCCATGCCTTTCTTCAAACCATCCATCATAGCCTCCATGCTTTTCTTCAAAACATCCATTTCATTTTTTGTTGCTCTTTGCGAGAGCAAATTTTGGTGCACTTCCTCTTGTAATTTTGATAGATCATGTTGCAATTCTTCATCTTCATGAGTCATAGTAGAGTTCTCAGGGATTAATGGGTGTTGAATTCTTTTTAGGAGGCATTTTAGAACCCAATACTGATATCTATTCTCAATAGGCCTTTGGAATCACTTAAAACTTATTTTCCAAACAAGACTTATGCAATTTGAAAAGAAAATACACACGTTTTTCTTGATATTGAGGAGCTCGATATTGAAATTGAATTATCTTTGTGATTTGGGATCTTCAATATCTGAAATTTGGCCCTAACATAGCCCATAAATCTTCTTTCAATTGCCACAAGTCTGACTTGATTTGGATTCTTCAAGGCAATTTATTTCCAATCTCCCACAATGACCTAATTATGGACTGGTTCAGTAGAGCGAACTTTTATGGCTTGCCATGTGTCAGTGTTTGCTCCTTTGGCTCTAAAATTTAAAGACAGGAAACTATAGTCCATGTAATTCCAGTCACTTTTTACATAATTCCAATCTGATGCTTAGGGAGAGAGAGTTATGAATATTTTCGCATGATGACCTCTTTGAGATGAAATTCAGGAGCCTGAAAAAGACCTAACTTCCATAGATCATATCTCCAAAAATATTGTGAACCAAGATCTGAAATTTTTCAACGATGGTCTTCAGGATTTCATCTTCACACTCTAACAATTTCAGCTTCTGAACCTTCATAGAAAAAACGTTATAGTGAAAATTCCATAATGACTTGTTTGGAGCAGTGAAACCCTAGAATCCAAAGCTCTGATACCAAATGTTGGGAAGCCAGCTCCAAAAATAGAAAATAGATATCAACACCTTATAAATAAGCCACTTTGATGGGGCCACCTCCAATACATTAAATTAATGAACAATTCTTAGATGATACAAATGACAAAACCTCCTCTCTATATATAGGAGTCCATGGGACCACAATGTAATCCTAGTGGGGCCACAATGTAATCCTAGCCGACCTAACAATAATAATGTAAGGGCACAATAATAACAATAACGGTGGCTATACTAACATAATAAGGGACTACTACAGTAGTAATATAGGGACCTAACATTGAATCAATCTAAGGAGATTTTGTAACATTAAGGAAAAAATCTATAGGTCTAGGCTAGAGACATGTTCCTACATCGTTAAAAGTAGGATTTGTCATTTTTTTCCATCTTTGTATCCTCTGGATGATATCTCGTTCCATGTATGTAATTGCATAGGATTTTACTCCACATACCTTCGGGTATAGTGGATGGCACTCCATGCATGTAAAGTATATTGGAATGCACTTATTGAATGGTTACACATTATAAAATACTAGTACAAACTGCACTTACATGTATCATTAAGTATATTATCGAAGTCCACCATATGTTGTTATCCTCGTCGTAGGTAACCGAGTCAGCCACGTTGTATACCACAATACACCGAACAAAAAATTCAGGGAGATTTCCTTCACGTACGTTAAGTCCTTGATTCTCCAAGGTGTATATTATAGTTCACATTTTCTTGGTAAACCTTTATGCCTAGATTTTTCTCTTTAATTTGTTTTTGTTGTTAATTTATAAAATTAATTAATTAATTGCAGAACAACATCCTTAACATGGAAAAATATTTAGTAGATCTTAGGTTGAGACTAATGGAAACATTTCCAAAGTCTACCAATGAAGGAAACCCCTCTAATGGGAATCCTATTCCTTTTCCTCCTTTTGGAAATATTGGTGCTCCTTTTATGGAAACGTTGTCCCTTCCTCGATTTACCATTGGTTTTCTAGTTTGCTTGTTTTCAACCACTACGGTTCTAAATTTCCAAACTGCTCCTCAACCAAGTTCTCTTTCATCTGAATAACATCAACTTCAAGTTTATCCAAAATTTGAGCCTTTTCCTTATTCACTTGTTGTTTCTTCATCCCTTTATTCCTCCTCTTCTAGTGAAAGACTTGATTCTAGTAACTAGAAAGTTAAGAAGAAGAAGAAAAGGATGAAGAATAAGAATTAAAATAAGCAAGGGGAAAACCAAGAAACAATTTCTACCAATGCAACTAGTATGGAGACACCTTCCAATCAGCCCCGTAAAGTGAAATTCCCTTGTTATTTATGGAAGGGTAACCACCTTCTTAGAGATTATTCTAGTATTCCACATATATTAGCAGTGTGTTCTACATGCTCACATCATCCTCTGTAATCAGCCTTTCGAGATCATGTTGTTGATAAACCATCACCTAGTGATAGTAAGGTCCATCGGAAAAATGGTAAAATTAAGTTTCCCTATAGGTTACTTGAAAGGAATCATCCTAATTACCTTTTTCCTTATATGGATGAAGCCTCAAAAGTGTTAGAAAACATTACATATTCTCAACCTCATCTTCTGGCTAGTTATCAAAATATTTCTCCCAATCCTACACTAGTTCATGAAGTGATTGATCAAAATACATCTCCAATTAATCCCACTATATCTGAACGTGGTTCCCATGAGTCCATTCCTAACCAACCATTGGTTGAGAAAATTGTTCATTCGAGTCCACCTTAAGTTAATCGTATATTTCCTGTAGAGTGTTAACTTCATACTACTTAGGTTTTTCTAGTTTCTTCATATTCCAATGAAAAAGGGGGAAATCCTACCATTCCCATGGTAAATGGGATTAATGCTACTATTCCCATAATGCAAGGGGGAATTTCTTTGATTCCCATGACACCCCCTCAAAGTATTATGGTCACTTCCTTTGATTGGAGTAGACTGGAAAGATATCATCTTCCTCCTTATGTGCCCTTCTAGGTCATAATACATTCTTATAATATGGTTGTACCTGGCACAATCGTATACAAAGGCTCATATGTTGGTGTTCATGTTAGTGTTCTATCCTCAAATACTTCGCAATATTTTGGCTCTTCGCAACTTCTGCCCGTTACCCAGAATATGTTGTCTTTTACCATAAGAACTAGTCAACTGTTAGGGATCCTCTCTAATTGCATATCACTTTAGAAGGAAATATTGTTTATATCAATGTTATGGTAGTCATACGCCCTATGGATTTTAGACTAATCCTTGGGTGTGATTATTTTTATATCATGGGAGCTCTTGCCTCTTCACTCTTTTATGTGATGTGTTTCCCACATGAAGGAATATTTGTGACCATTACCAGATTTTTTTCATTAGTTCTAATTTGAATCCAAATCAACCAAAATACCTAAATGGTCCTTATATGAAAGTGGTATCCCCCTCGCCATAGATTAATTATTCAACAACCTATTACATTCCCACATATACTAATGATATATTTGATGATGTGGTGCATCATTTATTGGGGGAATTGGAGTCCTGATTTCCATTGGATCCTTTGATACTTTCGAGAGAATTGTTATCCAATATGATGAGAACCTCTTAGAATACATTGTCGTCTACATATCATGATGAAGGTTTCCAGAGGATATTTCCTTTTCTTTTGTTAAGATTGGTAAAAAATGAAAGAAGGACCCCAAGCAGAGTCTCTTTTCTTATATCAAGCTCATTAAAAAATGAAACAATGTCCCATGAGGATAGTTATTTTACTATTTCAACCTCATTAAAAAATCAAAAGGTTCGTTTGAGAATATTACCCTCTACTTTTCAAGTTCATAAAAAAATGAAATAATCTTGAGCATAATTATTTTCCTGTGTCAATCTCGTTAAAAAATGAAAAAAATCCCCTTCCAATTTGAGTCTTTTATTAGATATCGTAAATTCCTAGTCGATTCTTTCACTCGATCTTGTAAATGAACCTTCATTCCATCCACTAGTTAGAAACCAATAGTCTTCTTAGGTGAATGAAATGATGCTTGGGGGGCATGTATCTTGAATTGATTCGTTATATATGGGGCATGCAAACTTATATGAAGCAAAGTTTTTTCTTATGTTTCAAGCTTGTATAAAAATGAAACCAATTCCAAGCATATTTTTTCTCATGTTTCAAGCATTTGAAAAAATGAAACAATCTTCAAATATTCTCAAGCATAGTTTCCACATGTTTCAAGCTTGTGTAAAAATGAATCCATGTTCATACATTGCCTCTCGTGATTTCCATTTTTATTAGCTTGGTTTTGCGAGATGAAGCTTGGTTTTTGTCACCATCAGCTTGGACGATAATACACTTTCACTTGGTTTTTTTACACTTTCCTGGGGAGTTGTTGTGATGAGTGATATTATTATCCAACCAATTGACCTTTGCGTGTTTTGAGTAGTTTCATCATGACTAGAAGTAATTTCTACCCTTTATACCACTCATTCCTCCAGGCCTTTTTGAACTCTTTTCAGACTCCCACAATATGAAAATATTTTTGAACGCTTGTCTTTTCGAACTTGTAAAAGTAAATGAAAATACCTCTAGTTAGTATAAGTTTAACCATGTTATGAACTGAGATATACTATCTATGAAAAAGGAATAACTTAGTCGAGCATGGCTAAGAGGATTTCTTGGGTATCATTTTCTGCCTTTTTAGACTCAAGGGATTATGTACAAAAAGGAACATCTTGTGTTTTATTTTTCTCCTCTTTTTCAAATTCTCTGAACATGAAAAATATGTCGAGTTTTACTCCACTGGACTCACTGAAACATCAAATAACGATGGAATTTTCGAACATGATGAGAATGAACCACTCCTTCTCAGGGTTTGTTAAACATACTTGGAGGGATCAATCTGAAGGATAAACTTATAGATGAAGCATATGTTATACTCCTTAAGCTTGTTAAAAAATAAAGAGATACTGACCAGTATGTTTCGAGAAATCGAGAAGACATGGTACTCCATTTGAAATGGAAGCGAGTCACTCTTGAAGATGACTCTTCCACCCCATCTCTATAGTTGTTCGGTTGGGAAATTTTCTTGTATTTTGGTTCATCATACCATTTTCAAAGCCTTCATTTTTTGTTTTGGGTCAATGTTTCCAACTCCATTCAATGTCGCCACTGTGTACACTGGAAGTCATTCAATAAATATCCACTACAATAATCTTAAGCCTTCATTCCATGTCTCTCGTTCATGACCCAATTTTGTATCAACATCATTCTATCTTAAATCTCGATACCCATTTAGTGTCGTTGATGGGGGATACATCAAGGCCCTCCTATGACATGCCGCTTCCTGTCAAGATCAACTCATTATCCAGTAATTTGACCTAGATACAACCTTTCGATACCTTGGTGCTTGCATACATCAATGATAAGTTTTCTCACTCTCAGTGACATGTTTACATCATTTTCCTTTGATTGAAATATTTTCTATGGTGTTCGACTTAAGCTCATTTATTCATACCATACAAAAACATATTGCAGTACCTTGAGAACCATTAACATCGTCGATGGATTCTCTCCCATATGTTAATAAATCACATCATTGGTTGGTAATCAGATGATGTATACCATATTCGACTCTAGATAATTGATTCACATTGTTTGAATCATATATTTGGATGTTCGTGTGAACGAGATAGAGGACCCAAGATATAGTTTCATCCATATAGGAAGTAATTTCAAGATTAATAGAAGATCATAATGTATGATGGTTTTGATCACTCAAATATTCATCTAGTCATGGATCCAAAATTTGTCATCAGTGGACGCATTGTTTTATCATTGTACATGTAATGTTTTCTTATGTGGTGAGTATGGGTATGCCTCCATTAGGAAATATTTCATGATGTAAATGTATTGTAATAGAAGATGATCTCGCCACCGTGTTCTTGATCTTGATTTTTCACAAAGTAGGGCACTTTAGTCATAATTCACCATTTTTAACTTTTCGCTTTAGGGGGAGACATGTTAAAGGCCATTTTGTGACATCTGCTCAATTGACCTGTAACCTAGATCAATTAACATCCTTTTACCCCTTCACATCATCATTTCACAAAAACCTAAGCATGAATATCCTTAATCATATAATTTCTACTTGAAACAACCTTAAATTATCCTTTTTAAGCACAAACGTAGTCTATAAGCATGTGGAACTACATTCACCAACAGGTTACTCCATGTTCGGTAGGGTTGATAACCTGCAAGTTGCCCTATGTTGGGGTGCATTGATTCTAGAAATTCGGGAGAAATTAAAATATTTTTGAAGCTTGCTTTTCCATAAGCTTCCAAGAGTTGTTATAACTCTTTACCTTGGATAAAAATCTAGAATATTTTCCTATCCTACCTTTGTGTTTCCATCCCTTATCCTTTGATCCCATCCTCCCATCAAGAGTGGATCTGAAATCCTATATTGGTAAATGGTTAATAACTCCCAACTTACCATCCTCTTTTATATATTTGTGGACATCCACAAGCTAGGGGTTGGATTTTGGAGATATATTATACCCTCATGTTGTTTTTGTGAAGAGTCATTATTCCATGCATTAGGGTGATATAGAGGTACACTTTTTGGTAAAGTAGGACAAGTCAATTTGGAGGAACTCTTATACAAGATCAACTCCTATATTTGGTTATGACTCACTCCATTTATATTAATGTGAAGATTTCTTTGTTTTTCTATAGTGATGTTATGATTTCATATATTTAAATGCCATGTTGATCCATTGAATGAAGTAAATAGATGATGCTTCATAGAGGTCGTAGATCATTCGCTTGTGTTGTTTGATTATGTAGGTTATATTTATAGCGATTGGAGGTAGGATTGGAGTGTACAAGAAAATAAATGAATGAATCATACGACAGAATAAATGTAGGCTTCCTCCCATTGTCTATTTTATTTAAGGGAAACATTAGCTTCTTTGTATTGATGTTTTTCTAGGCTAGGTCACATAGCATAGGGAAGATACTGTTGTCTGCAGTCGTAGATTTTGTTTGACACTATATATTGATAACTACTTGTGAATTTTTAATGTATTCTAATTCCTTCTTAAGTGTTCTTCATTAACAATTAGAAAAATATTTAATCTTTCAAGACAAGCAAGGAGACAAGAGACATAAAAATTAGCCTCCAAGCAAAGGAAAAACCCCACAAGGGGGAAAAATGATCAATACTTCTATTACAGAATTAGATAAAAAGTAGATATCCAAGACTAAAATCACCACCAAAAAATCCAAGTAAAACCCTCCTCGAAGTCACCTACAAGGTCAAAGTCAAGAATGGGCAAACTGTTTAAATCTGGTCAATTCCTAAAATTTTAGGCCTGCAACATCACAAAAAATATGGCCTATATAGAATCTTATCCACATCAAAAATTTTGGTCAAAAAAATAATTTCTCTCTCCTTTTACCTCTTCCTCTTATTCTACTTCGTATGGTTCATATGTACTTATTATTGTGTGATTAAATGATGTTTCAAATGAGTCAAAATTCCTCTTATATATAGTTATCCAGGAGGGTCGAATAGGTGGCTCTTGGAGGCCCACGCTGACTTGCTCCATGGAGGGCCGAATTGACATTTTTTGGAATTATTGACTCAAAAATAAAATTCAAATTTGTTTCTTACAAAAGTCCAAATGGGACTTGACTCAAATACATTTTTCTTTTTTACACATAATAAAGTATTTTTTACTATTTTGACTCTATGAGCATGAAGAACATGCTTTGATCAAATAATAATAATAATAATTAATACAATAAATACATTCACAATTGTTTTACAATACATTGAGAAGATGAACACTAGTTACAACATCAACATATTTGACTTTTTCCTTTATTTAGTGAATATTTTATTTTTATTTTAAAAAGAAAATTTATTAATTCCAGTTTCAAGGCTAAAGGAATGACACATCTCCCTCATACTAATATGCATAATTCCCCTCTCTACATAATCATAAATAATAGCATTTCAAAACAAAAAGCCAAAAATATTATAAATGAAAAATATCAATAATTTGAATATAAGCATAATGTTACAATATAAAGTGAAAATACCAAAAGACATCAAAACAGTTACTTTATAATAAGTCTCACATTGTGAAAATTTAAAAAGATCATAAAAATTAACTAAATTATAAATTTATTTAAACTTTTTATTATTACTAATTATAAAAGGAATATAATTATTATTAATTATAAAGCGAATATATCTGTTTGTGCCTGTGCATGTGTGTTTATAAACATGTAACAAGATTATTAACCATGGAGATTCAACTTTACTTTATCATTAAAATTCTTAACCTATAACTAGGATTTGTTACAATACCGTAGGTTAACACGATGGCTTACTTAACCCATAAGCTTAAAAAACAACGTAACTCTTGTTCATATGATAATTCTTTTTAAATAATCAATTAAGTAAGAGGGTAGAAATGAAAAATACTTTTAAGATACAAATCTCAAATATGATCTATGAGTACCACTAAGAATATTGCAAAATATTATGTGAAGGTTAAATCTATACTATCCATCTAATAATTATTGATAATGATATTAAAATTATCGAATAACTATCCCTAAAAATATATATGCTGGGGTAATTACCTTTTCTATTATTCTTGTCAAAACTAAGATAAATTTTAAGTATTTTAAAATTTGAAATAATTTTTATCCCATTATTGTATTATTTTTTTTATCTCAAGAAGTTAAGAGGAATGAATGAGATCCTACCCACTGAAGTTCAATTCCCGTAAGTGACATGATGAACTTTGATCGAATGGCTTTGATCATCATTGTTGAGAAATGAATAGTCCTAGAGGTTTGAAATATGTATATTTCCCAAAAACCTTTTACGAAGGGAAAAAATATTATTTTAGATTCAAGGCCCATCTAAAATAAGGACCTAATGAAAATAATATACTTGATATGAGTTTAACATATCATTTGAAGGATTTAAACTTATATGGGGAAAATCAATCCTCCCAAGCACCAAAGATAAACCTAATTGAATATATATATATATATATATATATATATATATATATATATATATATATATATATATATATATATATATGTATATATATATGATGTAATTCTGGTGGTTGGAAAATGTCGATATGCTACATATTAATCTTACAATGAGTATATTATATGAGACATTCCTATTATAAAGATAGTAAAATATGAATGTATATAGTTTAATTTTAACTTGGATTTTAAATATAAATGATATAATTTTATTTATTGTATTTTATAGGAGAAGATTTTATTTACTTGTCATAGATATAAAATTTCAACCATTATTTCTATTTCAAGTTGACTATATTGAATTCAACTTAAATATTTATATGGGTATAGGTCAATCCATCAGTGCAATGATAAGTGCATTTGACAACCCAATGTGAGGAATTTGTGTAATTTTTTCAATGTCATTATTGACACATGTCCATATTAAGTGAAAATAAAATATTTAGTAAATCATAAAAACAATGTGATAGTATAGTGAAAAACAAAAATAAATGTACATATCACTTAATTAAAAAAAAAAAAAAACGTTATCTATATTACAGCCCAATATAAATGATATTTAATTCCTTTCAAGTATTGACATGGATCACTCACATTAAAAAATCTGGTAGACATTTCAAGCAAGCAAGTGCAACTCATCCTCCAAAAATATCTAACATGAGTAATCGAAAAATGTCAAAACAATATTGAAATGTAGTTTATATATATAAGAAAAAAAATAATTCACTCTCAATCAGAAGAAAAATATTTCAATGTGTAATAATACAAGGAAAATAACTTCTAGCAGATGTTATATCTAAAGGCTTTTAGTGTTACAAAATTGTAAAAAAATGTTAGGAAAACAACTGCTAAAACATTCATTCGTCATAGTGAATGTTTTAGTAGAGATTATAATATAACTTCATCACAAAAGAAATTTTTTTTGGTAGGTAGAGGTTTGAGCAGATGTTTTTTTTTCACGGTGCGCTACATATATAAACACATCAGGTTGGATACATAACTAAAAGCACCGAGGCATTGAATGCAAAGAACAATGGTGCCTAAAATGTATACCTCCTTTGTTCTTTTATATCAAAAAACACCCCATGGAATTATTTTAAGGAACAATGTCGGGGCACACAAAAAATAATTACAGTTCTTGTGCTTTTTTTGAAACTCGTAGCACCAATACATATTGTTTTTATAAACAAATTGGTTCATTAGTAAATACAAAAGGGCCAGTAGTGTTAATTTTAGTAATGCATCGGGGATGCAAATAACATTTTTTAGGACTGAGGTGTTAGTTCTACGAAAGAACTAATACATTAAGAATTGCAATGCACTAGGGCATTAATTGAAAACAATATCAGTGATTGAATAATTACATGCGCTGGTGCTATAATTTTCTGAAAAGTCACCGATGATGCAAAAAGATGTCATCACGGTTATTTTTTGTGTTGTGGACGCACTTGTTTTTTATCTGAGATTTTATCTTTTTTTGCAACATCGACCCGTGACAATGAAATTATTGTAAATTTAAAAATCTGTTATTCATCACAAATCAACATGTCTTATAATAGTGTTCATATAAATTAAATTTTGATTAGAGAATTTGTATATGATGTTTGTATTAATTTTTCATATTATCATATTTCGCATCTCTTCATTATAATATTTAATCATCCATCTATTTAATGAGTGGTGTAACATTTCACAGTGACATTGGATAACACACTAGAATAAATTAAGATTTATTTTATTATATATCAATAAGAGGCTCTTTTCCATACAAAATGAGATTATTATTGGTAACTCGTTTTTCAATTGGGACACTATATCCATTTTATTAAAAAAAATGTTTCAAAAAATACAACAGCTTGTATTGATATCCAAATAGATAATCATTCTTCGTTGGAATTGTTGTGAGTGCTCGAGAAACTTCCATTACCTGGGTTATTTGGAGAATTTTTTTGTTGATTCAATTGATTGTTTTCATATTCTTGATCTTGTTCCATCTGCAAACATAAAAATAATGTGTAATGATTATATCTACATAGGTGAGAGTAATGGAAATTTAAATAAAGAATATAAATCAATGTAAATCGAATAGTAATGAACAATAGCAAGAAGTGACTCATAAACTATGCACATGGTTTTAAAACCAAGTCTCATTCTTTGCTGCAACAAGTCTTCTGTTGGTGTATTTTCATACATTATTTCCTGCATGTTTTAAACCCCATTATAAATCATAAATTTAATATAAAGGATTTTTTTTTTGTTCTATTAATTATAGACTTTGGGAAGTAAAAAAAAATCCAACATATACACACAACCCAGATTTAACCCAATGTCAATCAATTCCTTTGATAATTTTTCTTTGTATATTAGCACCTATTTGAAGAAATCCAATAATGGTTGCTGTAAAACAACTTAAAATATAAAAAAATGAAACCTTTAGTTGTTATACGAAAATATTAAAAATTACTCACAAGCTTTGATATCAACCCTTTTCTTCATTGTTTTGCTGTTTTATGTGTTTAATGAGTTGTATTTTGTTTTCTTTTTGCAAGAAAATACTTGACTATAAATATTTAATGCTAAATTATTTTTTTATATGCACAGTTTCAGTCATGATTAAATACATTTGAAGCACATTGTTGTTGAGATGTATCATTCTTTCATGCAATTATGTCCATTTCTTTGACCATCTCCTTGTACACTTTTATGTACATTCCTATTGACATATTTCGCATATTATCTCGTTAATCATTTTGGATTTTCATAATCTTCTTGAAAGAAATAATAAAATAACTATTTTTATATTGATATATGAGCACTAAATATAACAAAATTGATATTAGTAAATGAATGGTTTATGTAAATATACATATATTTCTACAAAATCATTTAGATTAGGAATTTTCCCTCTTCAATGATTATTTTTTGTCATTGTATGTTTTTTCTATTGCAAGTTTGACATGTATCACTAACCATTACTCTGGAAATGATTCCTGTAGTTTATATATAATTTGGCTCATAACACCATTGGATTTATTTTTGTATTGTAAGTGGAAAGTACATCTATATGTTCGTTCCACTAGATCCCTCATAGTTTTGTAGCGAATTTCCCAACTTTCATTAACCTCCAACACCACTGCACATGATCGAAGGACCAATTCACGTCACTTAATATTTTATAACGTTTCTTTTCTTACAACGACCTTGATGTTTTCCTTCGTTGTTGCTCCATGTAGAACAGTAAACATATATGAATTAATAGAACTTTTGAAATATGTTATCTAATATTCTTAAGTATAATATTAACTAAAAATAATAAAAAAATCATATTGAATAGTATTTTTTCATTCACCTAATTCATCCTTTTGAATTTTTTCTATCAGGCTTTTACGTTCATCTGCACTTAGATTAGAAATAATCTTATCGAACTTCTTCATTTTTTGGTTTTGCATTTCACACACTAACTAATACAAATTATTTCAAATTACATATAGTTGAAACATACTAATTTTGTAAATAATTTAGAAAGAAATTTCTTTATTTGTTTTTTTTTATGTGCTATCATTGTGATGATCAATAATTTTATCACTTGACACCTTCGCACACATTTATTCTCAATATAAAACCTATATCATTCAATACAAAAGGCACTAAATATATTTTATACATAAATCAAATAATTTTCATCCAAAAGGAGCTCTAGTAACCAATGTGTTTATTTGAAGAAACACACATGTGTTTATGCCATTAGAATGCACGAGGAGTTCAATTATTTGGAAAAAACAATGATTTTATTTTTTCTTATAATAAATTTGAATTATGAAGGTGAAATTTGTGACAATAAAAGCACCAAATTACTTTAAAAAATGAAGACATAAATTTTTTTTCTATCTAGGGTTTTGTGTGAATCACCATACCTTTTAAATTCTCATATTTTTGTGGTCCCAAAAGATTTTTTTGCTGCATAGTGCTCCTAGTATGTCTCTCTTGCAAATGATCTCTCTTTTAATTAAGCGCTAATAGAAATTCTAAAATATTTTATAGTAAAATAAAAAATAAAATTAAAAAATTTTATTATGCAACATTTCGACCGAATCACCATACCTTTCAGCTTTTGATCTTTTGAATAGCTATGTAGCTCCAAAGTATTGTTCTATTGCATAGTGCTCCTAGTATGTATCTCTTGTAGATAAATCCCTTGAAAGTTTTGGGAAAATAATGAAATAGTGAATAAATTTTTACTATTTAAAAGACTATGTGAAATAAGGTTTCAAAAAATCAATTGTTGCTCGTTTTTTAATTTAAAAAAAAATTCATGTTTCTTCTTTCACTTTATCAAAACAATGACGCATTCGATAGTAAACTACAACGATGCGTTTATATTAAAAATGCACTGACATTATCGAGGTGCCAATTTTTTTCAACACACCAACATGATACAATTATTTTTTTTTCTTTTTTTTTCGAAATACCGAAATGGTGTGATTAATTATTTTAACACAATAGTTTGGTTTATATTTAAATGCATCAATTTTTTAATTGTTATAAGAGCACCGAAATGGCTGCATTCATTTTTCTTTTCTAAATTTTTAAAATAGGTGTATACCCATGTTGGTATTATTTGAATTCCCTAGTGTTGTCGTAATTTAAACACATTGGTGCAGTTTGTTTTGATAAGCACACTAGTGGGGTTTAAAAGCTATATGAAATTTTATTTTCAGATAAAATGGCATATAATCTCAAACTGTCCTTTAGGACGCATCCACATGAATTAAAATAGTTCATAGTATACATTTTTCACTTAAGGTCCCACTGTTCTTGAAAATGGTTTGAAACTATATTGAAATTCAGATTGTGGTTATGGTTCTCGAGATTAATTTTAGATACACACACACAAAAAAAAAATCTAGTTTTTCTCAAATGTCGAGAAAAATATCAATAATATCAAATGGATAATTCTTCAAATTCTATCACAGTTTTCTCCCTTTCCATCTACACAAATTTTATTTATATTTCAATTATCAAATTGAATTTACTATTTTTAATCCATTTCAACTTGAATAAAAATGTTTCCCAATTTGCAGGATCCCGATTCATAATCAAGTTCAAATGTAGAAAATATTCCTCCATTTCAAAAACATTAGAAGGTCCTATCAGGAGCAACATATCACAAGCAGTTGGTAGATAACCTCTTCACCCTCTTCACTCTGCCAATTGGATCATGGCATCTTCTAGCCGTGATCTTGAATCAACAATGGTAATAATTGTTTAGTATAATGTAATTTAAACAAACCAGTTGCACTTTCGTGCTTATTAATATCTTTTTTTGTCTAAGTTAGTTTAATATATTAACAAAAGAAATATTTTACATCATGGCCGAAGCTGAGTCTTTGCCCAAACCTCTGGCATACTTGACAAAATTGACAAAAAAAAGACTGCCCACAAGGGGAAAATAGCCTTGAAAAATTCTCAGACTATTGCGCTGCCCTCACAGGGGTAACAACTGTGGATTCCTCTGAAGATTACATTAATTATAACTTTTAAAAACAAAACTATAGACTGACATATCTAGATAAGCAAAGACAAGCCCAGTAGAATGGGCCTTGAAGCATGAAAACCAGACAAGAAAAGAACAATTACTCATCAGGCGGTTCTCCAACAATGCGGCATGAGTATGAAGTCATATCTTCATCCTTTTTTGATAGGTCCTCAGTGGGAGCAGCTTCTTGCCTAGATGGTCCTAGATCACCTTGAGTCGTCTCCCCCTCACGAACCCTGCTGACATGTGCATCCTTGCCCTGCTTGTTCAACGACCCCGTCTGATGGTTTGAAACCTGAGCTTTCTCTATACTCTGCCCTGCCTGACAAGTGTTGGGCTCTCTCGCATGGGCCTCTTCTTGGAAAGCAAATGTAATTGAGGTAGTTATGCGAGGGTGATTCAAAGAACAGTTGAAAGAGAAATGTGTAGTTTGGAGCGAGCGAGAGGGCTGAGCGATGGGGACGGGAGGAGCAGAGGAGCCCAATTGATGGTCGGTTTCATGGAAATGACCCCTCCCACTTTTGGTATTAGGATAGCGGCTAGATAAATATTCACTGGATTCAGAAGACAACTCAGAGTTGAAGCTTGAGGGTGGGCGTAGGGGTTGGCTTCTAGTGCTACCCCTGCGGCAACGCATGCGTTGACGTAAGCGAGGCATGGAATCAGTCTCTGCAGAGGGCACGATAAGTGACGGAGGACCAGGAGTGAAAGAGGTTTGGTTAAAGAGAATATTGAGAGAAATGGAAGCAGATAGACAAAGGCTAGAATGAAACAAGTGCAAACCATCTCCAAGGTCTAAGCAACAGTTCAACAGGCTTCTTCTTCCTGTAGCTGTGTGCTGACTGGGGAGCCCAGCAGTCGGAGAGCACATACAATTCATTAGAGGAGGAATGCCCGAATAGCTAGAGCCACTCTCCATTTTTAAAACCCAATTGGAATTGCATCGAAGATCACCCTGCAATAACATCTCATTGATGAGAGTCGAAGGCCGAAGCAATGAGGGGCATACAGAGGCGTGTAAGAGAATTAAGGTCGGATCTCAACCAACGCATGGAGTAAATGCATTTGATGCGATGACACTGTGATTTAAGTTCCCCCCTCTGGAAGCGACTTGGGTGGGCAAGTGTCTCCACCCTTTGCCGCACGCAGGTCCCATCACATTAATAGCTCTCCAATTCACCTGCATCCTGGAGTCGTGCTTATTAATATCATTGATAATGTACTAATGAATTTCATTTTTGTTTGAAATTAGGTGATCTACAAATGGGTTGGATAACTTTTTATTCTTTTTAAGAGCCTCCCACTCAATTAAACAAATAAAATATCTAGCTTATACTTGACTTTTGCGAAATTTTATACTTGAAACGGGTATATGTTTTTTAACTATTTAAGTGCTTTAAGTCAATTTGTTTTTGCTGAAATTAAACATGTGTAATAGCCATATAATGCAACAAATAAAAATCAATGCATAACATCAAATTTAATCTAGGATTTCACCCAAATATTGTGGGCTACGTCTCCTTGAGCTCTTGTCATCTTGACTTGGCTCTTTGGGATTATGGAAAAATTTATTTTACAAGTTACAAACTAAAATCCAATGGTTATATAAACTGAACCAATGGGTTTATAATACCATCTATATCCCTGTCATGATTGTCATCACTATGAAAACATATCTAAGCTTCCTTAGACTTGATTGCTTCTGTCGGTGCTATTGAGCTTCTATGAGATTCTCTATGGAAATAGATCCCTTAAAATTATTTTTCTGTCCTTGAAACCTCACCTATTGTCTCCTTCACATATCAGACCTGCAAAATAGACTAATATTTTTCTCCAAATGATCATTGCATCCCCAATCTAGGCCTCCATCCATCGATGGCCCTGGGCTGCCCAAAACATTCCTATAGCTTCTTGACCTTCAGAAGTATTAAAATGACTCTAAAAATCCCTTAAATGGATTCATAATGTCAAATATAGTCATAATATACTATGGGTTCGCTGAAATTGGCCTCCGGCTGCTCCGGTTTCGCTTCCAACACCTGGTGGCACCCCCTGGCTCTAGGGTCAAAGAAAAATTCTTTGTGGCTTCTCGAACTCTAGAAGTGCTCAAACGTTTTTTCAAATCCCTTCATTGGATTCAAAATTATCATTACAGTAAAAAATTACTAATGGTTTGCTCAATAAGGCCTCTAGCTGCCTTGGCTAGGCCTCAAACTGCTATTGGCACTTGCTGGCCCTAGTGGCCCCTGGAACATCACTGGAGAATCTTGGCCTTAAAAATTCAGCTACAGACTATGAAAACCACACCATTAGTTCTAGAACATCTAAAATATCCAAAATATATTATTTGATCCCTGAATAAGGCTACTAGTTGCACTGGCTGGGCCTCAAACTATTGCTGGCCCATGGTGGCCCTAGTGGCCCTTAGAACTTCTCTAAAGAAAAAACCTTCTCAAAAGTCCTATGATGGCTCTGAAACCCTCAACAATGAGTCTGGAATGTTTGATATAGTATAAATTGACTATTGGCACTACAAAATTGGTTGAATCTAACTCAAGATAGAGCCTAAACTCATTTTGCCCAATGACCCCTAAAAATCCTCCATCAAATGTGGAGAGACTGCACATAACTATAGTTAAGTTTCATATCTCCGCCTAACTTTGGGGTTCATGCCTAATCTTCCACCATACCTAACTGTAGCATTTAATGTTCGCTGGTGGATGGGCACATGTACCCAAACTTCGCGGTCACATTTGGCGGTTAGCGCAACTTAATGCACAAAAATTGTGCGGATAAGTTTTATGTGAATGTCACCATTTCCATGCGATAGGTTTCAACAGAATGTGGGAACCATCGTCTGTTTTAGGGATTATCCCATAGTTCATGGCATGAAGACCATATGGGGGAGGGGCTGGCCCTCATGGTTGGCCCTTCTCAAAACCCTAAACAACAAACTGTTAAACATTAAATATAAGTTGCAACCGTTAGTTATTAAGAACTAACACACAGCCCGAGCGGTTAAGCTGTGGGTTCTACAGGCGAGACGTAGGGCAGTCGACTCTGGTATGCTCCCTGCAAATTTTATTATCTCTCAGACACGTGGCAACCTCAGGGCTGGCCACATGTCGCCCTATCATTGTCCGAAAATATAATGTACAACCCTTTGTTGAATGACAATATGTCACTTGGCATGACCTGACTGGCCTAGATGGAATATTCTAGGGAATATTTTGAGGAATATTCCAAGAATATTCCCTAGAATATTCTCTTTTTAAATTTCCCAAATTCTAGTCAAACTTGGTCAAAGTCCAAAAATTGCAGTTTATTGGACTTTTCAAACTGTAATAACTTCTTCATACGGTGTCAGGTTTTCGAACCATTCGTGGCACCAAAATTTGGAAGACGATATATATTCGGTCGCTCATGTTCGGCACACTTTCGAAAACTTTGAAATTTGAGTTCTCACTTAGTTCCTTGATCCAAATCTGATCACACCTCCCCATTGGGAATCTTTTGGACCCCAAAAGACTGATATATTGATCTATAGAGTAGATGAGAGTACAACACCCTCAGTTTTCAGTCTCCATACAATTTCCTTGCAAGGATAAGTGACTTTGAACCACAACTCAAGGGTAATCAACACTTCCCTTCCTGAATGCTCTTGTCCTCCTATCAAGAATTGTCTTCCTTGAACTCACTCAAAAATTTTTAGTGAGAAATTGATAGAAGGTAGCTGAACATAATGTCCTTGATCATCGATCCAAGGTGGCTCAAAAAAACATGAGATTACAATAGAAAACATGCATACATAACTGAAATTTTCATATGTAAAAATGAGTGTATGTTTTACTGTGTCAAGAAGTCAAACCACTTCTTACCAAGCTGCTTCCACGAAGACTTTTGCTGCTGAAAATATTCTTCATGTGAAACATCTGTTCTCACATCAATGATGGAATCTTTCGTTCCAATTTCTCCTGTCTTGATATCCTCTTGCCTCATGTGCATGGGATTATTATTTGGATGCAATGTCCAACATTGGGAAACAACATTTCCCCTTTTCTGGCAATGTGTGCAAGTCTTATGCACCTTCTTTGCAAGTTGCCATTGCATCAACTATTTCGTGTATGCCTTCCTCCTCTTCTAGCATTTTGAAACAACGTGGTTACAAAGACCACAATATGCACAACAAATCTTTCTTCCATTCAAGAATACATATTTTTCATGCTTATTAGAAACATAATCAACTTGACTATGGGAAGAATTATTCCTTATATGCTGCTTTGCATGTCCATCTTTTTTACCTTCATGAGGAGATGAACTAGTAGAGGTTCCAACTTTCTCTTGAAGATTAACATCAATGTTCTTGTCTTGATAGCTGTCCGAACTCTCCTGATCGCCATAAGGTGCACGTATAAAGACATATTGCTGCAACATAGGCTTCAAATAGTGGCAATCAACTTGAAAACAAACTTGAAATGTTTGTGGTTTGGAAATTGGAACAAAAGTTCTTCCTAAAGTTGTCTCACATTCATTCATGGTTGTGGAGTCTTCGCCATAATATTGAACATAACCAAGAGAAAATTTCTTAGGTCTTTCCTCAACCAAAATAGGATCAATCATGCCTTATGCATGTTTTCCTAAACCCTTGCCTTCATAGCCCATTTTAAACATTAACTTTGACACTATACCTATAGTGTGCTTTTCAAATGAGCCAACACATCTATATGATGAGGAAACTAAAGACAAATTTGAGTGAATTACCTCTGCTTCACGGATGTTCTTGGTCAAAGCCTCTTGGGCTTGATGGAGCTTCATCTCCATCTCATGCATTCTTTGAAGAATTTCTTCTTTCTCTTTCTTCACAGCAACCTATTGCTCATGAAGTCTAGTGCTTTCTCTTTTATCTTCATACATAAATTGCACCATATCCTTCAAGATGTAGAAGTCTCGATTCATGTCTTCATTGAAGAATATTGTGAAGGAGGAGGAGGATTTTGAAACCTCACTTGATGAAGTTGTCATATTATCAAAATGAACAAAATAAATTCAACAAAAATTCACAAATCTTTCAAAACAATTGAGAAATCTTCAAAATAAAATGGCTGTAGAGTCAAGCTCTTATTCAAGCATCCTTTTGCAAACAAACCCTTTTGCACCTCAAGGGTTTCCTTGAGGTCCTTTGGGTAAGGAAGATGCCTTTAGCCCTTCTTCCTTATTGTCCTCTTCTAGACTTAGCTAGCGGTATCTTTCCATTCACCTCTAGAAAACTCAAAATTGTAAGCAACAATCAGCTTGCAAACAGTCAAATTCCTTGCACTGTTTAAAAACCTTTCAAGTCAACAAGAAACCTTGTGCTTTTTCAATCAAGAAATGAAGTGATATGATACCAACCTGATCTGAAAATGGGTTGGATAACTTGTTATGCTTTTCAAGAATCTCCCACTTAGTTAAACAAATAGAAGATCTAGCTTATACTTGACTTTTGCAGATTTTTATACTTGAAACAGGTGTATGTATTTTAACTGTTTAAGTGATTTAAGTCCATTTGTATTCAGTGAAATCAAACATTTGTAACAACCATATAATGAATAGAATAAACACCAACACATAACAACTAATTAATCTAGGAGTTCACCCGAATATCGTGGGCTACTTCTCTTTGAGCTCTTGTCATCTTGACTTGGCACTTTGGGATTATGGAAAAATTTATTTTACAAGTTGCAAAATCAACTCCAATGTTTATATAAACTGAACCAATGGGTTTAGAATACCATCTATATCTATTTCATGGGTGTCATCATTATGAAAACAGATCTAGGATTCCCTAGACTTGATTTCTTCTATCGGTGCTCTTGAGCCTTTTTGAGCTTCTCTATGGTACAAATTACCTCAAAATTGTTTTTCTATCCTTGAAACCTCACCTATTGTCTCTATCACATATGATACCTCCAAAATAGACAGATTGTTTGCTCCAAATGTTCACTGCATCCCCAACCTAGGCCTTCATCCACTAATGGCCCTCGGTTGCCCAAAACTTACCTGTAGGTTATTGACCTTCATATGCCTTCAAATGTACTTTAAAATGTATTCAATGGATTCATAATGTAAAAAATAGTCAGAATAGAATATTGGTTCGCTGAAATTGGCCTCTGGATGCTCCTGTTTCACCTCCAACACTTGGTGGCACCCCTGGCTCTGGTGTCAAAGAAAAATTCTTTGTGTTTCTCGATCTCTAGACGTCCTCAATTTTTTTTGAAAATCCCTCCATTGGAGTCATAATTATCATTAAATTTAGAAATGACTATTGGTTTACTGAATAAGGCCTTTAGTTTCCCTCGCTAGGCCTCAAACTGTTGTTGGCACTAGCTGGCCCGAGTGGCCCCACGAAATTCACTAAAGCATCTCAGCCATCAAAATTACTCTATAGGCTGTCAAAAATACACCATAAGTTCCATAAAATCTGAAACATCCAAAATTTACTATTGGATTCCTGAATAAGGCCTCTAGCTGCACTAGCTAGGCCTCAAAATGTTGTTGGCCCACGGTGGCCCTAGTGGCCCTTAGAACTTCTATGAAGAAGAAACCTGCTCAAATGTCCTCTTATGGCTCTGAAACCCTCACCAATGAGTTTGGGATGTCTGAGATAGTCTCAATTTACTATTGGCACTCCAAAATTGGTCGAATATAGCTCAAGATAGAGCCTAGACTCATTTTTCCCAATGACCACTAAAAATCCTCCATCGAATGTGGAGAGACTACACATAACTACTGTTAAGTTTGGCATCTCCACCTAACTTTGGGGCTCGCACCAAATATTCCGCCATATCTGATCATAGCATTTAATGTTTGCTGCTGGATGGGCACATGTACCTAAACTTTGTAGTCACAGTTGGTGGTTAGCATAACTTAATGCAAAATAATTACGCGAATAAGTTTTATGTGAATGCCACCATTTGCATGTGACAGGTTTCAACATAATGTGGGAATCATCGGCGGTTTTGGAGTTTAGCCCATGGTTCATGGCACAAAAACCATATGGGTGAGGGGCTGGCCCCTCTCCAAACCTCAAACAACAAACTATTAAACATTAAATATAGTTTGTGATCATTAGTTATTAAGAACTAACACAAAGCCCAAGTAGTTAAGTTGTGGGCGCTGCAGGCGAGAGGTCAAGCGGTCGACTCTAGTACGATCCCCCCAAATTTTATTATATAGTCCTAGGGACACGTGTTAGGCTTAGGGTTGGCCACGTGTTGCCCTGTTATTGGCCAAAAATCAAACTTACAACCCATTGTCGAATGAAAATTTGCCACTTGGCATGACTCGACTGGCCCAGATGGAATATTTTGGGAAATATTCCCTAAAATATTCTCTTTTTAAATTTCCAAAATTCCAGTCAAACTTGGTCAAAGTCCAAAAATTGCAGTTTACTAGACCTTTCAAACTATGATAACTTCTTCATATGGTTTCGATTTTTTGAACTGTTCATGGCACTAGAATCAGGAAGACGAGATCTATCTAGTCGCTTAGGTTTGGCACACTTCCGAACACTTTGACATTCGAGCTATCACTTAGGTCCTTGATCCAAATCTAATCATTAGGATTCTATTGATGACTAGAAAGCCACCTACCATCTCCTGATGCACCCCACTACAATGTCAACTCGTGAAAAGGCTGCATTAAGAAAAAGACTCGGACAAGAAGCATACAAATAATGGTTTAATCAACCGTCTATCCAATTCCCACTATGTCTAGATTCACCAATTAGGAATGACTGCAACAATACTAATTATTCATTACAAGTTGGAAATGGAGGCAATCAAATAGAGTTTGGTATGGATGATCACTTCTGAGATATGATTTCCATGGAGGAAATGTTTTTAGATGCATTCCAGAATTATGAACTGGGTGATCATGCTGATATCATTAATACCTTACTCAAAATCCTGAAATTTGCTTCCACCACCCCTCTCTTTGGACCTGGTGACAAGTCAAATTCTACTGAGATTTGGGAAATGATGTTACTGTACAACTTGAAAGAAAATTTTGGCATGTCCAATGCATGTTTCTTCGAAATATTGAGGTAATTCACTTGCATGATCGATCAAGACCCTTATATTTTGTGAAATATTATCACACAATCAACATTAAAAATGGTCGATTTTATGAACACTAAATATTGACATTGTACATTATATTCCCCACCAACTGCACATTATTCAAATATATGGCTCTTCCAAGTGATAATTTCTTGCTCAGTAGCTATGAAGAGGAAATAACTTGTTTAAAATGTTGGGTGTTTAGTAAATATCATATCATGCATGTCCTAATGATTGAATTCTATATAGAGGATAATATGCATACAAAGAGATATGTCTGAAATGTGGGCATGATAGTTAGTCTAATTTAAAAAAACTGGGTAAATCACATTGCCCTCATATTAAGTTATTGAGGAAAATTTTTATAATCCCAAGGATTCAAATACTCTTTCATTGCAAAGAATTAGCTATGTTGTAGGGGAGGCATGCCTCACACAAAAGTGATCTAGGGGTTATTTGAATCCTAATAGATTCAATAGCCATGAATAATATAGAGGATAAATTGCCTGAAATATTCAAGGATGAAGTACAAATTCTAAGACTCCTCTCAACCCATATTTCCTTCAAAACACCAATTATTATTTTTGGCTATAGTAGTGATCAATAACAATATCCCCCTATGGTTTTCCATGAAGAATCAACATATTATGTTGGCTCTCATATACCCTGGTAGAAGACAAGTGAATAATATGGATGTCTAATTACAACCATTAGTAGATGAATTTAAGGAATTATCAGAAGGGAAACATGTGTACGAAGTATCAAGACCCATTACAATAGAGAGGATTTTTACGTTGTATGAAATATGTTCTTACACCATACATCATTATTGAGGCTTAGGAGTTTTCTCTCGTAAATTACATTTTTTTTTTATATATAAATAAAAACAATGTTTCACATATTAATTTAATTTGCTACATTTTTTTTATCTTCATGGTCACTAACGTGTTGACCTATATACAATAATTTCGTAGGTATTTTAGCAAAAGGGTATCATGGATGTAAATTTTGTGGGCCTTATATGAAGGATAGATGGTACGAAAAACTACGAAAGCCAGTGTATGAACACTCTAGGGTATTACTCCTAGAATAACATCCTTATAGAAGAGAAATATCTACTTTCAATGGTAAACGAGAGAGAACCCAAAGGTCTACAATAATGACACTAGCTGAATGACTTAAAGAATATCAGACAAAGAAGGAGTTTTCAGGAATGTTTGATTCAAATGGGGAGGCTATGTTTGATGATCTAGAGCTATAGGACACATATTTTGACAAATTTCCCATTGGGATGAAAAGGAAATCCATCTTTCATGAACACGCATATTGGGAGAATATTAATATTTGTCACTTACTAGATCCCATGCATATATTTAAAAATGTTTCATATTTTATGGAGGCACATATCACGGAAAGAAAGGGACACATTGGATGCTAGGATATATCTTATTTCTTCAAAAACTAAAAATAAACGTTGGGCAAGATAAGAATATAGAGGAGAGGCTTGTTCCTCTTGGTATTTCAAAGAAGGTGATGTCCCATGGATTTTAAAGAAAGATGGTATTTATTTGGAAAAGGAAGTTAAAATGATTGTGAGGGTTCCTTCTTTATATGGGTTTTCACTAGGATGCTTCTTCAATGTGGAAGACAATTTTTCGGGGTTGAAATCCGATGACCATATGAACTTTCTAAGAGGTACATGTGTCAAAAACATGATTTTATTATTTATTGTTTGATTTTTGTATAATGTGATATTTTATAATTATTTTTTGTATAATGTATTATTTACCGTGCAATTCCCTTATCCTCTTCTCATGTGTGGGTGTGTGAACCATGACTTCCCTCAAGACCTACAATGTTTCATATCTAAATTATCTGCATTTGTAAGTTGGATCATATCAAAGCATATTCATATGGCTAGAATTCCATGAATCAAAAGATATCTGAGACTGTTTGTAAGTTTGAGAAGAAACTGTAGACGAGTTTTATGGACTTGTAGGTTAATTTTATAATCCGTCTACTAGATCATGTTGAATTACTTGGGCTAGTTTCTTGTCATCAGATGTTCTTATTAGATATGTAAATGAAAAAAATTAAAGGTTTTGTTCGACAAAAGGAAAAATCTGAGGCATCTATGGCATAGGGGTATATATTGTATGAGTATTTCTATTATGCCAGTGATTACGCCAAGAAGATCGAAAACACACCAGGTGTGGCACATTGGGATGAAAGAAGGGATGAAGACAAAAGAGAAGGGGAGCTTCTCGGAATGAATGGAAAGAGGCGCATGATAACGAGTAAGTGTCTTATCATTTGTAAAATTGCTACATAGTAATTATTCTCACTAAAACTCATATTAATGCATATTTTGATCTCATATGTATTATATATATGTTTGTTTAAGTTCATAAGTGAATTCATAAATTGAATCCACCAACAAATTCATTCTTTACAATATGGAAGTGACACAACCATGGATCACATTATACGAACTAAAGAGGAAGAAATGGGATAGTGACAGGAAAGAATTCAAATTCTTGAATGGTAGAAGTGTACCTTATCATAATCATTTAAAATAAAATATGCCAATGACATTCCCTAACAATTAGGTTGTTGTTCAAGTCAGATATAAAAATGATGCATCTAGTCATTACCTATGTATTGAAGAGGATGCGCTACACATAGGGATTAGGTGGAACAAATCGACAATTATAATCTCTTTCTATATAGTTTTAACTTCATATTGCACCTTATAATTGTAACACACACACACACACATATATGTATTATATTTTTAATTATGTTTGAGTTATTAGACACATGAAACTGTGATTATTTTCTCTTTTTTTATAGGTGCCTGTGTCCCCATCTATGTGGGCGTATGGACACTATTTCGCATGGAGCATGCCGATGATGGATGCATGACACAGACTATGGAGTGGAAGTTGAGTTTGACCAATATAGTTGTGCTAGCCACTATGAAAAAAACCTAATACAGGGGACATTAGGTTACATTGGAAAGATATAAGATATCATTCAAGTGGACTTCTCTTCGTTCCAATTTGTTATTTTTAGGTGCAAGTGGTAGGACATATTTGATTGGAATAATGTAAAGGAAGATGTAATGAAACAAACTCCAAAAATATAAGAAAAGAGAGATCAACGCCTTATAAATAAGCCACTTGGAGGGGGCAACATAATTTACATTACATAAACGAACAATTCTTGGATGATACAAATGAAAAACCTCCTTTCTATATAAAGGAGTCCATGGGGTCACAATATAATCCTAGCTAGCCTAAAAATAATAATTTAAGGGCACAATAATTAAAATATGGGGGTTACACGGGTACAACAATAACAATAAGGGGGCTACACTAACAACAATAAGGGACTACACTAGTAATATAGGGACCTAACATGCCCCTACCCTCCAGAAACGAGTTTTCCTCAATGCTTCAATAGCGGTGGATGATTCTGTATAAAATTCTCATCCTCCCATGTTGAATCTTCAGTGGGTAAGTTCTTCCACTTGATGAGATACTTGGAAATTGATTGATTTGGTAGCTATCAAGTTCTTGTTTCTGTGACTGCTTCATGTTCCAATATGATTTTTCCTTCCTTGTCAAGTTCTGGAAATATTGTTTGAACTGGAAGTTTGTCACAAATAACCTTGTTTAATCATGAAACATGGAAAACTGGATGCACTTGAGAAGCAGCAGGAAGCTCCAATTTGTTTGCCATAGTACCAATATTTTGCAACACCTTGTAAGGACCATAGTACTTTGGCAATAATTTATTATCCATCTTAGCTTGCTTGAGGGAAATTTGTTTGTATTTTTGTAGCCATAAAAATAATCAGTATCCTACATCAATAATTCTCTCACTGCGATGTTGATATACGTGTTGTTTACGTTCGATTTTGTGCTAAATTTAGGTTATCCTTTAAGAGTTGGAAAAATTTTGGTTGATGCTCAATGTGATATTCCACTGCTCGAACCTTATAATTTTCTCTTAAATATGATGTGATGGATGATGGATGATATCCATAAAGTGCCATAGATTGGGTTATTTTTGCTGCAATATGGAAGGAAGTGTTATACCACCATTCAGCTAGTGGTAACCACTTGACCCATTGTGTTTTTTTATCGAATACAAAACAACGAAGATATCCTTCCAAAGATTTCTTCACTATTTGAGTTTCCCCATCTGAATGAGGATGATAAGATGAGATATGAGCTAGTTGAGCACCCAAACAAGAAAATAATTCCCTCCAAAAATTTCCAGTAAAAAAGGGATCTTTGTCGCTTACAATAATCCCTGGGTTTCCATGTAGCTTTTGAATTGTTTCCATAAATACAGTAGCAACTGTACTTACTTTAAATGGATGAGATAATGTAGAAACGTATGCATACTTGGTAAGTCTATCAAATAACACCATAATTACAATTTTTCCTTCAAAATTAGGAAAAGTTGTGATAAAATACATTTAAATCTCCTCCCAACATTGACTTGGAATGGATAAAAGTTGTAGAAGACCCTGGGTCCTAATTTCCTCAACTTTATTTTGCTGGTGTTAGAGTCGGTCCTTACAGCCCTCTGTCAGAGATCATTTCGCTTTTTGCATATCATTTTTAGGTGTCTCGCTCGTTTCACTTCGTTGCATTTCGCTAGGGGCACGCCATTTACTGACGAGGGGGTCTGGTTGTCTTGTGTTTCCTCATGCTTGTACCTGCAGGGCTAATTGAAATTCTTCAAAAATCACTGAAGTTCATGGTCATTTCATTCATGGTCATAAATGATTAGTTTCGTTAAAAAGAGTCTTTAGTCCTAGAGTCTAGGGTTTTCAGTCCTTTGAATACATGTAATAAAAGCCCGCAGGCCATGAGGTTGGTTTCAAAAGATTCTCGTTTCATATTCTCAAAAACATTTGAAGACATTTCTAGTCCAAAACTCTATTTTGGAACTAGAAATTGTCAAATTTCATTTTTTGTAATAATTGTGTATTTCTTTCATCATAAGAAATTTGAAGGCAGCCTCTGATCTTTTCCAAAGCCAAATGCCGAATCCCTGCAAAAACAACCAAGTATTATCAGTCCAAGACTCAGAAAAATAATAAAAAGCCAAAGGACAACATTGTATTAAGTGATCAAATGACAAAGTGCCAAACATTATTAAAGTGGGTTATGGAGAAAATTTAAATCAAAGTTGATTTTTATGAGATATTTTGCAACCCATATAAAGCATTGGAGACAACTCATTTGCATTAATTCCCAAAGCAAAGGTCGAATTGCAGATTAGAAGGGCGAAAGCTTGTTTTCAAAACTGAAGACCGGAGGTGTAAGAGGCGCGCTACTCACAGAGGAGGCGTGCTACTCATATAAAGTGCGCTACGCATATAGCCTCACCGGCCTATGCAAAATAATACGTGCGCTACTCATATAACGCATGCTACTCATTGGGTGAGCGCGCTACTCATATAATTTCAGAGCCAGAAATTTTTGCTCCTGCGTCCAGTTTGATGCGAAATCGCCTCAAATGGCTTGCAAGTAGGTTTTTCATGATTGCTCAGTAAATTTTGAAAATGATTGTGGTGTTTTAAGAGTTGAGAAACTAGTGTGTTTGATGTGGAAAGGTGAAACCCTAGGTTCATTGCAAATTCATTTCTTGGGGTTTTGAAATACATGTAGATGGTCTCGTGAAGGATTTCCAAGCTTGTGTTGTTGATATATATGTTTATGCATCTACTGTCAAAGTGTCACGGCCCTCACGCTCTCAGTTTTCCATTTCATCACTGTTGTCATCGCCATTATATTACCACTGTCATTGCTATTGTTTTACTATGGTCATTTTCACATTGTTTCCCATTCTCCATTGACAAAACACAGTCTCATACTCATTTTCCCCTTTGACAAATCTTAGCCAGCATTACAAAGGCTGTACACTACATTACACTTTTTACTCATTTGTCAAATTCCCTTGTGATCAAAGCAGTGACTGTTTTTATGCCAATCCACTTGACAGAGTCATTACCACTGTGGCTTGTTTTCCTATGATACTTTGATACATATGTGACATATTTGGGTCTTGAGCATACATAGAAACTTGTGTCTTCACTACACCTATATCAACATATATATTGCAGACATCTTGTTTTCAAAGCCATGTCAGAGACAGATTCAGTTTATGAGCAGGAGTATGACAGTGATTCCACAACAGAGGGTAATGTGCCACGGAGGTCTCACAAAGGTGGCAAAGGTGGTAAGCATCTCAGGCAGGAGCCCACTTCTTTAGCTCAATTGCAGGCTTGCCCGCTTGCAATGGATTGTTTTCGGCATCAGTCATGTTTCCAATACTGTGAGATGATTTCACAAACCTGGCATCATCGTGAACTAGCTCATCTATTTGTTCTACATTTACATGATGGCCGTGTAAACCTTGCAGGAGTAGACTTCATTCTGTCACCAGAGACTATTGCTTGGGCCACCGGGATATCAAATATAGGAGAGGAATGGAACAAACGACAGTAGTTAGAGAAATCCTACTATGAGCCATACATCAAACCTGAGTTTATGAGGCAGCTGAGCAGGGTTTTTCCTTTCAGATTCCTGAAGGATGAGTTTGCACCTTTGATGAAACTCATCATTCGATATTTCAGTTGCGAGGGCAGATTCTCGCGTCTCAATACGTACCATGTCCGTTTGTTGATGCATTTTACGAGGGTACGTATGATGAGCATTCCATACTTAATGTATCGCAACATAGAGAGGATGAGAATTTTTGTACAAAAGAAGTCCCCAGCACAGCAGCATATAAGTATATATCATTACGCGCTGATCAAAATCTTGGTGATACATCAGTTAACACAGCAGGGCATCACTTGGGAGGATTTCATCTCTCGTGACTTGTTTACAGTACCGCAGCCGCCTCCTGAGGTAGTTCATGATGAGGGAGAGCCTTCACATCAGACAGACATCCCTGAGATCAAGCATATCAGTGCTCCATTATATGTGACATACCAGCGAGGCCACAGGGCCTTATTTGCAGCTACACGACGAGTACTATCTCCACCCGGGGTGGAAGGGGTCTCGTTGACTTCATCAGCAGCGCGAGTATTATCTTTACCAAGGGTGGAAGGGGTCTCGCCTTCTTCTTCAGCACAGGTACAGATTCAGGACAGAGGCAAGAGGCCTATGCATGATGAGGGCCCATCAGGTGGTCGAGACACTGATTTCACATTCATCGATGTTGATGCGAGCTCACCTAGCTCGAAACTGAAAGAGATCATCCAGGAGAAAAAGGCCGAGAATGACACGCTGAAAGAGAAATTGCAGAGGTCTCAGTGGGTGATAAACTACCTGGATCAGTGTAACAAATAGCTATAGGATGAGCACACACTGTTAGAGCTACGGCGAATTCGTGAGGATCGACAATTGGCCCGGAAGAGACCAGGTGACATGACACCAGTTGAGCGAGAGACCGAACTCACGCATGTTAACATTCATCTGGAGAAGTTGTTGGCAAAGGCCAATAGAGATAAATACATTCTTCATCACATGAAAGGTCATTATTGGGCTCGCATGCATGTCTGCAAGGCAAAAATGAAGATTCTAAAGAGGAGGTTGAGCAGTGCACTAAAACGGCGAAAGAGGCCCGATCCACTCCGGATTTTGGCCGAGGCTTCCTTGGCTGGACATGATACATGATGGAGGGTATTCGTTCCAAATTTGAGCAAATTTGAAGAATTTTTTGTCATTTTGGAAAATTTTGGTCTCAAAACAAGTTTTTCAGCTATACGAGTAGCGCGTCGACATGCTCATTTATGATTGGGACACTTGCTGGAGGAAAACCTTATCTTTTTTGATTTTTCATGGAAAGTTATGCATGCTCCAGTAAGACCAAATCATTTCACCAAATTCTGGATGATCCAATGGGCCAAAGCACCATGAAAATCACCATTCTTCCACCTTTTTCAGCAGCATGAAGTACTTGTGGGAGAATGAAGTTTTGGAGGGGAAACTGAGCTCCAAATTGGGAAATTCCACTTGGGCTGGATAGAAGAAATCCAGGGCTTTCCAACAAGCTATCATGAGCTTGATTTGGATGCCAGGAAATGCCCCAAAAGCAGGATGAAAGGTGCGCTACTCATATAGCTCAGGCGCACTACTCATATAGATTTTTGGCTGATTTTTCATTTTCCAGCTCAGGATTTCGGCCAGTTGGACCAGTTTTGTTTGTGGGTGAAATTTTTGAGTTATATTGATGTAATATTATGGTTTGCATGTAACTTGGACTCATTTTTACCTATTCTAGATGATTCACTCCTAAAAAAGTAAAAATCAAGTGGAAGAATCAGTTTCCTTCCTTTTAGAGGCAAGTTGTTTGGCTGCCTATATTCTAGCTCCTTATTTAGAATTAGTTGGAACTGCTCCTAGAAGGAGGAATTCGAACCCTAGAGGTGTGGGAAGGGATTAGGATAGTCTATATGATGTAATTTCTGAGACTTTCTACAGGTTGGACTCTTGGGAAGATTTTGGCACACTATTGTACATATTTTTCATATTTTGGCTAAGGAAAGATCAGAGGTTTTGCAACACCTGTTGGGATTCTTGTGGTTTTCAGTTCTTGATGGTGTTTTCTCTCAGTATATTGTAATTTATTTCATGTTTAATTTATTCCATTCTCTTCATATGCTCATGAAACTAAATAAATGAGTAAATGAGGTTGAATCCATTGTTTACAGTGCTCTGCCTTTAAATTTGTTTAGTTTTACATGTTTTCACCTGTTTGGAGAGGATCCATGTTCTTCCTTGCCCTCTTCAGCTCCTTATCATTCTGATCCATCCATATACCCAATCAAAAGCATCAATACTACTGCCTACCTTGCCCCAACTCGAATTCTGCAAAGATCTGGCCTTATCCCCGGACCCAAATTTTTTTTTCCCATTTTTTCAACAAAAACCCAAAAAATCAAAATCAAACTTTCCTATCTCTTTACTAGCCTAAAATTAGTATTCTTTATAATTCATCTCAGCCCCTTTGAAGACATTTTTCCGAGATAGACCCAGAGAGAGCCCTCTCCTGTCCTCGTAGAGCTAGCTACGAGGCTGAGCGTGGTTTGATGTAGCCTTGAGTTTTACCTTATTTCAGCCTAAGGTAGATTTGAGCGCTAACAGCTGGTAAACCAAACATTCTGCCACAAAATTTTGAATATCGTGTTTAAGGACATCCCAAAAAAATTCTTTCTTCACCCTGTGGTAAGATTTTAAAAATCCTAAGTGTCCTCCTAAGGGAGATGCGTGCAATTCCAAAAGAATCTTTTGTTTTAGTTGTGAATACCTACAAATATATAAGAGAAATTTGTACCATAATGAATCATTTTTCCAACTAAATGTATCAAATATATTAGGATCTTGCTGCAACTTTTGAATGAGTCTCCACACTTCTTCATCCTTCTTCCATTCATCCCTTCCTTTGGTTATCCAATCAGGTTGGATAATAGAAATGGCACATAGAAATGATTCCAGCTCTTAATCCTTTGTTGAGAGTGCATCTGCAACAACATTTAGCTTCTGTTTTTTGTAGATGATTTGAAAGTCATAGCCCAGCATCTTTCTGACCTATTTTTTCTTCTCATATAAAGGTATTCTTTGTTCCAAAAATTGTTTAAGACTATCATGATCATTTTTTACCTTGAGGTGTCTTCCCATTAGGTAAGGTCACAATTCCTTTAGTGCATGTAGTATTGCCAACATTTCCTTCTCTTAAATAGCTTTCTGTAAATACTTTCCTTTTATTGGACGACTTTAAAAAGTAATGGTTCTTCTTTCTTTCATTAAAACCACACCAATTCCATTTCCTAAGGCATTATATTCCACAATAAAGGTTTTTGTGAAGTCTGGCGTAGCTAAGACCGGTGCTAAGCACATTGCCTCTTTAAGATGCTCAAAGGCCTTCAATAATGTTGTTAGAGGTATGTTATTCTCGCATAATTTTTAGAAAAATTGCAATAATACCCTGTTAACCCAAGCAATCCTCGCAAATGCTTTATAGTTATGGGGAATTTCCATTCCTTAATGGCTTTAATTTTTTTAGGGTCTAATTTAACACCCTCGTGAGATACAATATGACCCAGATATTCCACCTCTTGTACTCCAAAGAAACATTTGGAGGGTTTCGCATATAATTGTTTCTCGTCCAATAGTTTGAGCACCTTGTCAACATGTTGAACACGATCCTTCCAAGAATTTTTGTAGATTAGTATATCATCAAAAAATACTAACACAAATTTTCTAAGGGTTTGAAAATGGAATTCATCAACACTTGAAATGTAAAAGGTTCATTGGTAAGGCCAAAAGGAATGACCAAAAATTCATAATGACCCTCATGAGTTCGAAATTTTGTTTTAGGAATATCTTCAGTCTTCGTTCTAATTTGATGATATCCTAAACGAAGATTCAACTTGGTAAAATAAATTTCTCCATGTAATTCATCCAATAATTCATCAATCAAAGGAATGAGAAATTTATCTTTAATAGTGAGCTTATTGAGCTCTGTATAGCCTCCTTATTGTTATCGTTGTACCCCTATAACCCCAATATTGTTATTATTATGCCCTTACATTATTATTTTTAGGTCAGCTAAGATTATATTGTGACCCCATGGACTCCTATATATAGAAGGAGGTTTTGTCATTTGTATCATCCAGGAGTTGTTCATTTATGCAATGTAAAGGAGGTTTCCCCCTTGAAGTGGCTTATTTCTAAGGTGTTGATCTCTCTTTTCTTCTATTTTTTCATCTCGTTTCATAATATTTGGAATCAAAGCTTTGGATTCTAGGTTTTCACTGCTCCAAATAGGTCAAAGTGGAATTTTTTCTATAACTATTTCTATACGAAGGTTCAGAAGCTGAAAGTTTTATAGAGGGTAGGAAAAATCCTGAGGAACGTCATGTAAAAAATTCAAGTGTTTTTTTGCAATATTTTTTGAGATATGATTTGTGGAAGTTAGGGGTTCTTCAGGCTCTCGAATTTCACCTAAAAAGGTCATCGTGGAATTTTCGCTATAAAGTTTTTTCTACGAAGGTTCATAAGCTAAAATTTTTACAGACTGAAGCCAAAATTCTAAGAAATGACGTGTAAAAAGCTCGTATTTTGGTTCACAATATTTTCATAGATATTATCTGTGGAAGTTAAGTATTTTTCAGGCTCCCGAATTTTGTCTTAAAGAGGTGACCGTCAGAAAATCTTCATAACTCTCTCTCTAAGCATCGGATTGGAATTCTGTAGAAATTGGCCACAAGTACATGGACTGTAGTTTTATTTATATCATTTTTAGATATGAAGGTGGAAACAGTGACACGTGGAATGTCATACAAATTTTCTCTACTGAACTAGTATATAATTAAGTAATTGTGGGAGATTGGGAATAAATTTTCCTTGAAGAATCCAAATTAGGTCAGACATGTGGCATTTGAAATAATATTCATAGGGCTAATACAGGACCAAAGTTTAGATATTGAAGATCCAAAATCATAGAGATAATTCAGTTTCAATATCGAGCTCCTCAAAAGCAAGAAAAAGGTGTGTATTTTTATTTCTAAATTGAATAAGACTTGTTTGAAGAATCAATTTGAATTGATTCCAAGGGCATATTGTAGAATCAATATCAGTATTGGGTTCTAAAATGCCCCCCAAAAAGAATTCAACACCCATTAAGCTTTCAGAAGGCTCTACTATGACTCATGAAGATGAACAAGTGCAAAATTGCATATCAAAATTACATGAGCAAGTGCACCAAATTTCGCTCTCGCAAGGAGAAGCAAAAAATGACATGGAAGTTTTGAAGAAAGACGTGGAATCTAAGATGGATGGTTTGAAGAAAGTTATGGAAGCTAAGATGGATGGTTTAAAGAATGGCATGGAAGCTAAGATGGATGGCATGGAAGCTAGCATGGAAGCTAAGATGGATGACATGGAAGCTAAGATCGATGAAAAAATGGAAAACATGAAGAATGATCTAAAAGCAGACATGGTAGGTTTTACAAAGTTTATAGAAGAAATTTTTGCTAATGGTGAAAAGATAATAGAGGAAACTCATGATGAGAACAAAATAAATGTTAATTATGATTTCATAAACTCTAATGTTGGATGGAATACCCACCATATTCCAAAGATCGATATGAGGAAGTTTGATGGCAAGGATCCCTTAACATGGATACTACAGATGGAGCAATATTTTGATCTCAATAATGTGCAAAACACACATAAGGTACGCATTGAAACTTTATATTTAGAAAAAAATACATTTTTATGGTATCGATGGATTTTCTCCCCTAAACAAATTGTCACTTGGTCAATTTTTACGAAGGAAATGATAGCACATTATGAGGATACAAAGAGCAACACCTTTTTTAGCCAATTGATAAATCTAAAACAAAATGGTTTAGTGGTGGAGGAAATTAAGGACTTCCAAAAATTAAATATTAGGGTAACTGATATTCCAAAAGAACACAAGATTGATGTCTTCATAGGGACTTTAAAGGATAATATCCAACAAGAGGTTCATGTTTTGTAACCTAATTCATTGGAGAAGGAATTCAGGGTGGCAAGGAAAATTGAATGTAAAATTATGGCGACAAGGAAGCCTACCACTCACATCTATAAATATGTAAGTGGTGCTACTACTAGAATTCCACATCCTACAAGGTTGACACCACAACAATTGGAAGAAAAGAGAGAAAAAGGGCTTTGCTACAGTTGTGATATAAAATAAAGTAAAGGTCATAAGTGTGCTGAGAAGAAATTATTTTGCATAGATTGTGAAGAGGAGGAAGAAAATGAACAAGAATCTTCAAAAGGAGAGGATATACACCAGGAACCAACCCTAGAAGAAGAAGAAATGAGTCCGATTATATCATGTAATGAATTGGTAGGAATTACCACTCCTCAAACTCTCAATATAGAAGGACATATCAAGAAGAAAAAAGTAATAGTTTTTATTGATTTGGGTAGTACCCATAATTTTATTCATTGTAAGGTAGCCAAGGAATTGAATTGTTTCCTATACCCATCACCAGAATGTCAAGTGATGGTTGCAAATAGAGGAAATATAAATTTCTCTGGAAAATTTCATAATATCAAGATAACCATGGGGGAATATGTATTTAATATTCCAATGCTTTCCATTCCAATGGGAGGTGTTGATGTTGTACTATGAGTACAATGGTTACAATCTTTGGGGATGGGAGATTTTAATTTTCAAGAAAGTTTCTTGAAATTTTTTTCTGAAGGAATGGAAGTCAAATTACAAGGTATCACAAGGAAGTCGGGAAATATAAAAAGCTCTAATGTCATGCAAAAGCTTCTAAAGAAAGAAAAATGATGAATAATTGCACAATTATGCTCATTAGAAGTTCCAACATCAAAATTATCTATTTCCCCAGATCTCCAAAATGTCTTGGACAATCATTCCAAGGTGTTTGAAACTCCGAAAGGATTCCCACTTATTCGTGATCATGATCATGCTATTCATTTGATTCCAGGAAATGTTCCTCCAAACATCAGGCATTATAGATATCCTTATTTCCAAAAAAGCGAAATTGAACATATGATTGCAGAAATGTTAGAGACTGGTATAATTCAACCTAGTCAAAGTTCTTTCTCTACTCTAGTGGAATTGGTGCACAAGAAGGATGGATCATGGTGCATGTTTACGTATTCTAGGGAGCTCAATAAGCTTAGTATTAAAGATAAATTTCCCATTCCTACGATTGGTGAATTACTAGATGAATTACATGGAGAAATTTATTTTACCAAGTCGGATATTCGTTCAAGATATCATCAAATTAGAATGAAGACTGAAGATATTCCAAAAACAACATTTTGAACTAATGAAGGTAATTCCTTAGAAAGCAACATGTCGTTTGGCCTTACCAATGCACCTTCCACATTTTAAGGTTTGATGAATTCCATTTTCAAATAGTTCCTTAGAAAATTTGTGCTAGTATTTTTTGATGATATACTAATCTACAACAAGTATTGGAAGGATCATGTTCGACATGTTGATAGGGTACTCAAACTGTTGGACGAGAAACAATTATATGTAAAAATATCCAAATGTTTCTTTGGAGTACAAGAGGTGGAATATCTGGGTCACATTTTATCTCACGAGGGTGTTAAGGTAGTCCCCAACAAAATTAAAGCCATTAAGGAATGGAAAGTCCCCACAACCATAAAGTAGTTGCAAGGATTTCTTGGGTTAATAGGGTATTATCTCAAGTTTGTTAAGAATTATTGGATAATAGCAGCACCTCTAACAACATTATTAAAGAAATATGCATTTTCATGGAATCCTGAAGCAACTAAGGCCTTTGAACATATTAAAGAGGCAATGTGCCTAGCACCGGTCTTAGCTATGCTAGAATTCAAAAATACCTTTGATTAACATGTGCCATGATTCATCCTTCTTGTGCAACAATACTATTGGAGCAGAGAGAGAACTTTGACTAGGTTGAATTATAACAACCTCTAACATTTCTACAATCATACATTCAATTTCGCTCTTTTCGACATAAGGATATTTGTAAGGCCTGATTTTTGGAGGAACACTTCCTAGAATCAAATGAATAGCATGATCATGATCACGAATAGGTGGGAGTCCTTTGGGAGTTTCAAACACCTTGGAATGTTTTTCCAATATCTTTTGGAGATCTGGAGAAATAGATGATTTTGAAATTAGAACTTCTAGTGAGCATAATTGTGCAATTTCACCTCATTTTTCTTTCTTCAAAAGATTTGTCATGACATTAGAGCTTATTATCTTTCCTGGCTTCCCTCTGATACCCCGTAATTCAACTTCCTTTCCTTCTGAACAAAAAAATTCAAGAAAATTTATTGGAAATTAAAAGCTACCGTCTGCAAAGATTGTAACCATTGTACTCCTAGTACAACATCAACACCTCCCATTGGAATGGAAAGAATTGGACTATTCAATACATATTCCCCCATGGTTAGATTGATATTATGGCCTTTTATGAAGAAATTTATAGTTCCTCCCTTTGCAACCATCACATGACATTCTAGTACTCGGTATAGGAAGAAAGTCAATTCCTTTGCTACCTTAAAATGAATAAAATTATGGGTACTACCTAAATAAATCAACAATATTACCTTTTTCTTCTTCATATCTCCTTCTATATTGAGAGTTTGAGGAGTGGTAATTGCTGCCAATGCATTACACGATATGGTCAGACTCATTTATTTTTTCTGTACAGTTGGTTCTTGGTGTATATCCTATTATTTTGAAGTTTCTTATTCATTTTATTCCTCCTCTTCACAATCTATGTAAAATAATTTCTTCTCGCCACACTTATGACATTTAGTTTATTTTCCATCACAGCTGTAGCAAAGCCCTTTTGCTCTATTTTCTTCCAATTGTTGTGGTGTCAACCTTGTAGGTTTTTGAAGTATAGGAGTAGCAACACTTCCATATTTATAGATATGAGTGGTAGGCTTCCTTGTCGCAATAATTTTACATTCAATTTTTCTCCAATGGATCAGGTTCCCAAAGGCGAACCTCATGTTGGATGTTATCCTTTAAAGTCCCTATGAAGACATCATTCATGTGTTCCTATGGAATATCATTTACCCTTATATTCATTTTTTAGAAGTGCTCAATGTGCTCCACCACTGAACCCTTT
Source organism: Pinus albicaulis (assembly GCA_034641835.2). Lineage (NCBI taxonomy): Eukaryota > Viridiplantae > Streptophyta > Pinopsida > Pinales > Pinaceae > Pinus > Pinus albicaulis. Next base: position 154,926,992 of record CM076584.1, on the reverse strand, counting down.
TTTTTTATATTTATCAACTGGCTAAAGAAGGTGTTTATATTTGTATCCTCATAATGTGCTATCATTTCCTCTATAAAAATTGACCAAGTGACAATTTTTTTATGGGAGAAAAGTCATTGATACCATACAATTGTATTTTGCTCTAAATATAAATTTGAAATGTGTACCTTTTGTATGTTTGCACATTATTGAGATCAAAATATTGCTCCATCTGTAGTATCCATGTTATGGGATCCTTGCCATCAAACTTCCTCATATCAATCTTTGGAATATGGTGGGTCTTCAATCAGAAATTAGAGTTTATGAAATCAAAATTAACACTTATGTTTTTCTCATCGTTAGTTTCCTCTACTATATTTTCACCATCAGGATTCATTTCTTGAATCGACTTTTTCAAACCTTCCATTTATGATTTTAGATCATTCTGCATGTATTCCATGTTGTCTTTCATTTTTTCTTCCATACCATCGATCTTAGCTTCCATGTATTCCATGACATTCTTGAAGCCATCCATATTAGTTTCCACAAATTTCTTCAAACCATCCATATTATCTTCCATTCCCTTCTTCAAACCATCCATCTTAGCTTCCACACCTTTCTTCAAAACTTCCATTTCATTTTTTGTTGCTCTTTTCAAGAGCGAAATTCAGTGCACTTGCTCTTGTAATTTTGATATATCATGTTGCAATTGTTCATATTCATGAGTCATGGTAGAGTATTATGAGGGCTTGATGGGTATTGAATTCCTTTTAGGGGGAATTTTAGAACCCAATATTGAGATCTATGCTTTAATATGCCCTTAGAATCACTTCAAAATGATTTTTCAAACAAGACTTATACAATTTGAAAAATAATACACACCTTTTTATTTCTTTTGAGGAGCTCGATATTGAAACTAAATTATCTCTGTGATTTCGGATCTTCAATATGTGAAATATGGTCCTGTAGTATCCCTCTGAATCTTCTTGTGAATAACACATGTTTGACTTGATTTGGATGCTTGAAGACAAAGTTATGCCCAATCTCCCACAATGACCTAATTATAGACTCGTTCAGTAGAGACAACTTGTAAGGCATGCCACGTGTCATTGTTTCATCCTTCGAATATGAAATTGATACTTGGGAAACTACATTCTCTGTGCTTTCACCCGCTTTTTACAGAATTGTGATTCTATGCTCAGAGAGAGAGTTACGGAAATTTAGCCTAGGTCACCTCTTTTAGATGAAATTTAGGAGCCTACAAAAACCCTAACTTCAACAGATCATATGTCTAAAAGTATTGCAAACCAAGATCTGAAATTTGTACAAGAAGTTCCTTGGGATTTGGGCTTTGCGTGGTAGAAATTTGAGCTTCTAAACTTTTGTAGAAAAAATGTTAGAACTAAGATTCCACGATGACCTATTTGGAGAAGAGAAACCCTAGAATCGAAAGCTCCGATACCAAATGTTATGAAAACAGCTCCAAAAATAGAAGAAAAGAGAGATCAAGGCCTTAGAAATAAGCCACTTAGAGGGGGAAACCTCCTCTACAATACATTAATGAAAAATTCTTGGATGATACAAATGAAAAAACCTCCTTTCTATATATGGGAGTCCATCAGGTCATAATATAATCCTAGCCGGCCTAACAATAAGAATGTAAAAGCACAATAATAACAATATGGGGGTTATAGGGGTACAACAATAACAATAAGGGGGCTACACTAACAACAATACGGGACTACACTAGTAATATAGGGACATAACATAATATTGTGATAGTGGGATGATATCTATAAACTCAAGAAAGATGTTGCATGAAGCAAGGGAGACTTATGTTTTCCCGAAACATTGCAATGAGGTGTGTTTTTACACATATCTATTGGATAGGGATTGGTGGTTTATATTAAGACATGACCCTAGATAAAAAAATGTTTTTCAGAACACCAGTGTTATCATGGCAATCGAGGAAGATGATTAGGGTGATGATAATGGAAAGTGATTTGTACTTGTGATATTTCATCATTTATACTATTTTTGTATTTTTAATTTTTCTTTATTTCGCTAATTATATTGATTTTTTATTCTTCTTGTTGGAATTAATAATATAATTGGTAACATTCACAAATGGTTTTACATGTTATTTTTCAGTAGAAACATTTTCATAGTTAAAACTAAGTATTTCCAATTATTTACAATATCTTGAAAATAAGGATTCAAGGTTGCAATCCTTCTCAAATAGGAAAATGAGAATAAGATAGTGAATTTAGAAACAACATTAAATATTTAGACTCTATTTAGATACTTATTGGTACATTAATCAATTCACATGTTTTTTCTTCTGGTTTAACTCAAAGTCAATATAAATCATCATGCAGTTATAACTATATGAGGAATTTAACAGTGACAAAATTGTGTATTAAAATGTAAGATTAAATTCTTGACACGAGAGGTAAATTCATGTTTACTATTTAAATTAGAGCTCTTACAATATTATGTAAACTAAAAGGAGGTGTTATGCATGTATAAAATGTTGATTACAACGTTTTAGGGACCATAAGAGAAACAATTGGGCTCGCATCGATGCATGAGGTTTTAATTTTTTCTTCATGGATAATGAAACAACTTTGGATTTTCTTTTCAATGGTAATTATAAATAAAAGTTTAAATAATAAATATTTTGCGGCTAACAATTAAATCGTAAATAATGTGATGGTGAGGCATTTGTTTGACTATCAAATAGACTTGGTGATGCATTTTTCTTTCCTATTTAGATTATGTAAAATATATTTTTATTTTTATTTATTTATAAGTAAACTATTTAAAGTATACATTCCTTTATCATTGTGAACATGATGTAATATTAGTTAGGGGAAATGTGGAAACATGAATTTTAGTTACTATATCGTGATAAGTATGTGGAAAAAATAATATTTGTTGAGTTGTTCATTAAGAAATATTAAAATCTATTATTTGTCAAAAGTTTAAATCTAATAGTATCATTTTTGTATTATTTAACTCATAGTTATTATTAAAATAGTTAAATTTGACATAGTAAAATAACAAATAAAGAACAAAAAATAACAACAAAACTTATATCTCTATTACTAGAAAAAAAATTATTTGCCTCTTTCAGGGAGAACTTCCAATATAGTGAATACCCAACTACAAGTAACTTCACTAGCAATATTTTACATTTCTTGGTCCTCATCTTTAGAGAGATAAATTTCTAATTTAAAATGGTAAGAGTTGCTATAAATATTAAATTTCAATTGCTTGAAAATATCATAATTTTAGTAATAAATTAAATTTTATAAAATAGAACCTTTTAACTTATATTAAATCTAAATTAATTATATTGAATTTTATAAACCAAGATTGAGTTGGTTAAATTTTATTTTTGCAAAATTTATTATTATTAATATTTTATATTAAAAATTGAATGAGTTACACATTTTCGTCATATTAAGAACAAACTAAATTATTTTACCTTTAATTATTTTTCCTTGTAAGTATTGAAATAGTTTAATAATTAAGTTGTATTGGATATCAATGAACTATCTAAGCAATATAAAAATATTTATCGTAATTTTACAATGATAGTTTCAACCATACTAAACTTTGTAATTTATAAAAATATTTTTTCATTTCTTTTAAAGAAAGTCATTTTGCATGCAAAGTCATATATACAAATTTGATATAAGTTCACCAATACATAATATATAATAAATATTATTTCATAAAAATAAACATCATGATAATAACCATCTAACAAACATAAACATCATGTAATACTCATGTAATACTATTGATTTACAACTTTTATGTGTGTAAATAAAACCAAGGTCTAGGTGGACCTATGGAACAATTATGTATGAATAGAATTTTTTTGAATTTATAATTAATTATGAAATAAATTCTAATTTGGTAAAGACAGAGTAATGGAGACCAGGAAATTCTTATCCATGAGGATGGAATAGAATTACAAACTTTCCCAAAACTCTCTAGAAAATCCTTGGAGAAAATTAAATAAATAATTAAACTAAATGGGAGATAAAGATCTAATAAAATCCTAAGTAAATCGGAAAGTTACTGAGAAGAGGTAAGAAAAACTATGTTGAGGAAAAACAAGTTTTAAAGAAATATTTAGTTGAAAAAACAAAAGAAAAGCCTCGGTTATGAGAAACAACATCCCATAATAACAGGACACCGTTATGGAAACATGCTGAGGGACATAAGGCTTAAAAGAGGCATCACTATTGTGACAAAGGGGTTGTAAAGACTGGGGAATATTGGTGTCTGCTTATGGGAGAACTAAGGAGAAGCTCGTCATTGGGTGGAAAATTTGTCTTTACCCATTGGTATGTACCTACTATGGTTTTCTAATAAATTTCTGATGTTATATAATTGTTGTAGATATTAGAAATGGTCTTAAATCACAACCAGAATTTTATCTGGGATGTTATATAATTGTTGTAGATATTATAACTGGTCTTAAATCACAGCCAGAATTTTATCTGGGAGACATGATTTGGTATGCGGGTATCTATTACATTTCATATTTGACAAGAGGTCAAAGTTCTATCGTGTAGTGTTAACATGCAAATGTTTATTAAAATATTCAGTAAGTACTTATGTGTATTGTACAATTTCCTTTTGACATGCGTATTGTACAGTGTCCTCTCTGCAATTAAATACAGTGAAGTCTCTGTTATGTTACATAGACTAATGAACTTGTAGTAGATAGAAACCAGAATTGATATAAACCAAGAGAAGGGGTCATATTCTGATAATTATTATTAAGTAGAAATGCATGGGAGCTTTCAGTAAAGTAATACAGTCCGTAAATACTAATGAGTATTAATGCATATAGAAGCTAAAGATATATTTAAATAGGCAACGGTATGAGTATATGTAATGATAAAAGATGTACATAAGCATGGAAACTGATACATATTACATCTTGGAAGAAATATATGCAAAACCGATATAAATTAAATCTTGAAGAAAATATATTCCGAAGTGATTTATATATTTTATCATGAAAAAGTAGAAGAGACAGTACATGAAATAAGAGAATGCGGTATTCCGAATTTTCATATATAAACAAATCTTCTTAAAAAATTTTATGATATCACTGTCATACATATCTATAGTTCTATAGGACTAATTGAAATAAAAAAAAAAGTTACATCCAGAAAAGGAGGGTCAAGGACCAAGCATGGCCTTAACACATAATCCCTAAGAGACTGGACTAAGCTAAGTTCCATATGAGTCACCATGGTACAACAAGTAACCGACCAGAGAAGTAAAGATTCAAACTCTCAGCCTACTAGAAAGGATATAGTTGAATCATATAACTCAACTAAAATACTTGAAAGAAAACATGCAAAAGACAAGTCAATAATTAGTAAAAAAATTGACTAATTTAATAGAAGTAAATCATATTGCCAATATATGAAGATAAGTAATGATAGTTAAATTACCTGACTATACTCTTCCAGGACTTCGTTCTTCACCTATAAATTCAAGTAGGGAAAGTTGTAATTAATGTAAATTCACTGAAGACTATATATAAGAACTAGATGGAAATTAATTAAGATGGACTAACCTGAATAGGGATGTATGTCTGCGTGCTGGAATACTTATCCAAATCCAAAAAAGAGGAGAAAAATGGATAGTAGTTACCCATATTATAATACATAAATTAAATTGAAAACATATATAGAACATGAGACAGAGCATGAATTCTAAGAAGATATTATTCATTGGTTAGATGAGGATGTGTCTGGAATGTTTATAACTAAAGAGGAACGTGATGAGTCTAGTCATGGTATGGGGGGAAATGAGGGACAGTCTGAGTACTTGAAGGGTTACCAGCATGCTATCTTTGAAATGTAGAAACGATATAAATTAAGGAATAGAAATGTTCCCATTACAACAAATATAGCTCAACCAAAGAAAGATGCTCCTAAACCAGCTGAGCCAAAGAAATATACACCTCCACCAACTCATGGCAAAGAAATTGGAAAATATTCATCCACTTTCAATTTAGAGAATGAGATTTCCAAAATAAAAATTCCAGTCCCCTTTGTGTTGAATCTTTGGTTAAACTGAGAGGGGGGGGTTAATGTTTAACACATGCATTAGATTTGTAAATTTTCATCAAACTTATTTTCAGCTTAATATGTGAACAGTCTTAAAATGTTGCAGCAAGTATTAAATTAATGTGACATCAATCTTATTGTGAGAGTAGCAAACAATTAAACAGATTGAGTGGACCATATCAACATATAAGCAACACACATAGATACAACATATATAAGTGGAAACCCATAAAGAGAGAAAACCACATTTTATTATTGTTGTGATGCAAAGGCAAGCTCCAACTTCCTCTCACCACTATTTTTCTGCTGGCACCAACCTACAGGAGGCTCCAACCTCAGTAAGCTACAACTGACAACTATCAAGCTTCAAATTGATAGGGAAGCTCCAGCTTCCTCAATTTATCAAAAGAAATGTCTGCTGATTTACCTCAAATATCAGCTCTGTTCTGTAGCATCTCGTTTTGCTCCTCTCTTTCTTATCTTCTCTGCCTCAATCTTCTATATTCTACATTCTCTATCATTACTCTCTTTAACCTCTCAATGCATATCTAGATGATATTACTTATAGAGAATTCCCGATGACTGTTTTTTTTCCTCTTGGGAATTCGAAACAGATAGCCATACCTCTTAGTCTTCTGCCTTCTCATTTATTTTCCAACTCACTCAAAAAAATATTACTATATGTACTAATTTGAATACTACAATGGGATATATGTTCTCCTCTAGAGACTTGCCAATGCATCACAAATAATATAAATCAGTTAAACCATTTACATTTGATTACAATGCGAATTCCAGCTCACCCATTCAGCCTCTTACTGCGCTTGTATTTTCTGTGACATTGTTTTGTCCCTTTCGGCTTTGCTAGCCCACCTGTTCTCTTCCGTGGTGTAATTGCTATGTATCTGTAACAACGCTTTTTATATACAATGCAATTTCAACTCTCGGCATGATAAGAATTGTTTTTAACATATAAACTGTCATGTTCAATATAACAAAAAAGTATCATTTTAATACATAAAAATGCCCTTTCAGGCCCACTTTCCGAGCTTGTATTATCCTCCTATGTGATGCGATCACTATTTCCGATTGTGATTAGTCACTATTCACTTTGATATGCCGATGTGATGAGTCACTTTTCGAATACTTCCGATTGCGATTAATCGCAATCGTAACTTGCATTTGCATGTTCTTATGCCCTGCTCCTTCTCCGATGTGATGAAACATTGTTTACTGGAACTCAACCATATAAGAATCATAGTTTATAAGCCCATCGGGTCCGGAACTTCATCGCAATCGCAATATTTTGTTAACATGTTCCGCTGCGAACTTTCTCTGATGCGATTGGGTGAGGGTCCCATAATATGAGACTTTGTTTGTTTTAAAACCAAGCAAAAAAAAACCTTTGGTTCTTTTGATTTCGTGCCAAAAGATATAGTACATATGCTTTGTATTATACCTTTGGTCCCTTGTCCATAAAGTGCTTCATATATATATATATATATATCCCCTGCCTGCCTCCCCTCCTTCTTCTTCTTCTCTAAATAAATATATATATATATATCTTGACCTTTATTGTATAAATTTTAATGTTCAAAGTATTACATAGACTTTCTGCTTCAGCTTTAGTGTATCCTCCAGCTTGGGTTATTATTCTCAGAATAATATGTAGGGGGGGGTCCCAACCTACACACCCAATATCTTCTGTCAACGTTATATTAAGTCTTGGACTTAGACATAAGCCCAACACTGATATCTATGTATATATATAACTTCTCGGGCTCTGTAGTTCGTTTAATGTTTTTGCTCCCAACATAGACTTAGCCATGTACTTCATTAGAAAACCTTAGTCTTAATGCTATAAATGGTTCCGGTTCTTTTAATTACATACACCAAGCTTGTAGCATTTACTCAAAGTTTATATATATTAATGTAGCACATATATCATCTTATGGATCACGGGTCCCATGCTCTACTAATCACCCTCGTCTATTCTCCATATAACAATAAAGTCCGAGCTTATATAGGACATTCACAATTCCTTTGCATACATTGACTCGGCGTTCACTATTCAACCTTGTACATTGAATCTTACAACTCGACCCTGGTTCAATCCAAACTCAACGCTTGGCATGTACATATATTAACCCATATATCACACAATTCATATTTCGCCAACTTTTCATATTCAACCATTATATGTGCCTTAAAATATATCAATATATATATATATATATATTACGACCTTCTTCAATTTTGGAAGCGTTATAACAAAACTCAACCACATCGGACATACCTCAGTTAAACTCGCAATCGTAGTTTGAACAGTCCCGATCAATATAAATTTGAACTGGGCCCTGCACTAACGACCCTTCCACATCCAACGGTGGACAGCACGTCACACTGCTTCAGATGATCCGATGTCCTCAATCAAATCTCACATGACTTAGATGCATGGGCTTTTAACTCGCGTGAGAGTGGTATCTCCAAACCGCTTAAAGGCACATGTCAACCTATGGCATTGATTGTGTTCAAATTGGAAATACAAATTATCGTACAAAGGCGGTGCGATATGGGTGGGGTTGGTTTTGCAAGCTCGCTGTCACCGTTCAAAGTACTTGTGGTTCCTCTCCTTTTCCCTCACAGTTCCATCGCGCTTATATATATATGAACTCTGCCTTTCATGTGCAATTCCTCAACACAGTTTCTTGGTCCATACTACAATTAACAACGACTTATTTCTACAAGCCTAGACAACTGTTATGTGGAGAATGATAACTCCTCAATGCACCATGCCTTTCCATCGATTCTGTTCTCGCTTTCATATTCAAACTATGCTCATACTCTGTTATGCCATAACACTTCCATTTCGCAATACTCACACAGAATTATATTATTATCTCTTTCCAGGCTTATGTATTTGGTCACCACAGAATTATTATTCATACATGCCCACACAAACTCATACAATTTCTTATTGAACCTCTCAATTCACTGCCTTTGCTTCCTCTGCTCCTTGACTAATTCTTGTCCTTGTGCTGCCTCTGCTATCTCTCTGCTCCTTTTCCATCAACAACATTTCCAATAGTCTCCCCCTTTAGCATTGATGGCAACACCTTCACCAATACTCCAATGCTTCCTCCAAGTCTTCCTTTGCCTGGCTTCTTTTATAGGATCCTATCTCCTGTTACTTGCTTTTCCTCCCCCTTTGACATCAATGGCAAAGGGTTGCAAATTTACTAGTGTGCTTTCTATCTCTTCATTTCCTCTCTCTGAGATGTGTTTAGGCCTTCTTCTTCTCACTTTGTACCCTACTGCTTCAAACTGGTGTACACGAGTTGTTGAGAGAACACTTTTGAGAATATTTGAACTTGTCTACACATAGGTGATGAAAACCACATATAATCAAATTTGTATAATCAGGGATGCATCATTGGAATGCTAATATATCTTTTATAGCTGTGATTCACTTTTCTTGCATGTTGGTGATGATATGAGCTAGGATGTTGATAATGATATTACAGTTAATAGCTGAAAGGTCCTTATTTGTGTTGTGAACAACTTATTGTGAGATGAGGCGATCTTTCAATTTAGGAGACCAAATACCAACTTTAATGCATGCACACTACACTTTCAAGAATAAACCCTTGAGGCTAGACACATTCAATGTATTAGTCAAACTCACTCATCAATCATGCTATTTTCTTCATGACATAAGGAGGTATGTATCTCAATGGCCAATTTCTCTTTATTGATCAAATAGTCCTTCATACTTCAGACATTTTAACTATTTTATCATGATAATCTTCCACACAACTTAAAGTTGTTTGATTGAAGGCTCAACAACCAAACTTCACATAGTTTATGAATAATCCTAAGTCATAAGCCTTGAAGATATATAAGTGTTGACTTATGAAAGACATTCAATTATAGAGAAAAAGATATTGCTTCAATGCTCAGTATAATGTTTCAAGAGTAAACCAAAATATTGATCCTTTAGCCTTTGCATTGACTCTTTTATGCTGGATGTACTCTTGCCATAATCCTTTGATCCTGAGGACCTGTTTCATGCTTCCATTGCTGGTTGATCTCCCCTTAGAATGATATTTTCTTTTTTGTTCTCCCCTTAAAACTGTGCTTTCTCTTCATTTCAGAGAGTAGCATCTACAGATAATACCCCTAGTCTATCTCTCAAATATTTAATTGGTTCTCTAGCAAGAGGTTTGGTAAATATATCTGTTGTCTATTTTTCTGTTGGTACATACTCCAGATTTACTACCTTCTGAGCCACTTGTTCTCGGAGAAAATGATACTTAAATGGGATATGTTTAGTTTTTGAATGAAGAACATGATTTTTTGATATGCTTATAGCACTTGTATTATCACATTTGATTGAGATAGCTTCATCAATGCTTACCTTCATGTCTTGGAGGGTTTTCTTCAACCACATGACTTGTGTACAACATGTTGCTACTGCTATACATTCTTCTTCTGCTGTAGAAAGAGAAATAGATGTTTGTTTCTTGCTTAGCCATGCCACCAGACTTTCTCCTAGATAGAATGCACCTCCACTTGTGATTTTCCTGTCATCCACATAGCTGGCCCAATCTGCATCTATGTATGTTGTCAAAGTGAAGCTTTTGCCTTTAGGATACCAAAGTCCATACTGTGTAGTTCCTTGTAGATATTTGAATATTCTTTTGACTGCTAGAAGGTGATTTTGTTTAGGTGCTGCTTGATATCTAGTGACTAGTCCTACTGTTAGCATTATGTCTGGTCTTGATGCTGTCAGATGTAACAGCCTTCCTATCATGGATCTGTAGAGTTTTTGATCTATATCAGCAGATCCATCATCACCACACATCTTGCATCCTATGATCATGGGAGTTGACACATGTTTGTAGTCTTCCATTTTGAACTTTTTCAACATTTCTTTTAAGTATTTTTCCTATGATATGAATGTACCTGTGTTCTTTTGCTGAATTTGAAGTCATAAATAGAAACTGAGCTCTCCAATCATAGACATCTCAAACTCTGATTTCATCTCCTCAGCAAACCCTTTTCCTAGCTCATCTCTGTTGCTTCCAAACATAATGTCATCAACATATACTACAACAATTAGGAGTTCATTTTCATGGGATTTTATGTATAGATTGTTGTCTGCTCCTCCTCTCTCAAAGCCTTGCTTTTGCAAGTATTTATCCAGCCTTGAGTACCAAGCACGAGGAGCTTGTTTTAGTCCATATAGAGCCTTCTTTAGTCTGCATACATAGTCTTCTTTTTCTGTTAATGAGAAGCCTTTTGGTTGTTCCATGTAGACTTCTTCTTCTAGATCTCCATTCAGAAATGCATATTTCACATCCATTTGATATACCTTGAAGTCTTGGTAGCATGCAAAGGCCAGAAACATTCTGATGGCTTCCATTCTAGCTATAGGAGAAAATGTTTCATCGTAATCAAGTCCTTCGATTTGTGAATATCCTTTGCAGACAAGACTGGCTTTATTCCTGATTACCTGTCCTTCCTCATTCATTTTACTTTTGAATACCCATTTTGAGCCTATGACATTTTTCTTAGTGGGTCTAGGAAATAGTTCCCAGGTATTGTTCTTCTCAATTTGCTCCAATTCTTCATTCATAGCTTTCACCCAAGACTTTTCCTTGTTGGCTTCTTCAAATTCCTTTGCCTCTATTTGTGATAACATGGCTATGTATACCTCTTCTATCTATTCAGTTAGCTGCCTTCTTGTCTGGACCCCTACTCTCTTGTCTCTTATGATATGATCTTCAGGATGGTTCTTCTGAGTGTATCTAGAAGGAGATTTAGAGCTCAGTTAAGCATCTTCTGTTGTCTTGCATGTTTCATCATCATCTTGGTTTTCTTCTTCATGGTGGTTTGAAGGATTGCAAAAATCTGTACCTCTTGTATTGTTTGGAAGTTCTTCATCAAATCTGACTTCAATGCTTTCTACAATTTTTCGAAGAGTATTGTTGTAGCACCTGTACCCTTTAATTTTTGAAGCATATCCTAGAAATATCCCTTCATCTGCTCTTGCATCATATTTCCCAAGATTTTCATCATTATTCTTTATGTAACACTTGCTTCCAAAGATTCTAAAATGTTTGATTGAAGCTGGTTTCCCATGCCATAGTTCATAGGGAGTCTTGTCACTGCTTGGAATTAAGTGAGCTTTGTTAAGAATATGCACGGCTGTGTGTACTGCTTCTGCCAAGAAGGTTTGAGGAATATTACTCTCTTGCATCATGGCTCTGGAAATTTGTTGTACATATCTGTTTTGTCTCTCTACTACTCCATTCTGCTGAGATGTCCCTGCAATAGTAAATTGTTGCTTTATGCCATGTTCATTGCATAGGTCTGCAAAGTCATAATCTGTGAATTCACCTCCTTTGTGTGATATGATGCATTTTAGCTTGCATCCTGTCTGATTTTCTGTTAAAGCTTTGAATATTTTGAATTTTTCCAGAGCTTCCGATTTATTCTTGAGAAATGCAACCCATGTCATTCTGGAGAAATCATCTATTATCAGCATGAAGTAGGATTCTCCACTTGGTGTTTTAGTTCTTGCAGGTCCACACAGGTCCATGTGCACAAGCTGGAGTGGTCTTCTTGTTGATAACTCATCTTTGGCCTTAAATGATGTGCGGGTCTGTTTGGCCAATTGACAAGATTTGCATATGGTATTAGAAGGCCTTCTTATTCTGGCATGTCTCTGACAGCTTTCTTCTTGCTTAGTCTGATGATGTGATCGAAGTTGAGATGTCCCAGCCTCTTATGCCATAACCATGACTCCTCAAGTTTTCTAAGATGGCATGCTTCAATTTCTTCTTTCACTATGTAAACATTACTCTCTGTTCGAACACCTTTGAGCAGATTCTTACCTGTGGTGCTTGATCTGACTTCACAGTCTTGTGCTCTAAAAATAAATTCGCAGCCTTTATCACACATTTGACTGACACTCAGCAAATTTTCTTTCAACCCATCTACAAATAGTACATCTTGGGCCTTTCTTCTGCCATTATCTAGGCTAACTGAGCCTTTTCCTTTTATTTTTCCTGATTTATCATTGCCAAAAGTAACATTGTCAGATTTCTTATCATCAAAAGTTATAAACTTGCTTCTGTCTCTAGTCATGTGTTTTGAGCAGCCACTGTCCAAATACCCCTAGCTTTTTAGGTCTTGAGCATTTAGAGCCAAGTCACATTTATTCACCTTCTTTATCCACTGGAAGCACCCTTTTGTTTGGTATCTTTTGTGAGATGATGAACTAAATCTTCTGAGAGGACATTTGGAAGGCATATGTCCAATTTTATTGCATACACAACATTTGATTATGATTTTTGCAGAATTGTGAGTATGAGTAAAATTTCCTTGATTCATAAACCTCCTTGAGGTGTTGAGCATCAATCTTTGTCCATATTTTCTGCACTCAATGATTTTATGGCCAAATTATTTACAATAAAAGCAGTAACCATAGAATTATGTATTCTATCTCCCTCCCTACATGTTTCTTTGTTTGTAGGAATTATTTGAGCTGCTTCATCATCCCTCTTTTCTTTTACAAAAATAATCTCTCTGTTTTCTTTTTCTTTACTTTTACTTGATTCTCCTATATAGCCTATTCCAGTTTTTATCATAGGAGATCTTTGAGCATCCAGAATTTCGTTCAAATTACCAGAGCTTTTTGTTTGAGAAAAATTTATAGCCACTTTTCTTTGAGCATTTTCTAATTTCTTCCTGAGACATACTACTTCTTCTTTCAACTTCTCTTGTTCCTGAGTTTTCCCCTTGATTTGCTTAAGTAACATGTCTTTTATCTTCTTGGCTTCTTCAAGCTCTATCTTTAGTTGCATCAGGACTTCTGAATTCTGTTCTTCTCATACATACTTGAAGAGAATGTCCTTTTGTTTTCTGCACTTCATTTTGAGTCTATCAATCTCCTCCATGGCACTTCTTAGCTCCCCCTCAAGGTCAACTTCACCTTCTTCTTCTTCATCTTCTAGTAGGAGCCCTTCAAGTTCTTCTATGGCCATCAACAAAAATTTAGAGCTTCCTTCTTCACTTGAGGGTTCATCTGAGTCTTCAGATGCACTACTATCTTGTTGAGCATAGAAGGATTTTCTACTAAATTTATTTCCTTTCTTCCAATTATTTGATGTATTTTTCCCTGATTCTTGAGCCTGATTCTTTACTTTCTTGTGAGGGCACTTAGTAGCATAGTGTCCAACTCTTCCACAGTTAAAGCATTTGAAAGGAATTTTACCTTTGTATTTACCTAAGCCTCTATCCAGTTTCATGACAAATTTATCCTCTTCTTCATCAGAGGAAGAACATGTATCTTCCTTTTCTTCTTTCTTCTTTTCTCTTTTAAAAGCTGCCTCCAACGTACTTGTATTCTTCTGTGGGAGTCTCATCTCATAGGATATTAGATTTCCAAGTAACTGGTTCATAGTCAAGGTCTCCCAATCAGCTGTTTCTTCTATTGCAGACACCTTGGGATTAAACCTGGATGGAAGATATCTTAGAATATTTTGCACAATTATACTTTCTGGAATTGTTTCTCTAAGAGCTTTCATATTGTTAACAATTTCTACAACTCTTAAGAAGAAGCTGCCAACATCTTCATCATCATTCATTTTCAAATTTTCAAACTGGGCTCTATATACTTTAAGTTTGGCAGTCTTTACCTTTTTATTTCCCTTATGGATATTCTCTAGAGTGTCCCACATATCTTTGGTAGTCTTACTGTGCATTATTTTGATAAATTCAGCCTCACAAAGTCCACTTAATATTGCATTCATGGCCTTAGCATTTGCTACAAATTCTTGTTTAGCTTCTCTTTCTGGGTCAGTTGCATTTGGGGCATATCCAAATTCTACAGCAGCCCATACCTCTATTCCTAGAGACATTATGTATGCTCTCATTCTGATTTTCCAGAAGGCATAATTAGCACCAGTGAAGAAAGGGGCTTTATTGGTTGAGCTTCCTTCTTGACTAGCCATCCTGGGGCCTAAGATCTCCTTTCAGTGGTTAAAATGGTACAAAAGGAACCGACTCTGATTCCATTTGTTGAATCTTTGGTTAAACTGAGAGGGGGGGGGGGTGAATCAGTTTAACACATGCATTAGATTTGTAAATTTTCATCAAACTTATTTACAGCTTAATATGTGAACAGTCTTAAAATTTTGCAGCAAATATTAAATTAATGTTACATCAATCTTATTGTGAGAGCAGCAAACAATTAAACATATTGAGTGGACCATATCAACATATAAGCAACACACATAGAGACAGCAGATATAAGTGGAAACCCATAAAGGGAGAAAACCACATTTTATTATTATTTTGATGCAAAGGCAAGCTCCAACTTCCTCTCACCACTATTTTTCTGCAGGCACCAACCTACAAGAGGTTCCAACCTCAGTCAGCTACAACTGATAGCTATCAAGCTTCAACTTGATAGGCAAGCTCCAACTTCCTCAACTTATCAAAATAAATGTCTCCTGATTTACCTCAGATATCAGCTTTGTTCTATAGCATCTCGTTCTGCTCCTCTCTTTCTTATCTTCTCTGCCTCAATCTTCTATACTCTGCATTCTCTATCCTTACTCTCTCTAACCTCTCTAGGCATATCTAGATGATATTACTTATAGAGAATTCCTAATGATTGTTTGTTTTCCTCTTGGGAATTCGAAATAGATAGCCATACCTCTTAGTCTTCTGCCTTCTCATTTCTTTTCCAGCTCACCTAGAAAAATATAATTGTATGTACTAATTTCAATACTACAGTGGGATATTTTTTCTCCTCCGGAGACTTTCCAATGCATCACAAATAATATAAATCAGTTAAACCATTTACATTTGATTACAATGCGAATTCTAGCTCACCCATTCAGCCTCTTACTGTGCTTGTCTTTTCTGTGACATTTTTTTGTCCCTTTCGGCTTTGCTAGCCCTCCTATTCTCTTCCGTGGTGTAACTCCTATGTATCTGTAACAACGGATTTTATATAAAACGCAATTTTAACTCTAGGAATGATAAGAATTGTTTTAACATATAAACTGTCGTGTTCAATATAACCATAAAGTATCATTTTAATACATAAAAATTCCCTTTCGGGCCCACTTGCCGAGCTTGTATTATCCTCCGATGTGATGAGATCACTATTTCCGATTGCGATTAGTCACTATTCACTTTGATATGCCAATGCGATGAGTCACTTTTCGAATACTTCTGATTGCGATTAATCGCAATCGCAACTTGCATTTGCATGTTCCGATTCCCTGCTCCTTCTCCGATGCAATGAAACATTGTTTACCGGAGCTCAACCATATATGAATCATAGTTTATAAGCCCATTGGGTCTGGAACTTCATCGCAATCATAATATTTTGTTAACATGTTCTGCTGTGAACTTTCTCCGATGCAATTGGGTGAGGGTCCCACAATATAAGAATTTTTTTGTTTTAAAACCAAGCGAAAAAAAAAACTTTGGTTCTTTTGATCTCACGCCAAAAGATATAATACATATGATTTGTATTATACCTTTGGTCCCTTGTCCATAAAGCGCTTCATATATATATATATATATATATATATATATATATATATATATATATATATATATATATATATATATATATATATCTGTGTGTGTGTGTGTGTGATTTGAACCTTTGTGTATAAGGCGAAATATACATAGGGCGCTGCATATATATATAGACTTTCTGCTTCAGCTTTAGTGTATTCTCCAACTTGGGTTATGATTCTCAGAATAATATGTAAGGTGGGGTCCCACCCTACACACCCAATATCTTCTGTCAACATTATATTAATTCTTGGACTTAGACATAAGCCGAATAGTGATATCTATGTATATATATAACTTCTCAAGCTCCGTAGTTTGTTTAATGTTTCCGCTCCCAGCATAGACTTAGCCATGTACTTCATTAGAAAACCTTAGTCTTAATGCTATAAATGGTTCCGGTTCTTTTAATTACATACAACAAGCTTATAGAATTCACTCAAAGTATATATATATTAATGCAGCACATATATCATCTTATGGATCACGGGTCCCATGCTCTACTAATCACCCTCGTCAGTTCTCCATATAACAATAAAGTCCAAGCTTATATAAGACATTCACAATTCCTTTGCATGCATTGACTCGACATTCACTAGTCACCCCTGTACATTCAATCTTACAACTCGACCCTGGTTCAATCCAAACTCAACGCTTGGCATGTACATATATTAACCCATATATCACACAATTCATATTGCGCCAACTTCGCATATTCAACGATTATATGTGGCTTACAATATATATATATATATATATATATATATATATATATATATATATACACACATTACGGCCTTCTTCAATTTTGGAATCGTTATAACAAAACTCAACCACATCGGACATACCTCGGTTAAACTTGCAACTGTAGTTTGAACAGTCCCGATCAATATAAATTAGAACTGGGCCCCGCACTAACGACCCTTCCACATCCAACGGTAGATAGCACGTTGCACTACTTCAGATGATCTGACATCCTCAATAAAATCTCGTGTGACTTAGATCCATGGGCTTTTAACTCGCGATGAGAGTGGTATGTCCAAACCGCTTAAGGCCACATGTCAACCTATGGCATTGATCGCGTTCGAATTGAAAGTACAGCTTACCGTACAAAGGCGGTGCGATATGGGTGGGGTTGGTTTCGCAAGCCCGCTATCACTGTTCACAGTACTCGTTGTTCCTTTCCTTTTCCCTCAGGGTTCCGTCGCGCTTATATATATATGAACTATGCCTTTCATGTGCAATTCCTCAACATAGTTTCGTGGTCCATACTGCAATTACCAACGACTCATTTCTACAGGCCTAGACAACTATTACGTGGAAAATGATGACTCCTCAATCCACCATGCCTCTCCATCGATTCTATTCTCGCTTTCATATTCAAACTGCGCTCATACTCTCTTATGCCATAACACTTCCATTTCGCAATACTCACACAGACTTATATTACTATCTCTTTCCAGGCTTATGTATTCGGTCACCACAGAATTATTATTCATACATGCCCACACAAACGCATACAATTTCTTATTGAACCTCTCAATTCACTTCCTTTTCTTTCTCTGCTCCTTGACTAATTCTTGTCCTTTTGCTGCCTCTGCTAGCTCTCTCCTCCTTTGCCATCAATGACAACATTTCCAACACTTTGGTGAAATTATTAAGGTCACTAAGTATAGAAGACAAATGGTCAAGATGCTAAACACTCAACGCAAACCTTTAGACATCCTAAATTTGCAAGAAGACCATCCTACCATTTTCCTAGGACCAAGGGTAGAAGTTGAATAAAATGAAGAAGTTCCTCCTTTTTATCTAAGTCTAAATATGAAGAGCTTCATCTAGTAATTTTTTCTAAAAAGGAGGTCTTACTTGCGAATCAGGGTGGTTTCTATTGTCTCTTGGTCTTTTCTGATTTTGAGGCCTCCTAAATTTAGGATTTCAGATATGTGTCTCTCGTTGTGCAAGAGGCAAATGAGTGGCACCAAGAGAAATTTTGTCCATAAGTTTCTCCATGGTCTTCATCATGGTGCCAAAATTCACATCTAAGGATGAAGAAGGCTTCTCCTCTTCTTTTAATTTTTTTTACCCATATTACACCTCTTAGCTGCAACCATATTCACCTCAAATTTTACTGCATCATTCTGCATGTCAGCCAAAGAATAAAATTCTCTTTCGCATATCAAGATGGAAAACTCATAATCAAAAGCTTCAACATAGTGTAATTAAGAAGCTCCTAGGGGAGGTTTGATATGAGAAGGTATGGAGTTTTAAACCTTGTTAAATATCTTAGAAAATGTTGTGTAACCAGCTCCAAAAATAGAAGAAAAGAGAGATCAACGCCTTAGAAATAAGACACTTCGAGGGGGCAACCTCCAATACATTACATAAATGAACAATTCTTGGATGATACAATTTACAAAACCTCCTATCTATATATAGGAGTCCATGGGGCCATAATGTAATCCTAGTGGGCCACAATGTAATCCTAGCCGGCCTAACAATAATAATTTAAGGGCACAATAATAACAAAATGGGGGTTACAAGGGTACAATAATAACAATAAGGGGGTTACACTAACAACAATAAGGGGCTATAATAGTAATATAGGGACCTAAAATGCCCCTCTCCTTCACAAAAGTGTTGTCCTCAACGCTTGAGTAGCTCTGGGTGCTTCTGTATAAAATTCTCATACTCCCATGTAGAATCTTCAGTGGGTAAGTTCTTCCACTTGATGAGATACTCTGAAATTGATAGATTTTGTAGCTGTCAAGTTCTTGTTTCTATGACCGCTTCAGGTTCCAATATGATTTTTCCTTCCTCATCAAGTTCTGGCAATATTGTTTGAACTAGAAGATTTTCACCTATAACCTTCTTTAAGCATGAAACATGGAAAAATGGATGTACTTGCGAAGAAGAAGGAAGCTCCAATTTGTATGCCATAGTACCAATCTTTTGCAACACCTTGTAAGGACCATAGTACTTTGGCAATAATTTATTATCCTTCTTAGCTTTCTTGAGGGACATTTGTTTGTATGGTTGTAGCTGTAAAAATACCCAATCTTCTACATCAAAACTTCTCTCACTGCGATGTTGATCTTCCTATTGTTTCATTCGATTTTGTGCCATATTCAGGTTATCCTTTAAGAGTTGGAGAACTTCTTGATGATGCTTGATGTGATCTTCGATTGCTTGAACCTTAGAATTTTCCCTTAAAGATGATGTGATGGATGGTGGATGATATCCATAAAGTGCCATAAATGGGGTCATTTTCGTTGCAGTATGGAAGGAAGTGTTATACCACCATTCAGCGAGAGGTAACCACTTGACCCATTGTGTTTGTTTATCAGATACAAAACAACGAAGATATCCTTCCAAACATTTATTTACTATCTCAGTTTGACCATCATATTGAGGATGATAAGATGAGCTATGAGCTAATTGAGTACCCAAACAAGAAAATAACTCCGTCCAAAAATTTCCAGTAAAAATGGGATCTCTGTCGCTCACAATAACTCTTGGGCTTCCATGTAGCTTTTGAATTCTATCCATAAATGTACTAGCAACTATACTTGCTTTAAATGGATGAGATAATGCACAAAAGTGTGCATACTTGGTAAGTCTATCAACTACCACCATGATGACACTCTTTCCTTCGGACTTAGGTAAACCTGTGATAAAATCCATTGAAATCTCCTCCCAGCGTTGACTTGGAATGGATAAAGGTTGTAGAAGTCCTGGGGTCTTAATTGTTTCCACTTTATTCTGCTGGCAAACCAAACATTCCGCCACAAAATTTTGAATATCAGATTTAAGGCCATCCCAAAAAAAATCTTTCTTCACCCTGTGGTAAGTTTTTAAAAATCCTGAGTGTCCTCCTAAAGGAGAAGTGTGCAATTCGAGAAGAATATTTTGTTTTAGTTGGGAATTCTTACAAAGATATAAGCGATCTTTGTACCATAAGGAATCATTTTTCCAACTAAATGTATCAGATGTACTAGGATCTTGCTGCAACTTTTGAATGAGTGTCCATACATCTTTGTCCTTCTTCCATTCATCTCTTGCTTCGGTTATCAAATCTGGTTGGATAATAGAAATGGCACAAAGCAATTCTTCCACCTCTTCATTCTTTCTTGAGAGTGCATCTGCAACAACATTAAGCTTTCCTTTTTTGTAGATTATTTCAAAGTCATAACCCAACATCTTTGTGACCCATTTTTTCTGCTCTTCTGACAATAGTCTTTGTTCCAAAAAGTGTTTAAGACTATCATGATCGATTTTTACCTTGAAGTGTCTTCCCATTAGGTAAGTTCGCCATTTCTTTAGTGCATGCAGTATTGCTAACATTTCCTTCTCATAAATAGGTTTCTTTAAATAATTTCCTTTGATTGGATGACTTTCAAAAGCAATGGGTCTTCCTTCCTGCATTAAAACAACACCAATTCCATTTCCTGAGGCATCACATTCCACAATAAAGGTTTTTGTGAAGTCTGGCGTAGCTAAGACCGGTGCTAGGCACATTGCCTCTTTAAGATGTTGAAAGGCCTTAGTTGCTTCAGGAGTCCATGAAAATGCATCTTTCTTCAATAATGTTGTTAGAGGTGCTGCTATTCTCCCATAATTCTTAACAAACTTGCGATAATACCCTGTTAACCCGAGAAATCCTCACAAGTGCTTTATGGTTGTGGGGACTTTCCATTCCTTAATGGATTTAATTTTGTTAGGGTCTACTTTAACACCCTCGTGAGATACAATATGACCCAGATATTCCACCTCTTGTACTCCAAATAAACATTTGGATTTTTTTGCATATAATTGTTTCTCCTACAATAGTTTGAGCACCCTGTCAACATGTTCAACATGATCCTTCCAAGACCTATTGTAGATTATTATATCATCAAAAAATACTAGCACAAATTTTCTAAGGAAGGGTTTGAAAATGGAATTCATCAACCCTTGAAATGTAGAAGGTTCATTGGTAACGCCAAAAGGCATGATCAAAAATTCATAATGACCTTCATGAGTTCGAAATGCTGTTTTTGGAATATCTTCGGTCTTCATTCTAATTTGATGATATCCTGAATGAAGATCCAACTTGGTAAAATAAATTGCTCCATGTAATTCATCCAATAATTCGTCAATCACAAGAATGGGAAATTTATCTTTAATGGTGAGATTATTAAGCTCCCTATAATACGGACACATTTGCCATGATCCATCCATCTTGTGTACCAATACTACAGGAGCAGAGAAAGAACTTTGACTAGGTTGAATTATACCCGCCTCTAACATTTCTGCAATCATACGTTTAATTTCGCTCTTTTGGACTGAAGGATATCTATAAGGCCTGATGTTTGGAGGAACACTTCCTGGAATCAAATGAATAGCATGATCATGCTCACGAATAGGTGGGAGTCCTTTGGGAGTTTCAAACACCTTGGAATGATTGTCCAGGACTTTTTGGATCCTATAAATAGATGATTATGATAACAGAACTTCATAACTGCAAAATTACGCCTCGTTGTTATTTCTTTAGAAAGATCATGACATTATAGCTTATTATCCTTCCCCGGCTACCCACAATCCCCGTAATTCGATTTCCTTTCCTTCCAAAAAAAATTTCAAGAAAAATTCTTGAAAATTAAAAGCTACCATCCCCAAAGATTGTAACCATTGTACTCCTAGTACGACATCAACACCTCCCATTGGGATGGAAAGAATTGGACTATTCAATACATAATTCCCCATGGATAGCTTGATATTATGGCATTTTTAGAGCAATTTATAGTTCTTCCATTTGCAACCGTTACTTGACATTCTGGTGCTGGGTATAGGAAACAATTCAATTCCTTGGCTACCTTACAATGAATAAAATTATGGGTACTACCTCAATCAATCAACACTATTACCTTTTTTTTCTTGATATGTACTTCTATCTTGAGAGTTTGAGGAGTGGTAATCTCGCCAGCAGACATGATATGGTCGATCTTATTTCTTATTTCACTAGATGGCTCCTCGTGATGTTATCTTTCTGTTCATTTTCTTCTTCCTCTTCACAATCTATGTAAAATAATTTCTTCTTAGCACACTTATGACCTTTAGTGTATTTGCTATCACAACTGTAGCAAAGCCCTTTGCTCTTTTTTCTTCCAATTGTTGTGGTGTCAGCCTTGTAGGTTGTGGAAATCTAGACGTAGCAACACTTCCTTCTTTATAGAATTGAGTGGCAGGCTTCCTTGTCACCATAATTTTACATTCAACTTTTCTTGCCAACCTGAATGCCTTCTCCAATGTATCAGGTTCCAGAACGCGAACTTCATGTTGGATGTTATCCTTTAAAGTGCCTATGAAGAGATCAATCCTCTGTTCCTCTGGAATATCAAGCATCTCTTATTCACTTCGAAGTCCTCAATGTGCTCCCCCACTGAACACTTTTGTTTGAGATTTATCAATTGGCTAAAGAAAGTGTTGCTCTTTGTATCCTCATAATGTGTTATCATTTCCTCCATAAAAATTGACCAAGTGACAATTTTTTTATGGGAGAAAAGCCATCGATACCATACAAATGTATTTTTTTCTAAATGTAAAGTTGCAATGCGCACCTTTTGTGTATTTTGCACATTATTGAGATCAAAATATTGCTCCATCTGTAGTATCCATGTTACAGGATCCTTTCCATCTAACTTCCTCATATCCATTTTTGGAATATGGTGGTTCTTCCCGCCAACATTAGAATTTATGAAATCACGATTAACATTTATTTTGTTCTCATCATGAGGTTCTTCTACTATATGTCCACCATTAGGAATCATTTCTTGTTTTAAGCTTGTCATCAAGCCTTCCATGTATGCTTTTAGATCATTCTTCATGTCATCCATCTTAGCTTCCATGCCCACTTCCATGCCATCCATCTTAGCATCCATGCCTTTCTTCAAACCGTCCATCTTCACTTCCACACCTTTCTTCAAAACTTCCATTTCATTTTTTGTTGCTCTTTGCGAGAGTGAAATTTGTTGCACTTGCTCTTGTAATTTTGATAGATCATGTTGCAATTATTCATCTTCATGAGTAATAGTAGAGCCTTCTGAAGGCTTAATGGGTGTTGAATTATTTTTACGGGGCATATTTTAGAACCCAATACTGCTATATATTCTACAATATGCCCTTGGAATTAATTCAAATTGATTCTTCAAAGACTTATGCAATTTGGAAAGAAAAATATACACACCTTTTTCTTGCTTTTGAGGAGCTCGATATTGAAATTGGATAATATCTATGATTGTAGAACTTCAATATTTTAATTTCATTATCAACGTAGCCCTCTGAATTATATTTTGAATGCCACAGGTCTGACCTGATTTGGATTCTCCAAGACAAAGTTGTGTCCAATCTCCCACAATGACCTAATTTTGGACTGGTTCAGTAGAGTGAACTTGTACGACTTACCACGTGTCACTGTTTCATCCTTTGTCTCTTAAATTTATAGCCAAGAAACTACAGTCCATGTACTTGCAACCAATTTTTACAGCACTCCAATCCGATGCCCAGAGAGATATTTATTGAAATTTTCCCACGATCACCTCTTTGAGATGAAATTCAGGAGCCTGAAACAGCACTACCTTCCATAGATCATATCTCCAAAAATGTTCTGAACCAAGCTCTGAAATTTTTTGAAACATTTCCTCCGGATTTCAGCTTCGTACGATACGAATTTCAGATTCTGAACCTTCGTAGAACAAAACTTATAGCGAAAATGCCATGATGACCTGTTTAGGAGCCTGAAAAAAGACCTAACTTCTACAGATGACATCTCCGAAAATATTGCGAACCAAGCCCTGAAATTTTTAGAAAATATTCCTCCGGATTTCAGCTTCGTACCCTAAAAATTTCAGCGTCTGAAACTTCGTAGAAACAAAGTTATAGTCAAAATTCCACGATGACCTGTTTGGAGCAGCGAAACCCTAGAATCCAAAGCTCTGATACCAAATGCTATGTAACCAGCTCCAAAAATAGAAGAAAAGAGAGATCAACGCCTTAGAAATAAGCCACTTCGAGGGGGAAACCTCTAATAGATTACATAAATGAAAAATTCTTGGATGATACAATTTACAAAACCTCCTCTCTATATATAGGAGTCCATGGAGCCATAATGTAATCCTAGTGGGCCATAATGTAATCCTAGCCGGCCTAACAATAATAATTTAAGGGCACAATAATAACAAAATGGGGGTTACAAGGGTAAAATAATAACAATAAGGGGGTTACACTAACAACAATAAGGGGCTATACTAGTAATCTAGGGACCTAACAGAAAAGTCTTGTACATATTCATCCAAGGCTCTTTTCAAATTGTTATACTTTGTTAAATCTTGAACAGGGTTCACCTTACTCCCCCACTTTGTCAAAAAACTATCTTCCAACTATTCCCAATTTTGTAAACAACCTCATTTTCACATTCGCGTCATCCACCTCCTCTGGGTCAAAGAAGTCACTAAATTGATCTACATGTTTTTCAACAATTCTTTCTTCTTCACTTCCAAAGGTTTTAATCCTAGTATAATATACATGGAAGTTCATGAAGGACAACAAAAAGTACAAGAGGAGCCTATCATGCATGTCTTGTTGGAGGAGGAACTCTAGCCTTAATGACAGGGAGTTTGGTACTTGGAGAAGCAGTGGATAAACTCAAATTCTGACTTTGGGAAAAAATAATGAATGAGGGTGAAATATTAGGATGTACTGTAGAGGGAATTTGGAGTCTAGATACAAAGGAACTCCATTCAGGCAACGGTATACCATAATTTCTCTTTAACAAAAAATAAAAAGGGACTAACTCTTTTAACCTTTCAAAAGACTCTTTTTCCAATAAAAACTTTGATGTGACAGTCTTCCAAAAATCTTATTTTTCTTCTTTCGACACTAAGGAACAGGTATCAATTCTCATTCTTTGTAGGTCTAGTATATAGGATATAGAATATTTTATAGAATATATTATAGTATATAGGTCACATGATCAAGGATATAGAATGATATTATCTAAATGAATTTCAACGGATGGCTAACTTTGAAATTTTTTTTAAGTGTGTTTTTATGTAGGTGAAAGATGTGGAAAAATCACTACCATTGGGCATATGGAGTTACTGTAAATAACTCAATGACATGTAAAACTCCTCTTATGGAAGCCGAGGAATATAGATATTCTGATGAAAAGATAACATTCACAACAGACTAAGTGTTTGAATGAATTTGTAGCATGTAAAACATGAATTCTAAGTAATCAAACACTAGAATACTAAAGATAAAATTGCATAATACAAAAGAAAAACACTCATGAGAACATCAATGAATCTTAGGTAAAGAGAAGCAAGCTGCCATTGTATATTACTGTTGAAAATTTTTACAATAGTAGTTTGTAGAAAACATCAATCATTAGGGGAATTTTGAGGTCTAAAATGGGCCTTGTAAGGAAATTATAAAATAATAGTGGAAATAATAAAATAAGATTTGATTACATCATCAAATTTTAGAGGGGAAAAAGAAAAAAACTACTTTTCAACTTATCTACCAAAGTTTTTAATCAAATTTCGAGTGAGAGTATTCATTGGATGCAAAATTTAATTCGTCATCCAAGGAGTACCCATGTTGCATACTTTCAATGGATCATGCTACACAAAAAACAAGAAATACATGAAAAATGTGATTTCAATAACATGTTTTCATGTATTTCTCATTTTTCATGTAGCACGGTCCATCAAAGGTATGCAACATGGGTACTCCTTGGATGAGGAATTAAATTTTGCATCCAGCGGGTACTCCTGCTCAAAATTTGAGTAAAAAATTTGGGAGGTAATTGAAAATACGAGTTGAAAAAGTAGTTTTATTATTATTATTATTTTTAATATTTTTACCCTTTTACTTAAAAATGGTGAATCATACCCCATGGTTGACATCATCATCTTGAATGCTATTAGTTCTTATAAAGTTTATTTTGGTTGTGCAGTTTTCTTAGGAGGCCCATTTTAGACCTTAAAATTACCCTAATGCAACACTTTCTCCTTCAATAATATGCCTATTTATAAGCTTAAGCATCTTTACATTGATTCTACCAACAAGGCTGAGCCTTCGAGTCCTTTTGATGACACCTAATCTAACCAAAATTATATTACAAGGAGATAAAACTAACAATAGCTTATTTTAGGACTTAGAAACCTAATAGAACTCTAGAACATATTTATTACATTAATGGACTTTTAAAGGTGCATATTTACATCAAAAGGGTCTTGTGTTGAAGGTGGCACTAGCCATGACTAAAACATAATTACTCCCACCATGTTAAGAGCTGGTGTCATAATGGTTGATGGCACTTCCATGATGAGCTGGCAATCTGAAAGGCTTTTTTGAAGAGTATGTCTTCATAAAAACATTCACCTGATGACCCCCGACCTTTCCACATGGCTGTCTTGTCTCAAAAAAAACATCAACACTTGGAAAATCTTCAAAATCCTCTTTGCTGCAGAAAAATGGGACTTTTAGGCAAGTCCGTAGCGAGAGTTTGTAGCACCTTTAAATTTGACCATTTCTGTAAACCTCCTACCCCATTTTCTAATCTAAGGTTGTTTAATGAATCATAATAACTAAATATGAGCCTTTACCTACCTCCTTTATGAAAAAACCTGTGATTTATATCCAAAAAGAATCTACAGCGAGTTCGTAGCATTTGTTGGACTTGAAGTCCGAGACACACTACAAACTTGCCTAATTGACAACATACTTGAAAATTCTCCATTTCTTCTTCAAAATTTTCCCATGGCTCCATAAGTGATGAACTGAAATGATGCAAAAAATATTGAAAATCTTGTTTATCCCCTTTTCAAGCATTATAAGCTTGATCCTTAGCAACAAAGGATTTAGTTTCCATGGTTTCATCCATCACTGTCATTTCTAAACCCCTTTTCTTGAGCTCTGATTGTATCATTTCCATCTTCCCTTCTACCTCTTTCACTTGACTTTTAAGCTTCTTTTTCTCTGCCTGAAATGAAATATTTCTTTTCCTTGTATGTTTCATCACCTTGCGTAGAGGAAGGGTTCTCTTCAACAATTTCTTTGCATTAGTTAAGGCCTCATCATAATGATTTATTTTCTCATTTACCTTTTCTTTGAACTCCTCCACCATTTTTCTTTCTAGCTTAGCTTCTTCCAATTCCAACTTGGTTTCAATAACTTCCTACTTGACTTCTCTCAACTACTCCTTTAAAAGCCGCACTTCCATTTTTTCAATGACTTTCTCTTTACCTTTCCTCCGTTTAATGATTTATTCCTTTGTTGGTTATAAGTCAATGATGTCTTCTTCCATGGGTTGTTTGCCTTTGTCTGTCACTTTAGTATTTTTTTTAGTCATGACACCTTTGGCATGCTGCAATCTGGTAAGTGGTTTTCCTCGTTTGAATACAAAACCTGCATCTTCACCTGAGAAATCAATTTTTTTGGAAGCTAGGCTTTTTCTTTCCTTCTTGCTTCCTTTTACATCCATAACTTTTACCACTGGAGTTTATTCTATGTCTATGGCTTGTAGAATGTCCTCGAGGTTACCTTTCCCCGGTGTTTGGCTCCTATTTATTCTTCCACTCTTTTTTATAGGATTTGGCTTGCTATTTTTACATGTGGGCCAAGGAACCTCTATTTCATGTGCATGCTCTATTTTAATCTCCATGGGCTCTACAATGGGATACATTCCCTCTTCTTGTACACCCTCTAGTTAAATTATAGGTTCATTATTTTTATTCTAAGGTATAGATTTTTGTTTAGATGTCTTCTTGGGGGTTAATGCATCCACTTCATAGCCACTAAGAAATATGAATATGGCCTAGTCACTATTCAACTTTTTGAACTCCTCCAAAACCAGTAGCTTGATAAATCCATGATGAAAAATTAAAGTTTCACTACCTTCAGGCCTAGCTTGAAAGTTATGTAACATCTTGCATAGGCTCCTAAATAAGAAGAAGGGAATTTCCAAAGGTTGCTTACCAGTGAAATGTAGAAATAGTCTGAAGTGATATCAATATATTATATGGAACCTCCCTTCACATGTGAAGTATTTTTGAATTACCAGCAATAGTTTGGAATAGTTTTCTTTAAGGTAGCTCCTTGGGATCCTAGAAGTCATATCCACTCCAATATGCCCAGGCTTCACGAACTCATCACAATTTTGTAATTTAAATTTAGTGGCTTTAGACCATTCTTCCCCTATCCGTGGAATCTCTGTAGCTTGGGAAATTGTTTCAGCATATAACACGAAACTCCACACACCCACCTTTAATAGAGTGCCAACAAAATTCACTACAAAGTCCTTTGAAACTTGAGCATGATAACCTTGAAGCTTCTGGAAGAACCTCATGCAACCACCACTGGTGAGGGTTGCTGAAAAACTAGGATCCTCATTAACCAATTTCAAATCTACTGGCTCATATGTGAACATTGAGCCCCCTTTATTAGTATTTTTATGCATGGCCATCTCTCTTAACACAAAACTAGCTTCCTTGATAGTATGAAACCTGCAAAGAAGGAATTTGCAGACAAAGGAGCTCACAAACAAAGCTGGAACTTTCTAAAGGTGATGAAAACAACTATACTCAATGATAAGAGGGAAAGATGATAGACAAAAACTCTCAAGGTAAGTTTCAAATATGAGAGGGATGAAGACAAATAAGAGAGGTTAATTGAAATTATGAATGATAAATGATGCTCATGCATGTTGCATGACTCCGTATAACTGATCACATGACCTTAGACTAACCCCTAACCACTTAAAACTCAACACCTCACCCTTTTCTTTACTGATGCAAAACAAACATAAGTTCGTAGCACTTTCCATTGTAGATCTGAAAGATTCGTTACAGAATGGTCACGTGAGTCTGTAGTGAAAATAACGTGTTTTCCATTGAATTTTTTGCAGACCCAGGAAAAAATAGATAGGTGGCTAAAACCAAAATTGAAAAGAATGCATGGATATTATTGATGGATTTTTATGGATTTTACCATGACAACATGACATGCGGGACTCTAACAACTTAGGATTATGACCAATTCACATTTTTTTATCAATTTCATGAATAAATTTACCAAGACAATAAAACCTATGCTAAATGACCTTCCTAATCAAAAATTGAAATTTTATTTGTGATAACAAATATATATATATATATATATATATATATATATATATATATATATATATATATATATATATATGCATGCAAAGTGATTTTCTATTAATTAAAAAAATATGTCTTTTGAACAAGTTTCATGCAAAGCGGCTTTGTACGAATGTGGTATTAATAAAGCCATGGTATTGGACCATAGTTTTAAACAAGGTGAAATAAACTCAGCGATGGAAAACTTGATTCATTCAAAATGAAAGTATACATTTATACAAGTGTAAAGTAGGTACGAAATTTTTTTGTCTTGGTAACGTATTAACGGAAAAGTAAAACTATCAACTAATTAATATTGTACAATCACAATGAGAAGGATTAGTTAACAATAGTATTGTAACAAAACCTATTTATAGATTAAGAACCATCCAGGGTGAATAATATTGTTACATATTTTCTTAAGGGTAATCGATAGCATTCAGAGACTCATTATAGCTGCATCATACTAATTTAATTTTTTGGAGGCTATTTAGTCTCAGGAGTTGTCGGAGCAAACAACACTAGAGAAGCGTTGAATAAAGAACATTCCAAAGGCACTGAACCTAGATATATTGAATTCCTTTCTTGTTGAGATGGAGTGTTGAAATTTGCAACAAGAAACAATGAAATTGACATCGATAAATGAAATCCAGAAAATGTTACCCAGAAATGGTACTATATGAGGCTTCTGATTTAATTTTCCGTTCATTAAATTGCAATAAAAAATGGAATTTCATCTCATGAAAACTTGTAATAGTTAACTGAGTCAGGAAGACTTAGTTGGCTTAGAAATTTTGAGTTAGAGGTCTAAAAGGATGCATGCAAAGTGATTTTCTATTAATTAAAAAATATGTCTTATGAACAAGTTTCATGCAAAGCGGCTTTGTATGAATGTGGTATTAATAAAGCCATGGTATTGGACCATAGTTGTAAACAAGGTGAAATAAACTCAGCGATGGAAAACTTTATTCATTCAAAATGAAAGTATACATTTATACAAGTGTAAAGTAGGTAAGAGACAATTTTGTCTCGGTAACGTATTAACCGAAAAGTAAAACTATCAACTAATTAATAGTGTACAATCACAATGAGAAGGATTAGTTAACAATAGCATTGTAACAAAACCTATTTATAGATTAAGAACCATCCAGGGTGAATAATCTTGTTACATATTTTTTTAAAGGTGTGTAAACCTTTGACTTATATATTAATTATTTTATAGTTAATAATAAAATAATAGTAGTTTAAAAAAAGTGATAGTTTATTTTTATTTTTATTTTTATTTTATTTTATGATGAGATGTATCATGCAGGAATTATTTTCATTTTTATTATGGGTTGATACCTATAAACTTTTATTTCACTAAAATACTTTAATTTATATAGCTACATTAATTATATATTTTCCATAATAAATCATAAAATGTTGAATGAAAATATAAATTACTATTTATATTTTTCGAATTATAAAATAGTTAGGTATGAGAAAAAAAAATAAAATAAAAAATAAATAAATATATATATATATAACATAATCCTTAGTGTGTGAAAAAGCGTTTGGTTCAAAGTCACTAGATATTCACCA
Source organism: Pinus albicaulis (assembly GCA_034641835.2). Taxonomy (NCBI): domain Eukaryota; kingdom Viridiplantae; phylum Streptophyta; class Pinopsida; order Pinales; family Pinaceae; genus Pinus; species Pinus albicaulis. Next base: position 154,895,536 of record CM076584.1, on the reverse strand, counting down.
ATTGTATGTGACCGTTTCAAATTATTTAAAAATGTTGTGTTTCTCATACCTAACTATTTTATAATTCGAAAAATATAAATAGTAATTTATATTTTCATTCAACATTTTATGATTTATTATGGAAAATATATAATTAATGTAGCCATATAATTTAAATTATTTTAGTGAAATAAAATTTTATAGGTATCAACCCATAATAAAAATGAAAATAATTCCTGCATGATACATCTCATCATAAAATAAAATAAAATAAAAATAAAAATAAAAATAAACTATCACTTTTTTTAAAGTACTATTATTTTATTATTAACTATAAAATAATTAATATATAAGTCAAAGGTTTATACACCTTTAAAAAAATATGTAACAAGATTATTCACCCTGGATGGTTCTTAATCTATAAATAGGTTTTGTAACAATGCTATTGTTAACTAATCCTTCTCATTGTGATTGTACACTATTAATTAGTTGATAGTTTTACTTTTCCATTAATACGTTACCGAGACAAAATTGTCTCTTACCTACTTTACACTTGTATAAATGTATACTTTCATTTTGAATGAATAAAGTTTTCCATCACTGAGTTTATTTCACCTTGTTTACAACTATGGTCCAATACCATGGCTTTATTAATACCACATTCGTACAAAGCCGCTTTGCATGAAACTTGTTCATAAGACATATTGTTTAATTAATAGAAAATCACTTTGCATGCATCCTTTTAGACCTCTAACTCAAAATTAAGTCTTCCTGACTCAGTTAACTATTACAAGTTGTCATGAGATGAAATTCCAATTTTTATTGCAATTTAATGAAGGGAAAATTAAATCAGAAGCCTCATATAGTACTATTTCTGGGTAACATTTTCTGGATTTCATTTATCGATGTCAATTTCATTGTTTCTTGTTGCAAATTTCAACACTCCATCTCAACAAGAAAGGAATTCAATATATCTCGGTTCGGTGCCTTTGGAATGTTCTGCATTCAACGCTTCTCTAGTGTTGTTTGCTTCGACAACTCATGAAACTAAATAGCCTCCAAAAAATTAAATTAGTATGATGCAGCTATAATGAGTCTCTGAATGCTATCGATTACCTTTAAAAAAATATGTAACAATATTATTCACCCTAGATGGTTCTTAATCTATAAATAGGTTTTGTTACAATACTATTGTTAACTAATCCTTCTCATTGTGATTGTACACTATTAATTAGTTGATAGTTTTACTTTTCCGTTAATATGTTACCAAGACAAAATTGTTTCGTACCTACTTTACACTTGTATAAATGTATACTTTCGTTTTGAATGAATAAAGTTTTCCATCGCTGAGTTTATTTCACCTTGTTTACAACTATGGTCCAGTACCATGGCTTTATTAATACCACATTCATACAAAGCCGCTTTGCATGAAACTTGTTCATAAGACATATTTTTTAATTAATAGAAAATCACTTTGCATGCATCCTCTTAGACCTATAACTCAAAATTTCTAAGCCAACTAAGTCTTCCTGACTCAGATAACTATTACAAGTTGTCATGAGACGAAACTTCAATTTTTATTGAAATTCAATTAAGGGAAAATTAAATCAGAAGCCTCATATAGTACCATTTCTTGGTTACATTTTCTGGATTTCATTTATCGATGTCAATTTCATTGTTTCTTGTTGCAAATTTCTACACTCCATCTCAACAAGAAAGGAATTCAATATATCTCGGTTCGGTGCCTTTGGAATGTTTTGCATTCAATGCTTCTCTAGTGTTGTTTGCTCTGACAACTCCTGAAACTAAATAGCCTCCAAAAAAATTAAATTAGTATGATGGAGCTATAATGAGTCTCTAAATTCTATTGATTACTGCATTTTCTAATTGAAATCTCTACGGTGTTGTTGCCTCTGAATTTGTGCCCTCTGTGCCGCTACCAACTCTAATCTACGCTCCAGTATCTGACATATATCACTCTGATTTCTGTCTTCATGACATCTAACCTAATCAATCTAGCCAATCCTTCACGCTATTATGTATTATGAGCTCCTCATAGCTAGGTTTGATCCATGATACAAGCCATGTCAATGGATCCTGCCCAAATTTCTTATCTTAGGATTATGTTTTCACATTGCCCCACCTCTCACCTAGAGGTATGTTTGCATGTGCTCCCTCTATCCATGTGGCTCGAAATTTCACCCTACTCGATTTTTTTTCTTGAGTGGACACCTCCACTCAGTCTCCTCTCTTCTTCTCCAACTTTGGTTTCTCCAAAACCTTTTGAGATTTCTTCTGAGGCTGCATGTTGAGAGGTAATTTATGGTCCCTCTAAACCACCAATTCGCTAAACTCTACTTTTCCCCTCAAATATTTTCATGCATCTTCAACCTCGAGAGCATATAGGTTCTTGACTCTTGCATTGATATGTTTCATCGGTCTTGTGGTGATGTGTCTAAGGAACACCTTTCATTTTATAAATATGATATCATAACCACGATCTTCCAATACTTTCGCGGAGAAAATATTCTTCTCGAGTCCTGGAAAATACAAAACATTTTCAGTCTTAGACGGGATGTAGACTCCCTCTAAAAGGTAATTGTACCTATGCTAGTTGTGCTATCTTCCTGTCATCTCCAAACTCTGTGTTCTCCTAGAGGTCCTTCTCCTCCAGGTCACTCAAGAGATCTTTATTCCCCGTCATATGGAATGAGGCATTGTTGTCTAGATACCGCATGCATCCCATTATAGTGATGCCCATGCATGCAATGAGAGTGAAATCATGCTTGAACTATGAAGCTAGTGCTTCATCCACTACTATTTTAGGCTCCTTTTTGCTTTCCTTCTTCTATGGACAATTCATGGCATAGTGTCATACTCACGAGAGTGAAAAAACTTGATATTGGGCAATTCTCTCTTGCCCTCTTCGCCTTGGGACTTATTTCCCTTGGATTTCTTTCCTTTTCTGACCAATGCAAAATCTTCTTCTTTTTCTTTTCCAGAGGTCTCGTTTCTGGTGCTCCGCCTTATCTCTTCTATTAACAAGTTGGAACATAAGCACTCATAGTATGGTAACTCCTCCCTCATATTCACAGAGTTCTGGTAGATATGTCAGCTCTTGGGAAGGACTAGAAGTGATAGGCTCACCAAATCATCATGAAAAACCATCACCTTAACACTTCCAAGCTCATCTCGATACTGAGTGAAATTCTGCAAGTACTTATAGATCATGCTTCCCTCCTCTATCTTGATATTTCCGGGTTTTTCCTTCGGTGCCAAATTGCTATGGTTGCTGCTATTCTGAAACAGGTTTGTTAAGGCCTTCCACATCGCATATAGAGTTTTGGTCGGCTTATTTTTTGGATTAAACCTCTCAATATTAATTAGCAATCTGAGAGTCGTAAACGCGAGTTTTACTACGTATCAGCTCAGCTTAATGGTTAGAGTATAAAGATATTCCTTTGTAATGATAAACTAAACACTAGAATGAAACACACATTTACTGGAAAACAATCAATCATGAAAAGGAAAACAACTTAACCAATTTCGTTTAGTGCAAAACTCCATAATGCAATTAAACTATAAGGAAACACGAAGAAATCCACAATCATTCTTGTACTCTAATTTAAATCCCCTATGATATCTTGGAAACATTGATCTAATTAAATTAAAAACTAATACTTGAAATTAATCTTGAACAAAAAAAAAGACACACACACCATTCTAATGAAAACTCACACCTTAAACTAACTATTCTTCATAACAAATTCAAAATTCAAATTAAAACAAGCCAATTCTAACAATTGCTAGAAGAAAACTACTTCTCTCTATGCAAAATAACATTTAAGATATCCTATTAAAAATAACATTACAATTAATCTGTGAGAAACCTTCCATTCAAATATTTAAATCTAAATGAAACAAGTTTATTTACAAATGAGCTCACTCTTCAAAGGTATGCAACTTATAATAAAAACTAAATCCAAATCATGTCACACAATACTGAAAACTCAATCACTATTGCCTGCATAATTAAACCCGCACTCAAACTTGTAAATAATATGAAAAATAATAATTCTAATATAGAAGAAGTTTAATTATTACGATAAATTTCGCTACGCATGAGCAAATTAAATTAGATCCTGCAAAACGTTGAAAATAAACTAATTAATGAAAAAGAAAACATTCCCAAACTCAAAGCATCTAAATATATGCTAATTGCGATCACTCAGAAATAAATACTTGCACATCCCACTCACAATCACATAATTATGGTAATTAAACAGAGCATAACAAATATAAAACCGGATTTAATATTTTATTCAAGCTTATTGGAGTGAAATGGAAGTTTAAGTACGAAATGAAATGGCGATTCTGAAATCCAATCTCACAACCTTTCAAACGGAAATTATGTCTATAAATTAAAATATATGATATCTATGATTATATTCGACTATAGGACTTGTCTCCAGTGGTGGCGGGCCCTTACCACTCCTGGAGCAAGCCTAAATTATCCTAATCTAGCCTCAGAAATCACAGCAAACCACAATATGTAAGTATAATAAAAATGCTGAAGAAAATTATAGATTAAAACTCAAAATTCAAATGGAAAATATAACATAAACAGCTACTCCCATTACAATCCATTCGGTCTGAAAATTCAATGCTATGGTTCTATATCTCTGCAATTCAACCTCTATTTAATGACTAACTGATCTGCGTGCCCCGTTCTTCATCTAAGAAATCGATTTTAATTGATGGACTTACTAATTATGCGCCCTCTACATCTTCAGAAAATCGACTGTTTCATTCTACAACTACTACACATTTCCCTATCTATCAACTTCTCTCCCTACAACTACTACCTCTCTATGTCATGCGCACTGATATATATATATTATATATATATATATATATATATATATATATATATATATAAATTTTGATTACAAAACTGGAGCTTCAACCAGAAAATTATAGCAAATTATTGGTTTTACAAATTGCCAGAATAAGAATTAGCTTTGAAATAGATTGTTAATTCAGGAAATTACTCCTCTTTTCATGGGATTTTACTGTTGTTGGAAGATGCGTTCGTGGCTTCTGGAACCAATTCAGATTTTGTATAGCTGGCAGAGGCATCTTACAGCTCAAAATGTTCCAATCGCTCTTTATTTTCTGCAGTAATGGAATAGTTTGTGTCCACGACTGTTTACAGCCTCCAAAAATTGTGAATTCAAAGTGTACCCATTATCATTATCTGGATCATCCGGGGGAGGTAAAAGTCGAAAGAACACCAAAGAAAAAATGCGAGGTGCCATAATCTCAAATTTGGCATCTCCTCTTGCAAGTTCCTCAAAATGTTTAAGAAGATCAATATGATTTTCGTAAATTTGTAACACCATACAATCGTAAAACCATACATAACTTTAAAGACCTAAAGAGACGACCAAGTGGGACTTGCCAATATTTATAATCAACGACTATGTTTGATTTGGACGCCTTGTTGCTAAAAAATTCTGGATTCGTAGAGAAATCTTCAACCAATGCACTAAAATTGTTTACCCACAGTGCAGAGCAATCAAAATTTGTAAGAAGCCACTTATGAGAATTCATATTAAAAGAGTCTGCTAGCTCCATGCCATCAAGATAGTGCTGATATTCAGGACAAATACAAGCACTACCAGCATATGCAGCATCAACATGAAGCCACATGCCATGATCCTAAGATATTTTTCCAACCCCCATTAAAGGATCTACAGCTGTTGATGATGTTGGACCAACCATTGCACATAATAACAATGGGCAAAGCCGAGATAATAAATCATCTGATATTGCTTTCCTGATAACTTCAAGAGAAAGTGAATAATTCATAGAAGTGTTTGTCGGCAATGCCTTGAAATTTGTCTTTTGTATTCCAGCAATCATACAAGCCTTTTCCAATGAAGAGTGTGTTTGATATGAACCATATACAACAAGGCTTTCAAGTGATCCCACTTATGGTTAAAGAATATATTTCCTACCAAAGCCGCTTCCACTAAAATGAGGAGGACTACGAGGGTGGAATAACAATAGAGATAGAAGCCATTGGTAATATCCGCAGCAACATGACCAATACAAGTAATTACACACATAGAAGCCATTGGTAATATCCCAAGACATGTGTAGAGAAACTAGGGAGCAGGAAGACTCATAGCATGAAGATCCCTCTCTTTACTTCAAAATCCTTTGTAACAAGTTCGAATTCTCCCTCAATAAACCACAACTTCTCATGGAGTTCAGCCAACTCTTTGAATCCCAAGAAGGTGATGTTTGTTCCACTTTACTGATTGGCATTCTAAAATATTTCTGCTCAGCCTTGGATGATCTGCGTGCCTTGCTGGTAGAGGAATCACACATATGGAAAGCTCCAATATGGAATTACAATTTTCATTCCCAAATTGACTTTGGTTGACCTTGGAACAAAAGCTTCTCTCTGCAAGCTAAAAATGGCCTCTTTGTAAGTGTTGGTGGTTATCTTGTCAGGGTTCTTCTGTTTGGGATTGGAGCTCTTGGCCAGGGAATTTTTGCAGTAAATCTCTAGCAGCGAATAAATTTTTCCTGTCTTCAAACATGTTGCTGTTATAGTTGCCAACAACAACAACGACTGACAAAAGTTTTAATCCAAGCAATGCAAGGAATATTGCAACTGAGCTGGTGGTCCGATCAAAGTAGTATGCTGTGACAATACTCGACTCAGAAAGCAATATCTCCATTGCATACGTGAGCATGAAATATATCAAAAGTTGCACCTTTACATGCTGGGTGACTAATTTATATGCCTCAATAATTGAACTTGCAGGTTTTCGAGCGTCTTCTGAAGACTCTACATGCACCTTCTTCTGCTTGTCGTCCACTAGTATCTTCGCCAATGTGATCTTCTTCATCCTCCGGGGAAGGATCTTTAAATGATATCCAAAGCCACAAAATATATACAAACCATGCTGCTGCCATGACCCACTTTCCTCTATGCTATTCAAGGCATAACTCGATGACCGCATACATGATCGTACATAAAGCTTGCGATCAACACAATAGTAAATTCTCTTTATATTTTTTTCATAAACGTATAGATGTTTGGGAAGACAACATAACCGGAGTAACAATATTCATAGAGACCCAATACGTTCACGTTTAGGAGTGGTTTTGAGTGGAATATTCCTTTGATGATAACTCTTTCACGAAGTCGAATTTCGCTAAATGGTTTCTGGGTTATAGGAAACACGGTGTTTTGAACACAACCCATGTCTCTGAATTTAGATTTTCTGCTCCATTTGGTCAAAAATTGGATATTTTAACCTACAAAAACTCAACTAACCAGCTACTGCTTTTATGCATTTGGTGAATTCGTACTTGAATGCATTCCTGCACTGAACCTTCCTACAATCCAGAAGCAATTTATTAAAAACACTCATAAAATTAGATAATAACAAGAATAATAGCTATTGTTTCTAAATCCTTCTAATTAACAAAATAATGGATTAATAACGATTAAAAACACTAGGTACAAGCATGTAATGATGTGATAAATATCGTGAAAATTTGGGCAAAAGTGCGGCTCAACATCCCCCCACGCTGAACTTCTTGCACGTCCTCGTGCAAGTAAAACCATAAGATGATGAAATAAGGTAGGGAAAATGTCAGCAAAGAGTTTAGCAAGTAAAGATGAAGATGCCTGATGTTATAATGCATTCCTCCACCCGCAACATCTAAAACCATGCAAAATGATGAAACAAGATCAGGTACCAAAAGTAGAGATGATGGAGAAAATAATATCTCACATACCTGTTACATTGTCCCAAATTTTTCTTTTGCCCAAATTTTTATGATAATTTTTACTAAAGAGGTGCAATTTTACAAATACTACCACAGGTTTCATGCACCTACAATAGTAATCTTGTACCTAGGTTGTTTAGTACATATTTAGAGGAAACTACAATCAATACACATTATCGGCAACCAACACCTTGCGAGTAGTCATCATTGAGTAATTCATTACTCTGAATACCATGATAATTAAAGTGAGCAACCTCTTTATTTGAACACTCTAAACTACGTTGTTATCTGGATTCAAAAATAGATTTCCTCTTAATCTGGTATAATGAATTACCTTCACTAAGGGTACCACATCATTCAAATATTCTTAGGGATGAGAAGGATAACCAAACAAATCATAGTATGTAGTTGAATTTAATACCACAGACATGGCCCTGCTGCCCGCAAGTGTCCATAACCTCGACAGGGATGTCTTTTAACCTAGCGAGATGTCAGTATCCCACTTACTAGTTAAAGATTCATAGTTTTTTATTTAACTTTTTAGATGAAGGCCATTGTCCTGGCTTGGTAACCAGCTGATGGCAGTACCACTCACAAGAAGTAACATGAATGAACAGGCCAGCTTGTGATGAGACCTCATGTCTTCCAGCTTTTTGGCTGAAAGCCATTACTCTGTCTTGGTGACCAGGAGCAGTAATGTCATGCATGCTAGGTCTCATGATCGTGGTAGGTCGGCTCATTACGAGACCTCCTATCCTTCCCTAAATATTTTCTAAACTATGTTTATGATTAACCTTAAAGGATACTTACTAAGTGGTGAGACAGATCTACTCCTTAAGAGTACAGGATGGTGTGAAATTTTTTTAATGACTAATCATTGTTGGCTAATTCCTCTACCCTACAGACTTGTTAAAGTTATCCCAGACAATGACTGAAAGATTCTTTGAGTTAATAATGCTAGTGTTCTATTTAATAGCTCATTATGATCTTAACAAGAGTGGTCCCCCATAGGGGTTTTCCAATAGTACCTTCTAAGGAAAACTAAAAATTTATATCCAAGATGACAACTTACTAGAGTGATTAATCATGGTTACTCTTTGCAAAATCACGAGGCATTAGAGCGAATTGTACTCAACAAGATTTGTCACAAATGTGTGTGTTAACAACTAATGTGGATTAAAATTTGTTTTAACAGGCATTATTTAAAATTCAAAACCCCAATAGCATTGTAACTTCTTTATTCATTTATTCTCCTACCCTACTTTACCCTAAAAGACTCCCGTTTAAGTATGGGATTACTTCCAATGAAGCCATGTGCATAACAAAATGTTGATTATAATCATGCTTAGTTTTAACGAATAGACTTCAAGACATACGAAAGCATGATAAATTAGTCTCTTTAATTTATATGGTGTCAAGAGTTTCTGAATGCTGAGGAAATAAGATGGCTTAATAACTGCTTGAAACCAGGATTCAATGGAATCCACATATTTATGATTTTCCAACTAATGCAAATCTTCCACAGTTTGATAGTCATTGCCTTGGAGGCATAAAGGATCTGGTGAAATAGAAAAGATAAATCCCTCAAGTTCAGGCTCAAATATCTGATTTTCAAATTGACAAGAATGGTTGAGAGAAATTCTAGGGTTTTGAGTTTCAACAACATTTTTTAGAACATGTTCCAATCAAAGATTGCCCCTCTTGTGTTCTTTGAATTATATCTTCCCGGGGTGAATGCTCTATAGTAATGGGGGAAGTTTCCAGATTCATTGCTTTTCCAAACATGGGAGATGTAGCATTTTTTTCAACATGGGAATCAACGGAAAGAGTGGGTGTTTGAAACTATTGTGCAACCTGATGGTTTAGATTAGGGTTTATGATGTGGTTTGTGCTAGGGTTAGGGTATCGTTTAGGATTAGGTCTAGGGTGTGGACTAGGGTATGAACTAGTGTTAGGGTATGGATTATGGTTTGGGCTAGGGTAAGGATAAGGGCTAGGGTAAGGGTGCACATACGACTGGGACGATGGAGGAGGATAAATTAATGGTGCATTCGAAAGAAATTGTGGTTTTTGTTGGTGCTCATACGGTTGAATTTTCATCGGAGATTTCCCTAGAGATAAGGGTCCAAATGATTCTTGAGGCCATGGAGATATCTGGCTCCAGGATGAGGGCCAAGGAGAGGGCCTCTGCGGCCATGAAGTTGGATATTCAATTAGAGGAGGATCAGAAGTTTGCCATGAAATTACAGGATTATAAACATGTTGAGGAACCTGCTCAGGAAAATAATCATTATTCCAAGTATCAAATAGTGTTTGGTTTTGAGCTATACTTGACAGTTGATTCAATTCGTTACTTGATTCCCTGATCACCTTTTGTAATTGTGGCAGTGATGGGAAATGTTCGGTTGCATGATCATCCTCGCAAATTTTACAAACTTCCAAACCGCTAAGTGGGCACTTTCCAAGGCAATGTTTCTTTCGACAATTGGCGCAAAGGATAAGCAGTGGTTCTTCGTCCCTCTCTTGTTCCTGCAAATCATCTAATTTCGAAATCAAAGATTTAATTATATTAAACTCATGTTCAAGAAAAACATTAAATTCTACACTTGTGAATTCCTCATCAGATGAGTTGTTCGTCTCTATAGCAGCATAAGAACTCCTCATTAAATGATTCCTCAAAATACCATCTTCTTGACTTCAACGAACAAACTGGTACATTCTGTCATCACATGGATTAGTATGCAAGGGTTCTTATAGTACCCCAAAAATGATATAATGTTGAAGATTGGATTCTGAAGATAAATGAATTTTAAAATATTTTGACTGAAATATAACTCACCACACTTGCATGAAATGAAAAATATGAAATCAAAGTGCTATTTAATCTATTAAAAACAAGGCAATTTGGAAATTAAATGTATAAATCTTGTTTCTACTTCTACACATAAGCGAGATAAGTAAATAAAATTTCAAGAGAAAAGCAAGATGGCCAGACTTTGGAGCAACCCGACAATAGTGGATGTGTGGCTCTTCACTCATGTCTTACTGTATACTCTCTACCCTCTGACGTCCTACAATATCTTGGAAACTCTCCGAGAAAATTTTACCTGAGCCAAACTATAACTCCCCGGCAACGACACCAAAATGTTGGTCAGCTTAATTGTTGTATTAAACCTCCCAATATTAATTATCAATCTGGGAGTCATAAACGAGAGTTGTATTGCGTATTGGCTCAGCTTAATGGTTAGAGTATAAAGATATTCCTTTGTAATGATAAACTAAACACTAGAATGAAACACACATTTAATGGAAAACAAGCAATCGTGAAAAGGAAACCTACTTAACCAATTTAGTTCAGTGCAAAACTCCATAATGCAATTAAAAAATAAGGAAACATGAAGAAATCCTCAATCATTCTCGTACTCGAATTTAAATCCCCTATGATATCTTGGAAACCTTGATCTAATTAACTTAAAAACTAATACTTGAAATTAATCTTGAACAAACAAAAAGACACACACACTATTCTAATGAAAACTCACACCTTAAACTAACTATTCTTCATAACAAATTCAAAATTCAAATTAACACAAACCAATTCTAACTATTGCTAGAAGAAAACTACTTCTCTCCATGTAAAATAACATTTAAGATATCCTATTAAAAATAACATTACAATTAATCTGTGAGAAACCTTCCATTCAAATATTTAAATCTAAATGAAACAAGCTTATTTACAAATGAGCTCACTCTTCAAAGGTATGCAACTTATAATAAAAACTAAATCCAAATCATGTCACACAATACTGAAAATTCAATCACTACTGCCTGCATAATTAAACCCGCACTCAAACTTGTAAATAATATGAAAAATAATAATTCTAATTTAAAAGAAATTTAATTATTATGAGAAATCTTTCTACGCATGAAAAAATTAAATTAGATCCAGCAAACGTTGAAAATAAACTAATTAATGAAAAAGAAAACATTCCCAAAGTCAAAGCATTTAAATATATGCTAATTGCGATCACTCAGAAATCAATACTCGCACATCCCACTCACAATCAGAGAATTATGGTAATTAAACATGGCATAACAAATATGAAACTGGATTTAATATTTTATTCAAGCTTATTGGAGTGAAATGGAAGTTTAAGTACGAAATGAAATGGCGATTCTGAAATCCAATCTCACAACCTTTCAAACGAAAATTATGTCTATAAATTAAAATATATGAAATATATGATTCTATTCGACTATAGGACTCGTCTCCAGTGGTGGTAGGCCCTTACCACTCTTGGAGCAAGCCTAAATTATCCTAATCTAGCCTGAGAAATCACAGCAAACCACAATATGTAAGTATAATAAAAATGCTGAAGCAAATTATAGATTATTACTCAAAATTCAAATGGAAAATATAACATAAACTGCTACTCCCATTACAATCCATTCGATCTGCAAATTCAATGCTATGGTTCTATATCTCTGTAATTCAACCTCTGTTTAATGACTAACTGATCTGCGCGCCCCGTTCTTCATCTGAGAAATCGATTTTAATTGATGGACTTACTAATTCTGCGCCCTCTACATCTTTAGAAAATCGACTGTTTCATTCTATGGCTACTACACATCTCCCTATCTATCAACTTCTCTCCCTAAAACTACTACCTCTCTATCTCATGCGCACTAATATATATATATACATTTTTATTACAAAACTGGAGCTTCAACCAAAACATTATAGCAAATTATTGGTTTTACAAATTGCCAGAATAAGAATTATCTTTGAAATAGATTGTTAATTCGGGAAATTACTCCTCTTTTCATGGGATTTTACTGTTGCTAGAAGATGCGTTCGTGGCTTCTGGAGCCAATTCAGATTTTGTATAGCTGGCAGAGGCATCTTACAGATCAAAATGTTCCAATCACTCTTTATTTTCTGCAGTAATGGAATATTTTGTGTCCACGACTGTTTACAACCTCAAAAAATTGTGAATTCAAAGTGTACCCATTATCATTATCTGGATCATCCGGGGGAGGTAAAATTCGAAAGCACACCAAAGAAAAAATGCGAGGTGCCATAATCTGAAATTTGGCATCTCCTCTTACAATTTCCTCAAAATTTTTAAGAATATCAATATGATTTTCGCAAATTTGTAACACCATACAATCGTAAAACCATACATAACTTTAAAGACCTAAAGAGACGACCAAGTGGGACTTGCCAATCTTTATAATCAACGACTGTGTTTGATTTGGAAGCCTTGTTGCTCAAAAATTCTGGATTCGTAGAGAAATCTTCAACCAATGCACTGAAATTCTTTACCCATAGTGCAGAGCAATCAAAATTTGTAAGAAGACACTTATGAGAATTCATATTAAAAGAGTCTGCCAACTCCACACCATCAAGATAGTGCTGATATTCAAGACAAATACAATCACTACCAGCATATGCAGCATCAACATGAAGCCACATGCCATGATCCTAAGATATTTTTCCAACCCGCATTAAAGGATCTACAGCTGTTGATGATGTTGTACCAACCATTGCACATAAGAAAAATGGGCAAAGACGAGATAATAAATCATCTGATATTGCTTTCCTGAGAACTTCAGGAGAAAGTGAATAATTCATAGAAGTATTTGTCGGCAATGCCTTGAAATTTTTCTTTTGTATTCCAGCAATCATACAAGCCTTTTCCAATGAAGAGTGTGTTTGATATGAACCATATACAACAAGCCTTTCAAGTCATCCCACTTATGGTTAAAGAATATATTTCCTACCAAAGCCGCTTCCACTAAAATGAGGAGCACTACGAGGGTGGAATAACAATAGAGATAGAAGCCATTGGTAATCTCCGCAGCAACATGACCAATACAAGTAATTACACACACAATAATGCCAATCCCAAGAAATGTGTAGAGAAACTAGGGAGCAGGAAGACTCATAGCATGAAGATCCCTCTCTTTACTTCGAAATCCTTTGTAACAAGTTCAAATTCTCCCTCAATAAACCACAACTTCTCATGGAGTTCAGCCAACTCTTTGAATCCCAAGAAGGTGATGTTTGTTCCACTTTACTGATTGGCATTCTAAAATATTTCTACTCAGCCTTGGATGATCTGTGTGCCTTGCTCGTAGAGGAATCACGCATATCGCAAGCTCCAATATGGAATTACAATTTTCATTCCCAAATTGACTTTGGTTTACCTTGGAACAAAAGCTTCTCTCTGCAAGCTACAAATGGCCTCTTTGTAAGTGTTGGTGGTTATCTTGTCAGGGTTCTTCTATTTGGGATTGGAGCTCTTCGCTAGGTTATTTTTGCAGTAAATCTCCAGCAGTGAATAAATTTTTCCTGTCTTCAAACATGTTGCTGATATAGTTGCCAACAACAACAACGACTGACAAAATTTTTAATCCAAGCAATGCAAGGAATATTGCAACTGAGCTGGTGGTCCGATCGAAGTAGTATGTTATGACAATACTCGACTCAGAAAGAAATATCTCCATTGCATACGTGAGCATGAAATATATCAAAAGTTGCACCTTTACATGCTGGGTAACTAATTTATATGCCTCAATAATTGAACTTGCAGGTTTTCGACCGTCTTCTGAAGACTCTACATGCACCTTCTTCTGCTTGTCCTCCACTAGTACCTTTGCTAATGTGATCTTCTTCATCCTCAGGGGAAGGCTCTTTAAATGATATCCAAAGCCAAAAAAAATATACAAACCATGCTGCTGCCATGACCCACTTTCCTCTATCCTATTCAAGGCATAACTCGATGACCGCATACATGATCGTACATAAAGCTTGTGATCAGCACAACAGTAAATTATCTTTATATTTTTTTCATAGATGTATAGATGTTTGGGAAGAAAACATAACCGGATTAACAATATTCATAGAGACCTAATATGTTCACGTTAAGGAGTGGTTTTGAGTGGAATATTCGTCTGACGATAACTCTTTCATGAAGCCGAATTTTGCTAAACGGTTTATGGGTTATAGGAAACACGGTGTTCTGAACACAACCACATCTCATAATTTAGAGATTCTGCTCCATTTGGTAGCAAATTGGATATTTTCACCTACCACAATTCAACTACCCAGCTACTGCTTTTATGCATTTGGTGAATTCGTACTTGAATGCATTCCTGCACCAAACCTTCTTGCAATCCAGAAGAAATTTATTAAAAACACTCATAAAATTAGCTAATAACAAGAATAATAGCTACTGTTTCTAAATCCTTCTAATTAACAACATAATGGATTAATAACAATTGAAAACACTAGGTACAAGCATGTAATGATGTAATAAATATCTTGAAAATTTGGGCAAAAGTGTGGGTCAACATGGAGTTGCCTTCCAATGGATACTTGAGAGAATATGATCTCAAACTCCCTCTAACAAGATAATTCTTGCCTTTGGTAACTTCTTCTGCCATGCACCAATATTTTGACCATATGTTCCTGCGGCTTGGGAATATGAGTATCTATGAATTCATTAAACTTGTTGTCCTCCAACACTACATCCATCATGTCCTTCCATGCTATGTAATTATATTTTCCATCAAGAGAATATTCGAGTCTCAAGGAAAATTCAAGTCTCAAGCCATTTAAGGACATCTTCATCTATTGTTGGATCCTGAAAAATAAATCTGCAACATCTAGCCTATTCAAGAAAAAACTTCGTTCTTCTCTCCTATTGTGATACCTAGTGATATGATACCATGAAGAAAATATATCTATCGGGATTCAAACGAATCTTATAATGTACTAAAAAAAGATATTGAATACTTATACAACTTATGGAAGTAAAACATGATCGCACAAACATATAACAAGTAAGAGAAAGAAACAATCATTCACACAACACAAGATGTATCTGGGGAAAACAATTGTTCAAAATCCACCTATCTCTATATTGAATATGGTCAAGATGATGAAAAAATACAATGATATTTCTCACACTGAGAAACCTCTCCACTCTACTAATTGTCCCACTCTGATCCTCCTCAAATATGGCTTGCAATCTAAGAAAAACTAGTTAGTTATTTAACCTCTTGCTTGCCAGTTATTGTCCAACCTTCCTTATGCATTCTTGGGATAATTGAGACCTTATTAATTAGGAAAATACCAATTAATTATTGTGAAGTCCTTCAATGCCTTCCGGATGACCTCATGCATGACCTGTAAAATTATCTAATAGTACAACTGATACATCTATTCAATTTAACCTCAGCCTCAACTTGGCCTTCCTTAGAAGTGACATGCAGCAACTATTTATAGTGTATTATCAGTTAATTGATTGACCACTAGTTGTGAATTAAATCAGGTTTAATTCATTAGACCTCTCAGTAGATCATCTCTCAGTTAGAACTACTTAAATTTATTTTAAATCAACTAATTGAGTTAACTAATTACAACTCACAAATAACTATATCTCGACCCCCTAAAAATACAATATCCATTTTCATGCATCCTCTTAGTCCTCTAAATTGAATTTCATAAGCTAACTAAGTATTCCTAACTAAGTTAACTAATACAAGTTGTCATGAGATGAAATTACAATTTTTCTTCCAATTTATTTAAGGGAAAAATAAATTAGAATCCTCATATTGTACCATTTCTAGGTGCCATTTTCTGGATTTCATTTATGGATGCCAATTTCACTGTTTCTTATTTCAAATTTCAATAGTTTTATGCAAATCAATTTGGATATATCTAATTAATACAATATAAAAATATAATTTATGAACCTGATTTGTATAATCGTGACACTATTCAATGGTGTTGTTTGTAATTATTGCCTTGAAATTTGTTTTTTCTCTTTATTCTCATGTATTTGTTGTATTGACATCTAAAATTTTGTATTTAGCTCTTTCTTTTCCTATGTTGCTACCTGAAATTTTGCATTGAGTTGAACCAATAAGTTTGAGGATCTTGTCCCATTTTTCATCACCTAGGACTAAAAATTTAATTACCCACATGTAGGCTTCATCAACTTACATATACTTTTCAAAATTTGGCTTGGTAATAAATAAATTCCAGATCTCATGTAAGATAAATAAATCATATTCTAGACCTTCCAAAAAATATTTACAACTTACGTCCCCTTTCACTATAGCAATTTTTGACTTGTCTACTTCTATGTCATATAATATATAGTAGTAATTTTATAGTTAAACCAATTGGCCACTAGAATCTCCTTAGGATGGATGTCCATTTTTCTGGAGGATAGAAAAAATTTCGTGAAACGTTTTAATTTGACCTTCTGAGTTTTGACATTTGTTTTCTAATTGTAACATTAAGTTATTTTTGTCAATACTTTTCTAATTTCTAGGACTATGTTTGTCATTTATTCAATTCCAAAATCTTCAATATCATCTTTTGTTTTTGAGTTCAACACTTTTATAATCCTCGTTTCTTCTCCTGGTTTATGGTCCAATTCTTCCTTAATTCCTGTTACGGTTGCTTTTGTTTTCTGAACCACTTCTTCCTCTTCAAAAATGATTTCAATAGATGTCCACATCTCTGAAATGTTTGAATTGATTTCAATCCAAATATTTTATTTGGCTTCAACTAATGCTTGTGCAGTCATTGATTCATTTACATACTTCTCAAGTTTCTTAACTAGCTTGAATTTCTTCTGCACTTATACACTTCTGCAATATATGCATTATCTGCCTTAATTTTTTTTCTCTTCCATCCTCTACAATTTTTCTTTAAATTTCTCTATTTAATCATTTCTTCGAGACAAATCTGCCATGGAATTTGATAAATTTTCAGTGGCTTCTTCATTGGTTGATTCTCTTTGTATTGCAGGAGTTCCTACACTGATTTGTTGTTCCTTCTCTTTCAATATATTTTCCAAATTTATCTCCATTTTCAGAATCTGAATATTCTATTTTCTTAGTGTTTTAATTTATGCATTCCTTTTCTTGATTATTCCTTTAGCACCATTAACATCATTAGGATCTAATCCTAGTTTTACGACAAAATCTTCTATTTCTTTTATTATGGTATCTTCAGTTAGGGAATACATCTATTATATCTTGAGTTGTGAATGAATATTGTTTAAATAAGCCTGCAATTTTGATGTTGCCATGGCAGAGCTTTTCAATGAGGAATAGATCATCTCTCCTTCTTGTTTATGAACATCAATTTGATCTATCGGATGAATATGCTTTGTATCAAAGGAGAACACATAATTTTTGTTTTCATCTGCACTTCTTGGTAGATGCCTTGCTATAACTATACTACCAGCATTACATTCATTACATGAACTATCCCCAATTTTGTAAACCAACATTTTTACTCTAACTACCAAACATTTAAATAAATCATGGTTTTTACATATTTAAAAAAACTATATATATTTGTTAGATTTTTTAAAAATATTCACTCAGATAGAAATATATTTGATAGCTTGAACAAACCTCTTTATCATCTCTTTTGTATGCCAAGAAAATTCAATCACCATCACGACTTCTCTAATAACACTAGTTTTGTATAGATGTACAAATAGTGTTTTTTAGTGTGGACCTTTATACAATCTACCCCACCTCCACAATCACAGATATTTCAAAATTGTACGTATGTTGAACCCTTGGTTAAACTGAGAGGGGGGTTGAATCAGTTTAATGTAGTCCTGTTCTTATAAAATTCTCTAACACTTATTTACATCTTCATTTTGTGATCAACTTAATATACAATGGAACATCAATCTTAACAAGTGAGCAACATGTATTAAGTAGATTAAATACAAAGTATCAACACATAATCATCATGCACATAGACAACAGATATAAGTGGAAACCCATAAGGGAGAAAACCACATCTTATTATTGTTGTGATGCAAAGGCAAGCTCCAACTCCTTCTCACCACTAATTTTCTGTAGGCTCCAACCTACAGGAGGCTACTACCTCAATTCTGCAAGCTACAACTTGAAAGGAAGCTCCAACTCCTGTCTATTTTTTGCAGGCTACAACCTATAGGAGGCTCCTACCTCAGCTAGCTACAACTGGACTTCTATCAAGCTACAACTTGACATGGAAGCACCAACTTCCTCACTCTACAATAAAATCATATGCTGATTTACTTGGATATCAGCTCTGCGTTTCTCCTTCTTTACTACTGTCCTTCTAGTCTTCAAATTTGCTTTATATCATCTCTGGATCTTCACAACTCCTTTCTCTGCTCCTTCTTCTTCTTACAATCTCTCACTCATTTCTTTATTCTCTCCACTTCCTTATGCATATGCTGGTAACATTATTTACAGGGATCTCCTCATAACTGCTGGCATTCCACAAGGAATTTGAAATGAACAGGTATGACTCTTTGTCTTCCCCCTTCTCATTTTCTATCTAGCACATTCAGAATAATATAACAAAGTGTATAGATTTTTGTATTAAAGTGGAGTTTTGTTTTTCCTATGGAGACTTTCCCTTACATCACAAACAATACAAATTAAAAAATGCATTTAAAGTTACAATCAAACATTTCATTTCAACCCTTTCAGTATCTTGCTTTTCATTTATTTTGTCTTTTCTGCCTGCTGTCCCTTTATCTTCTCTACCTGCTACTATATTTCTAATTTTTCTGCACAGGAACGGGTCCTTTTAACTGTGTGAGCCTTTCCTTTCTGTGATCAACCTTCCCGATCTTCTAAACACATGATTTTGCCTTTTTTCTCTATGTCGGGTCCTTACCTGAGACTTTCTACCCGCGTTCATACTTTCCCTTTTGTTTTACATTATAATCCTCCTTTTGCTATCCGAAATGATTTACAAAGGAAATCCACATACTTTTGGACTTGAAATTCTTTATGCTTCAGCTTTGTTCTTTATCGTGTCCGCTCTCTTTATCGAATTTCGGCGATTCCAGTTAACCATGTGCCTTCATCCATCTGATCTCCCAATATGCGATGTGCGAAAGGTCCCACCAGGTTGTATTATCGCTTTATCACACTTTGGAATTTCAAGCGTTCTTTTCTATATGACTCCTTTTCTTTCTGATGTGATTTAGAAAGGAAATCACTTACACCCAGACTTGAAATCTCTTTAAATAATGGTTTTGAGCTGCATCGCATCCAAATCCTTTATCGCGCTTTGTCCTGAGCTTGCGATGAGTGATATGCAATTAAATTGGCATCGCATTTCATTCATCGATCGCATCACAAGTTCTATAGCTTAAGAATTCTTATCACATGGGAATCACTGGTTGCGATATGGCACTGTGCCGACACGTGTCCCTTTGCATCGGCACATCGCATCGCTTCTATCCATCACATCACAATTTTACTCTTACGATCTTCACCCCTCCGATCTTGCGATTTGCGATATGCGGGCCATGTCCACGTCATCTCCATGTCATCGTGCCATGTCACCTTGCCACGTCATCGCCACGTCACCTTGCCACGTCATTACCATGTCACTACCACGTCATCTTGATTTATTTGCAATTTGTGGGGTCAAGTCCATGTCAGCTACCATGTCACTTGCCACATCATCCCCACGTCATCACATCGCACTTTGCATTTTCTGTGATGACTGTGTTTGTGCAATTTTTCTTTTACCCACATTGCGATATGCGATCGCATCGCATCGCATCCATCACATTGCATCCATTGGATTGCCTTGATCTTGCTTCCAATTTATGATATGATTTACGCCGATGCGGTCATCACCGTTGATCTGTTCATATCTATGGTCCTCATTGTTGCTGGCACTTCCGATTAATACTCAAGCGCTTAGCATGATATCATCTCCGCTTATGATTTTCAACTCTATGGTTTAAACCCCAAATAAACCATATAAGTATTTACGGGCCCACAACTTTATTTCACCGTGCCTCTCCATAATATTTCCATAGCTTAAACTTTATGTTATAAAGTTAACATAATACTTTATAACTTACCCTTTCCGCCTATCAACAGTCCACACATATGTCGAGGCATGCTTGCACGTTAAATCATATATGGCCCACAGTTTACCAAAATAACATATGCTTATACATCCGACGGCTGATGCCTCATTGCACTCCAACTCAACAATCCAACGATTATCACATAACTAAGATGCATGACATTTAACATACCTTGTTTTAAACCCCGTGCAATTATAGACGCGAACACCGTCGGATCTCCCACAGATCTAACTGGATGACAATCGCGTTCATTCCACCTCCATAGTTTATCACCCAAAAGAAACACGAAATGGGTGGTATTGCACCGTGACGTGTCGCAATATGACTTGATCATGTTCAAAATGAATAAAACCGCTCATATGCCAAAAGCAGCGTGACAACAGTGTATGGTTTCTCTAAAACTGCTTGTCCTTCAAACTTTGTTTTAAATCACGTTCAAATGCGGATTTTCACCATTTCTTCGTTTAACCTCAATTTCTCATGAAAACCTCCTTCTCATTACGTAACTCAATAAACAGAGACTAATTATCGTTGCACTCTCAACCAAAGAACCAGAGTTCTAATTTTTTTCCGAACCCTTATTACGGAGGTTAATCATTCTTGATGCTACACAGAAAAACATAAATCAATGAATTTTCAAAGGGATAAAACCATCCTTTCTACTATTTAACTCAATAACCATAGATAAATTAACACTGTCTGAACTCAAGATAAGACCCTAACTGTTCAAAATACTTCCTCCTCTCTAAACCCTCCTCTTGTAGCCTCTGCCACATTACTTTCTTTCTCTGCAACAATTTCATCTGAATCTGATCTGCTCCCTTGTCATGGTGCTGCTCCTTTGTGGTCCTTTTCCATCAATGACAATATTTCCAACAATGTAATATCAATATGTGTAGTATTATTATGATAATTTATATTTGTACCTAGATTAATATTACTTTAATTATCATTAAATATAGCTACGTTGTTATGTTTAATTCCAATATTACCTAGAAGACCCTTTAACCAAATGAAAATGTTATATTCTAATTATTAGGTGTATAAAAAAACTACTTCTTCAAGCTTTGACATTGAACTCATATATCCTCCTTCAATAGTACAGGAGTAATGCCAAGTGGGAATCCTCATCCAAATCCTAGATACAAAATTTGAATCAGTACAATTGCATACAAAATAACTACTCCCATTAAAGGTGATGTAATAATCACTTGCGCCTCTTAGATACTAGTGCACATATTTCACTACATTCCAGTGTTCTTTTCCTAGATTTTCCGTGTACCTACTAACAAGACAAAGTACATATGAAATATCTCGTCTAGTACATAACATCACATAATTCAAGCTTCCTAATACATTAGCATAAGCCACATGATGCATAGTATTTTTCTCCTCATTAACTAGACATAAGCCTAAAAAATTATTCATATGGGAAGAAAATTTGATAGTTAAATATTTCACATTTATTCATTATAAATTTTACAATTTTTTTTATCAACATACTTATATTATTGAAACTTGAACTTATCATTTTTTTGGTTATATGTATTTCAATGCCCACATTTAATCTTCCTGCTCCTAGATCCTTCATATCAAAGGTCATGGCTCTCTGAGGTTTCAATAAATTGATTACATCCATGATTTTTCTTCAAGATAATATTTTCAACATATTACACTAATATAATGAATATACCATTCCAACTTTTTAAAAACACATTGGTCATACTCTCTTCTCATATAATTTTGTCTTATTGTGAATGAATCAAAATTCTTGTACCATTATGTAGACGATCCTTTCTATCCATAAAATTGTTTCTTGAGTTCGAAGATTGAAATTATTTTGTGATGTTGCAAAACCCTCCTAGTTTTTCCATGTATATCACATATGTTGGAATTATGACTAATTTTTTGTCCTTTATGGAAACCTACTTGATAAATATGCCAACATGATGGTAGTAGGATGAATATACAGGCTAGTTCAGATGTGACAGAGAGTTTGGAAAAAGGAATATCATTTTAGAGTTAGAGGAATGATGAAAGTAAAATTTGAGGAAGTAGACACAGGTTCTTTGAAGAAAATTCGCATACATACATGGTTATGTTGAAGAAAATGCATGTATAGTTTCTGCACTACGATATTCTAAATATCAAGATTCTTAACCATGGTATTGGCCTAAAGTAATGAGTGTGACAAAAGATATTATATCCCATCAAAGAATACCATCGACGTTAATAAGGAATTGGCATAAGTTATTGGCTAATGCCTAAGCTATATAAGGAGATGAAGATCAAAGTGCTATGTGTGAAATTTTTGTATTTTTTCTGTGAACGACTTGATCTAAAACAAGTGTGCACCAAGGAGCAAGGAAAAGACATAAATATGAAATATCTGAAGTATGGTATCATATGTACTTGTTTGATTTACTTGTTAAAATTATCTAACTGTGCTAGATTTGTGGTATTAATGATATTCTAACATGTGTATGAGACAGTAAGGGTTGAAAAGTATATTCTGTAAGCATGACTCAGTGATTTTAGATCTGTATGTTGGTTTTCCAATGAAATATCACGTATATACGTGGATATTATTCTAACTAGTCAAGTATAAATTATGCATTTTAGACAAATCTATAAATAGACACCAAGTATGAAAGGCTTGTACATACGCGAAAACTATTTATAGGGGCCGCGTACATGTACTAGGGTTTTGCAGTATGAGCTGGCGATAATTATTGATCTATTCTATTATTTTTGTTGTCGTTCGTCGATAAATTACCTCTTATAATAATATGTGTTTGATAATACTGTTTGGGATGAATTGATTACAAAGTAAAGTGTTTACTTGTGATGATTCTACTATGTGATAATATGCATTTTTTTTCAGTTATTTATGTTGGCTTCAATATATTTTTGGGTGATTGTTTCATTGGTACATTGATTTAGATTCAGCTATCAATATCATCAGATTTGTACATGGGTATTATTCAGGGGAAATGTGTAGATACGCAGGTATGAGTAATAATAGTAGCATATATATTTTGACATGTGTTTAAATAGGGTTTGCAGTGATAGAATTTAGTTTCAGTGATGAAAAATATGTGGTCTGGTATTCTGATGAATGGGTATAAAGTGATATAATTTGATTTGGTTATTTTAATAAGTTATTTCTATGATTGAGTTGGTGATACAATTGCTTCAATGATTAAGTGACTTGATACAACGTTTTTTTCAATATTTTTATTTGATATTTTGAATGGGTCATGTTTAAATCATTTTGAAAAAGTGATCCACAAAGAGAAAAGGATAATGGGGTTGTAGCTCCCTTCTAGTAGAAGTTGGAGAATGGCTGAAGGTTGTTGGCTTCTACAGGTGGGTTCCCACGTACTGGTATGAGTCTACGCCACTACAATTTTGTAAGCAATTTCTCTTTATAATAAAAAAAGAAGAGAGAGACGAGAATGTCATTGGTTTTCTCCCACATTAGGTTTCCACCTAAAAATATTGGTGTTCATGAGTATTGATGTGTTGCTTCTGTGTGATGGTTTATTCTCTTCTTACTGCACATGGTTACTATTTAATTAATGTCTAATGAAGTAATGATACACTAGTTTATGTTAAACATATGATTAATTAACTGAGAAGTTAGTTAACTTGATATATATTACTTGTTTTCATCAAAATCACATACATACACAAGATGAATTCATAACAATAGCATATAGAAATATAAATAAGAAAAGAAAAGTTGAAGTAGTTTAAAAATATTAATTCACCCACCCTCGTATTTTTCCTAGAAATTGGTATTGTTGGAAATATGTTGTATGTTGTCCTTGATGGAAACCTACTTTATGAAATTGTCCTTGATGGAAATGTACTTGGAGAGTTTCCTTTTTATAAGCAACCTATTTGTTAAAGATGTAAAAATGATGTTTCTACAAGTTATTTCAGTTGTGATAGAGAAAGAAATTCCAGTAAGTGCCAGAAAAATGAAGCAGGAAATATTTCTCAATGTATACGCAGGTTTGATGAAGGATACCCACGTATGGAATAAATGTATATGCTACTTGGTATATAGGCAACCCGCATATTCATCCATAATAAGTATATATGCATTTTTTATGAAGAGAAGTTGCGTATACACTCGGGTACGAAGAAGCAAAGTCGCGTATGTCTTTTGCACTCTAAAATTATGATACCAAGGGGCATTACCATGGTATTAGCCCACAATATTGAGCGTTATATCGTCTATTTCTTTTTTTCCAAAGAATACCATCGACACTTGTGTGGTTTTGTCTCATGGTATTGATAAAGGCTAATCCTATATAAGGGGAGGAAGATCATAGTGCAAGTGTGGGAATGTGTAAGGGCAGTTACTGAATACTTCTCTCTGAAGTATATATGCATGGAATGAACTTTGTTTTATGGGTAGATCTGAATCTAGGATGCACCCTTGGATACAGTGATGGATCAGGATCTCCAGACCTGAAATGACTATGTACTTGCATGATCTAATAATGAGATGTTTGGATCTGTGACCTAGCACATGTTTGTTGAAGTGAAGTGAAGAAATCTGGATAAGACTATAGATCTGAAACATTCTGAAAAATTAATATTTATAAATCTATACACTAGTTTGTCTCAGTCCAAGCGTGTATATACATGGCCTTATCTTAAGAAAAGCATGTATGGAAGTCAAGGTTTTCTGAAGCTTACTGTAGAGGTTATCTCTTTAATGCTACTATATTTCTGCTATCTGTCAATGAAGTATTCATGTAGATCTAGGTTTTTTGAATAATGTATATGGCGCTAAGTTGAATATGTACAAATCTGATCAATGGGTGAGTAAATATATTTAATGATGACTAACTGATTATGGGTTCTACAATTATGGAAAGATATCTAACTAAAAAACCTCAGATCTGGATCTGAGACTGATCACATTCTCTAAAAATAGCTTTATTAGATCTATATAAAAGTTGGTGTGATGGTAAGAGTGTATACACGTGTGTTCAATGAAGTAAAGTAGCGTATGTATTTTATGGTTATGAATGATCAGGATTGAGACTGATTTTGCATACTGATTCTGAAGTCTGGGTTTATTACTATGTTCTACTTACAGTAATTTCACTATTCTGATTAAAGTTTGGGTTAAGTATATTATTGATGATATTTATGATGAGTTGTGTTGAAGCTGTGGGAGCCAATGTGAAAATTGATGAAACATGGTCTGCAGTGGTTTTGAGGGTTGAAGCCTTTAATGTGGAAGTAGAAGCTTCCATCTAGTAGAAGCTGGTGTTCTGATCAGGGGGTTGGAGCTGCCTTCTAGTAGTGGCTAGTAAATGAGATCAGGGGGCTGTAGCTCCCTTCCAGTAGCAGCTTGAGAATGAGAGAAGGTTTCAGCCTTCCGTAGGTAGATTCCCATGTACTAATATGAGTCTACATCAATACAATAATGTAAGAAATTTTCCATATAATAAATATTGAAGAAAAATACGATAGCAACAATGGTTTTCTCCCGAATTGGGTTTCCACCTTAAATCTCGGTGTTCATGTGTGATGACTAATTCTATTATTACTGCACATATTTACTTCTTAACTATCTGATGCATAACTGATAATCTGCATTAAAGAATGTTTCTGAAAGATTATCTAACAATAAATTCATCATAGTATATACGATTTTCTGTTAAATTATCCATGTATATACGCTAGTTGGGTTCATTAAAGTCGCGTATAGAAATTCAGTAAGGAAAAGAAAAATTTTACTACAAGATATAAATACTGATTCACCCCCCCTCTTCTCAGTATTTTTCCCAACAATTGGTATTAGAGAAGGTCCTTCTGAAGAATCTTAATCGCTAGAAGTAAGAACAGCTAAGATAAGCAATCAAGATGGGACAACGTCTATCAGGCCTCCTCTCTTCAATGAAAACAATTTAATCTTTTGGAAGACAAGGACAAGATCCTATCTTCAGTCTCCTGGAGTAGATGTGTGGGTTATATTTGAAGGAGGTTATCAATATCAACTTCAATTCCAACATATGTAGCAGCAAGAAAGAACTATGAAACCAATGCAAAGGTTGTCAGTGCATTAATGGGAAGTTTGACTGAATCAAATTTGTCAAATTCATGCAATTGAATACAGCAAAGGGGATATGGGACAAAATCATTCTAAGCTATGAAGGTGAAACCAAGGTAAAAAGTACTAAACTCCAAACTCTAAGAATTCAATATGAAAAACTTAGAATGCATAATGAGGAAAGAATCACAAGTTTCTTTTTACGTCTAGATGATATTGTAAATCATATGAGAGATCTGGATGAAACCATAACTGACACTACTCTATTAGAAAAGGTTTTAAGATCTCTAACTCCCAAATTTTAGTCAAAAGTGTCTGCTATTGAAGTAAAGCGGGATCTACAATCTATTAATATTTTTCAACTTCACGAGATTCTGAGTGCATGAGAAATGACGAAAGGAGGTCCATGTGGATTCAAATAATTTTTCTTTAGAGCCACTACAAAAGGAAAGGAAGTATAAGAGCAAGAAGGATCAGGGTATGTTTCAGAAGAAGATGAGATAAATTTTGTAAAGAAGATACAACTTAGCACTGGAAGGTTCAGAGGTAAGATTCCTTTTAAATTTTTTTCTTGTGGAAGAATTGGTCATTATGCTGCTAAATGTCCCCATAAAGATATTCATGAAAATGGAAAGGAAGTGTCAAAAGGAAATAAGAAATAGTTTATCAATAGAAAAATCTATTATAATCATGAAGATAGTGATGGTCTATCAAATAGTGAAGAAGGAGAATCCGATCAAGATATTAGACTGCTCATGGATTTTGAAAAATATTTTAGTGAGGTTAGATATACTTTTATGGATACTTTAGAAGAAATTGATTTTCTTGAAGAAATAAATCAACTCAAAATATGTTTGGAAGAAAACGAAATTTCCATAGATACTCTAAAGAATCATCTCATAGAAAAGGAGAAGCACAATGAGAAATTAGAATGTGAAATATATAGTCTAAGAAAGGAAAATGAGAAAGTGAAAACTTTAAATCTTAGATTTTCTAAAGGATCTGAAACCTTAGATGAGATTATCAAGGTACAACGCTCTCCTCTTGTAAAGACAACTCTTGGATATATCAGAGAATCCTCTCAGTCTTGAACACCAAGCTATCTAAATGCAGCTAAAGCTAGCCAGCAAAATTTTCTCACTCAAGAAAAGAACAAAGAGACCACCTAGGTAAATCATGACCACCTTAATTCAAGGAAGAACAATGACAAAAATATCAATGAGCAGGTAAACATAAATAGAAGGTTTCATGATCGTAGAAATTTCTTCTTTAATGGAAAATGTTTCTCATGGCATAACTTTGGTCATAAATCTATGCAATGTGTTTCATACAAAACCTTGATGACCAGAGAAGCTAGAAAGCAAAGAAAAGAGACTCGAGTAAAGAATAATACTTACAAAAACTTTTATCCTCTTCAAGGCGAAATTGAATTTTATTATTTCAATAACTTTGGACATGAAGAATCTGAAAGCAAGGGCAAATTTTAGCCAAAAGAAAATACACCCACATACTCCAAGGTATGGAGAAATAAGGACTCACAAGTTGAAAGATGTGGAATAGTGTTATTTGCATAAGGAGAAGAAAATCAATGGTACATTGATAGTGGATGCTCAAAACACATGACAGATGATACAAATAAACTTCTTTCGTATAATGCATTAGAGAAAGAAAAGAATGTTACTTTTGGAAATGACTCTCTGGCTATCATTAAGGGTAAAGGTTTCGTGTTTCTAAAAGAAAATGTTAAAGCTAACAATGTTACGTATGTGGATGGTTTAAAGCATAACTTATTGAGTGTAAGCCAAATGTGTAATCAAGGAAATGAAGTTGTCTATATTTCAAAAGAATGTGTAGTATGCGAACTTGACATAGGAAAAACAATAATAAAAGGAACTAGAACACCAAGCAATCTGTACATATTGAAAGGTGGCCAAGAGCAATGCTACTTAGGTAAATCTATAGAAAATTGGTTATGGCACAGAAGACTGGGACATTTTAGCTTCTCTCAAATAAGCAAATGTAGCAGACTCAAAGTTGTTCGTGATCTTCCTAGCATCACTCTACATGAAAGTACCATATGCAAATCATGTGAATTTGGTAAGCAAACCAGGGTGCAATTCAATGCCAAAGAAGGATTAGCAGGTAAGACTCTGGAACTTATACATATTGATCTATGTGGTCCTATAAGGAAAAATTCACCTCATGGAGAACAATAATATATTTTATTTATTGATGATTTATCTAGAATGTGCTAGATCAGTTTACTAAAACACAAAAATGAAGCATTTGAAAAATTTAAGATCTTCAAAGCTTTGGTTGAAAATGAATTAGATCTAAAAATAAAATGTCTTAGATTTGACCGAGGAGGAAAATATATATCAAATTAATTCTTCAATTTATGTGTACATCATGGCATAAAAAGATAGTTTTCTGTAGCTAGAAACCCAAAACAAAATGGCATGGAAGAAAGAATGAATAGAACAGTTCAACAAATGGCTCATGCTATGCATGATGAATCTGGAACTCCTGATACCTTTTGGGGAGAATCAACACATACTGCAATAAATATTCTTAACAAGGCTCATGTTCTTGTGAACACTGATAAAACTCCTTATGAGCTCTAGTATGGTAATCTTCCGACTGTAAAGCATTTTAGAGTTTTTGGAAGCAAATGTTTTGTCAAGGACAATGATGGAAAACTTGGTAAGTTTCACCCTAGAGCAGATGAAGGAATATTTATTGGTTACTCTTATAGAAGTAAAGCATATAAACATTACAATAAAAGACTTCGGAAGATTGTTAAATGTCTTGATGTTGTATTTGATGAGTCTCTCATGGCTCCTAAAAGAGAAATAACTACAACAAATGAAGATGATGATGATGTATATTTTCCCTCATCAAATACCAACAATATAGAAGGAGAACCCAATGAATCACCAGAAGAAGATATATCTGAAAGGGCTCCATCCAGGTATGTTCAAAGAATCATCCAGAATCTCAAATTCTGGGAGAAAAGGGATCAGGTGTCAAAACAAGAAAAACTCTTGTAGGGTCCCCTAGCCATCTGGCATTCTTATCCACTATTGTACCAAAGAATTTAAATCAAGCTAGTAAGGATGAAAGTTGGATTCAAGCCTTGAATGAAGAACTTTATCAGATTGAAAAAAATCGTACTTGGGAACTGGTTCCAAGACCTCATGATAAAAATGTTATTGGACCAAAATGGATATTTAAAAACAAGTTAAATGAAAATGGAGATGTTATTAGAAACATAGCTAGATTTGTTTGTAAAGGGTATGCTCAACAAGAAGGTATAGACTTTGAAGAAACATTTTCTCCTGTATCTAGACTTGAAGCCATAAGAATGTTTCTTGCTTTTTCAAGTTTTCAAAAATTCAAATTTTATCAAATGGATGTAAAATCTCCTTTCCTCAATGGTGATTTAGAAGAAGAAGTTTATATAGAACAACGAGAAGGATTCATTTTGGTAAATGATGAAAACATTGTTTGCAAACTTAAAAAGGCTTTATAAGGTCTCAAATAGGCTCCTCGGGCATGGTACTATCGTCTTGAAAAATATCTTCAACAACAAGTTTTCACAAAATGATACACTGATAGTAACTTATACACAAAATATGAGAATGATAAATTATTGATTATTGTTGTGTATGTTGATGACATCATTTTTGGAAGTAATGAAGAGTCCATGAGTCAGAAATTTGCTTATGTTATGCAACAAGAATTTGAAATTTCATTACTTGGGGAACTAACATATTTTCTTCGCTTACAAGTGCAACAAGCAACAAATAGCATATTTCTATCACAAGAAAAATATCTCAAGCAAATTCTGAAGAAGTAAGGGATGGAAGACTGCAAACCTGTGAGTACTCCAATGGTAACTCAATGCAACCTCAGTTATCATGATGATTCTCCCATGGTGAATCAATCAAAGTATATATCCATGATTGGAAGTCTGCTTTATCTAACCGGGACAAGATTAGACATTATGCATGCTGTTGGGATTGTTGGACAATTCCAATATAACCCAAAAGAGTCTCATTTTTAGGATGTAAAAAGAATATTCAAATATCTAGAAGGGACTCAAGACTTTGTTCTATGGTATCCGAAGAATCCTGATCTCACACTTCATGCTTACACATATGCGGATTGGGCTGGAAATGTTGATGATCGAAAAAGCACTAGCGGTGGTGCATTCTATATGGGGCCCCGATTAGTATCTTGGTTTAGCAAGAAACAAAGTTCTATTGCCTTATCTATAGTTGAAGTAGAATATGTGGCTATCACATCATGTTGCACACAACTTCTTTGGACGATGCAGACATTACAAGATATTCACATCAAATGTTCACTTCCCATCTCCATTCTATGTGATAATACAAGTGCCATTATAATATCGAAAAATATTGTTATGCACTCCAAAACCAAGCACATTCCTATCAAGTATCACTTACTACGTGAGCATGTGCCTGAACAAAAGATTAAATTGGAGAATGTTCCCTCCAAAGAACAAGTTGCAGATATATTTACTAAACCTCTTCCAGGGAAGCATTCGAATATATCAGATAGAAGTTGCGAGTTGTCTCTGCCTCTCTTACCAAATCTTCTTAATTTTAGAAGATTATTTTTTGGACGTTGGTTTCATAAAGGTAAATCATGTATATATGCAAATTTCTGTGCATAAACCCATGTATGGTTTTTGTTGACAGAAATTCTTTGAGTTAGCTTTCAGAAAAGTCTATGGTACTGTTGGGTAATCTCTATTGTTGTTCCAGTATTCATCTTACTCGACCTCTCTTTGATATTTATTTCCTTGATGAAGATGCTTTAATGAATTGGCTATTGAAGGTGTTTAGGATGCACAAGCTTAGGGGGAGCACCTTCTTTGCTGAAAAGGATGCATTGTTGGCATTCTGATTGGTTTCTTATTTAAGATATCTCTTTTGAGATCTTTTGGTCCTGGATATAAAAGGTCATATTTGTAATTTTATGAAAAGGTCATTTTGATACCTATGATGTAAAATTGTTATATTCAGTCATGTAATGACTTGAGTCAGAATTTGTTAACCCACTTGGTTGGGAAGTTGAGTCAAATATGTAATTCCACTTGGTTGGATCATTGATGTAAGTATGAGTCCTTGTTGATAGGACAATTCATAATCGGTTGAGTTATAGGGTGACGTACTTCAGTGAAAAATATGTCTGAAGATTCAACATAAACTCAGGGGGGAGCATGGTAAATTCAGTGCACCTCATATCTATAGAGCTCTTCTTTCTACAAGGAAAGAGAAACCTTGTTTTAGTATTGATCCACCCTTTTCCCTTGATGTCAAAGGGGGAGAGTATTTTCATTGGTGTTTGAATAATGGTAATGAATATTTGTTGTGGTGATCAAACACCATCATGGCTGCCATCAAGTTCAAAGGGGGAGATTTTTGGCAATATATTGTATGTTGTCCTTGATGGCAACCAACTTGATGAAATTGTCCTTGATGGAAACCTACTTGGTGACTTTCCTTTTGATAAGAAACCTATTTGTTAAATATGTAAAAATTATGTTTATATAGGTTAGTTTAGCTGTGACAGAGAAAGAAATTCTAGTAAGTGCCAGAAAAATGAAACAAGAAATATTTCTCAATGTATACGCAGATTTGATGAAGGAAACCTCTGTATGGAGGCAATGTATATGCTAATAGGTATAC
This sequence comes from Pinus albicaulis, assembly GCA_034641835.2. NCBI lineage: Eukaryota > Viridiplantae > Streptophyta > Pinopsida > Pinales > Pinaceae > Pinus > Pinus albicaulis. The sequence continues at coordinate 154,863,014 of CM076584.1, read as the reverse complement.
ATGAAACCCACAATACATCCAGAATTAGTATATACACAGTTTTTATGAAGATAAGTCACGTATACACGCGGGTACGAAGAAGAAAAGTCGTGTATGCCTTTTGCGCTCTAAAATTATGATACCAAGGGGCATTACCATGGTATTAGCCCACAATATTGAGCATTATATCATCTATTAGATTTCTTCCAAAGAATACCATCAACACTTGTGTGGTTTTGGCTCATGGTATTGATAAAGGCTAATCCTATATATGGAGAGGAAGATCATAGTGCAAGTGTGGGAATGTGTAAGGGTGGTTACTAAATAATTCTCTCTGAAGTATATCTACATGGGATGAACTATGTTTTATGGGTATATTTGAATCTAGGATGGACCCTTGGATACAATGATGGATCAAGATCTCCAGACCTGAAATGACTATGTACTTGCATGATCTAATGATGAGATGTTTGGATTTGTGACCTAGCGCATGTTTTCTGGAGTGAAGTGAAGAAATCTAGGTAAGACTATAGATTTTAAACATTTTGAAAAATTAATATTTATAGATATATATGCTAGTTTGTCTAAGTGAAAGCACGTATATACACGGATTTGTATTAAGAAAAGCACATATGGAAGTCAGGGTTTTATGAAGCTTAATACAGAGGTTATTTGTTTAATGCTATTGTATTTCTATTGTCTTTCAATGAAATATTCATGTAGATATGGGTTGTTTGAATAATGTATATGGTGCTAAGTTGAATATGTATAAATCTGATCAATGAGTGAGTAAATATGTTTAATGATGACTGACTGATTATGGGTTCTTCAATTATGGAAAGGTATCTGACTAAAAAACCTCAGATCTGGATCTAAGACTGATCACATTCTCTAAAAATAGCTTTCTTAAATCTCTACACAAGTTGGTGTGATGGTAAGAGCGTATACACGCGTGTTCAGTGAAGTAAAGTAGCGTATGTATTTTATGGTTATGAATGATCGGGATTGAAACTGATTTTGCATATTGATTGTGAAGTCTGGGTTTATTACTATGTTATGCTTACAGTAATTTCACTATTCTAATTAAAGTTTGGGTTAAGTATATTATTGATGATATTTATGATGAGTTGTGTTGAAGCTGTGGAAGCCAATGTGAAAATTAATGAAACGTGGTCTGCAGTGGTTTTGAGGGCTGAAGCCTTCAGTGTGGAAGTAGAAGCTTCCTTCGAGTAGAGGCTGGTGTTTGGATCAGGGGGTTGGAGCTCCCTTATCGTAGTGGATGGTAAACAGGATCAGGGGGTTGTAGCTCCCTTCCAGTAGTAGCTGGAGAATGAGAGAAGGTTGCAGCCTTATGTAGGTAGATTCCCGTGTACTGATATGAGTCTACATCAATACAATAATGTAAGCAGTTTTCCATATAATAAATATTGAAGACAAAGACGACAGCAATGGTGGTTTTCTCCCGAATTGGGTTTCCACCTTAAATCTTGGTGTTCATGTGTGATGCTCTTGTGTGATGATTTATTCTATTATTACTGTACATATTTATTGCTTAGCTATCTGATGCATAACTGATAAGTTGGGTTAAAGAATGTTTCTGAAATATTATCCAACAATAAATTCATCATATTATACACGAGTTTCTGTTAGATTATCCGCGTATATACACTAGTTGGGTTCATTAAAATTGTGTATATAAATTTAGTAAGGAAAAGCAAAAGTTTACTGCAAGATATAAATAGTCATTCACCCCACCCCCACCCCCCCTCTCAGTATTTTTCTCAACAATTAGAGCAAGTACTTTAGAAGAAGCTTGATCACTTGAAAGAAGATTCATCAAGATGAGCATCGAAGAGGGAGAAGAATATATCAGCCCACCATTTTTCAATGGATCCAACTTGTTTTTTTAGAAAGTCAGAACAAGATATTACCTATAGTGACTTGGAGTAGATTTTTGGGGAATCGTTCAAGGAGGTTATCAATATCCATCCTCCATTCCCACGGATGAAGTAAAAAAGAAAAAATATGAGACCAATTCAAATTCTATAAATTCTCTATTAGGAAGCTCAAAAAAATAAGAATTTGTCAAAGTCTTTCATATAAATACTGCAAAGGCTATGTGGGACAATATCATCCAAAGTTATGAAGGCTACACCAAGGTAAAAAATTCCAAAATTCAAACACTTAGAATTAAATATGAAACTATCGGAATGCATAATGATGACGTTGTTGCAAGTTTCATTCTTAGAGTAGATGAGATCATGAATTCAATGATAAATATTAGTGACCAATTAAAATAATCATCACTGGTTGAGAAAATATTAAGATCTTTGACCCCAAAATTCGATTGGAATGAATCTCACATTGAAGACTCATGCAGGATTTTAAGAACCTTACTATTGAAAAACTTCATGGGATTTTAATAGCCAATGAAATGAGAAAAGGGGTCCCTCATATATCATAGAAGATCCATTGAAAGCTACTTCTGAAGGCATGGAAAATGAAGAATCCAAGGAATCATGTTATGCATGATATGAAGAAGAGGAAAATTTTGTAAGGAAAATTTGATTAGGTATTGGAAGTGATCTGAATATTTTACTTCATGGATGCATACAATATTGCATATAAGATTGTATAACCAAGTAGCTTAAACACATGAAAATAAGTGGGAATTATAAGAAAACATGACATCAAAGACAAACGATTATTTGATTACGGAGTTCACCTAGTGTGGGATATGCCTCCAGGTCTTGCTCAAAGTTCTGAGGTCTCTTTCATTAAATGAAAGAAAAAACGAATTACAAGCAATTTACAAATTCACACCTTATACCTCCACTTACGGTGATAGAATGAAAATTGAGAGATCGACTAGAAAAACAGGTTGCACAATTAGATTCTAGGAAAAAAATTGTGTAAAAATGACTATAAACTTCCGTTTTTCTGACACTCGCACTTATGGACCACAGAGGAATATTCATAGCACCAAAATATTTCCCTCTTCAAGGATCCACCTCCACGACCATTCCTCATTCCGCACCTGGACCCTGCTCTGCTCCTCTGCTAGTTTGGTTCCGCCACTCCCCTCCACGTCAAATGAAAATGGTCAGGTTTATATACATGTGTATGAGAAGACTTTAAACAACCGAGCCATTGGATTGTTGGCATACGATGGAAAATTTGGTGGGGCTCGACTAGGTTCAAAACTTGTCCGCCCCAAATTTGGTTTGGATTTTGTTTTATGTACATAGTAGTTGATTTTATGGTTGGTTTTCAGTTTTAATACACAAAATTTGAAGTTTCCCAAGTGGCAGGAAGGCCCACCGGGCCAGGTGGGTTCGATCCTCGACCCTTTTCCAAATTGTTGCCTCGTTAGTGACTCCCACTTGCCCTGGTTTGGAAAAAAAATTTACCAGCTATAACTTGAGCATATGAACTCATATTTGAGTTTCCTTCTCAACATTGGAATCAAGAAAATGACCACTACAATATTTTCCCGGTGTTATTTCACTCCGATGACATTGAGTTTTGAGCTATTTCAAGGCCACTTCTATTTCCAGAGCCACATGGATCATTCCTACCCACTATTGAGATTTTAGACCGCAAAAAGCTTTATCAATTAATTGGAAAGTGAGGGAATTGCTTCCTCACTTTTTATTTTTCAATATATCTAGACTTACTTGGATTCATTCCCTTGAAACCGATATGAAGGTACTCGACGTAACCCCGTCACGAAGTCCTAGTTTTCCTGTAAAGAATGATATCCTCTAGTAGCTTTTTCAAGTATTCTGATGCAATGTTCTCCATTGTAGGAATTTTTCCAACCTCTTGAGTGTCCATGATCAAAGGAGGCCCATAAAGCTTCAAGTTTTCAATGTTTACCAATGAGTACTTTTGTATGTATGATGGTAAATCGAGATGAAAATAATTGTCTCCAATATTCTCGAATATGGTCAATGGACCATATCAGAGTTGTCTCAACTTATTTTCTTCCCATTTGATCATGTTTATCTTGATATGGAGCAAAAATTTGTCTCCAACCTGGAATTGGTTATCGAGTCAGTGCTTCTCATGTCAAGCTTTGTATCGATCTTGAGTTTTCTTTAATTTCTCCTGCACTACCTAGTGAATCATATAAATTCACTAAATGAACTTCCACAATTTTTCCCTATCATAGTACCCACTGGAATCTTCTTCTCTCCCAAAGACCATGTCTAAGGGATCCTTTGGAGAAAATACAAAGAATGTCTCAAATGGCGAGGTCTAAGTGGATGAATGCATTGCCTGGTTGTAACCTTGTTGTATATAAGGAATCCACTCATCCAAAAAATATAGATGCTTGCCACAATATCCTCAAATGAAGTGTTGAACTCCATAATTGCTTCTTTTTTACACCATCCTTTACCTAAATTCTTTCTTTTTGACTTCTATAACAATTCCTTGGAAATAAATTTACATGATTTATGACATGGAAGGTATGCAATTTCATTCTATTTTGTAAAGTGACAATTTCCTTTATTATTTAGCTTAATGTTTAGTGTGGCTACTAAATTCTAATGATTCTACAGCTAATTCGCAATTTCGTAGCCAACTCCATTTTCTAACAAGTTCTAGAATGCCAGTCGGGGAGAAAAATATATGGATAGATGGAAATCAATATACATAAAAATTTCTTACTATTACCATGAGCCAAACAGATGGAACAGATCTTGGTTACATGGTCAAAGGCATGGTCAACCAAAAAATTCGGCAACATGCAAGCGAGAACGAGATCTGTGCCTCGTGATTTTTCTTCGGTAATAGCAAATCACGATAAAATCATGATATTATCTTCTCTAGATTAAATTTATTTTATATTGATTAGGCTTTGTCTTAAAGCTATGAACATTAATTTCCATGAGCTCTATAAGTAATTCCTCTCACTAGAAATGAAACACAACGAGTAAGATTGAAACTTTGTATTAAAACTTTTTTTTAAAGAAGATGTTTTGTTGCCAGTACACATCGATGTGTGTTTAAGTTTTTGATCAGTACTGTAATTATAGTTTTTTTCTTCTCGTGGAGATCCCCCTTGAGGAAATAAGGATTTTTATGTTGGTTTTCATTACTAAATAGTTAATTCTTTAAGTGTGCTTTCGATTTTTCTTATTTAAATGTCTAAATGTAATTGTCAATTTCCTTTTAGCTAATTCATTTTGTTAGTCTTTTTAAATTATTCATTTCTTTCACAGAGTATGAATGCACATGGAAATATAGGAACTTTATGAAAATGATTTTTTTAATAAGTGTGAAGAGTGAAGATGGTTCCCATTAAGTACAATTTCATTTGTGCAACTATGTGGTTTTCTTTAACTATTGAATTGACAATTATTTCCTTTTTTTCTGCAATTAAATAAGAATTTGATTTTCATTCACGTAAAGTGTGAGATTGATTTCATTTATGTGAGGGCTTGAGATTTACATTTCAAAGCAAAGTGTGGAAGTTATAAACAAGAATATTTTTAGCAGAGAGTGTGATCATCATTAGAGTTTTCTAGGAATTATTAAATTGTTTATGAAAACGATGTGCATTTCGATAAAACTCAATTTCATTTAGAATTGTGTAAGTAATCAAGACTCCTAGCACATCCAGTGCATTTAAAATTCATCATTTTACTAACCCTGGTTGACAATTTATATATTTTTTTTCTAAATTGTGCTAATTATATTAAGTAATCATAATGTTACAAAACTGCCTCGATTCATCTGTGGGAGCCTGAAACTGGGCTTGAAGTCCATGCTCTAACAATATTACAAACTGCCCAGCGTGGGAAACCAGTTCTTTTAAAAGCAGTTGCACCGCCCTTGAAAAGGGAAACCGGTGAGAGGTCCATTATGTTGAGCATAAGATAACTACAAAAATACTTCATTGACATGCAGCTTATGCTGCTGTAGACATAAAAAAAAAACAAACCAGTGTTTCTAGCTAAATAGGTATGAAGAGAAGCCATACTGAGCTGATTCATAGCAGAATTAATGAGTGTGAGGCGGAGACGGTGGCTCCTCCTCAATGCGACACACATACTGCTCCTTAGAGTCTTCAGCATCTGCGCTCGGAGCTCCGTCTTTGTCTAAGAGGTTGGCACCCACCTGCATAGAAAGATGACCCAGGGAGGGCGAGGATGTAACAAGAGTATCGCACAGACCAGTGGGAGGCGTTATAATGGGGTTGGAGCGGCGAACGAAAGGAGAAGGGGGAGGTTCATGCACCAGGGGAGGGAGAGGAGTTGACTCTTCTCGCAGGGTAATGGTAATGTAAGCTATGATAGACGAGTGATTGAAGGCACAGTCAAACCTGAGCTCCGCTCTCTGCGAGATTTGCTGCAGATAATGGCTTCCAGAAGGTAGGTGGGCAGAGGGAACAAGTTCCTGAGGCGCGTCAAGGTGAGGAGAGGAGGATTGATGCTCGCGAGCCAAGCTTGGAGGGCTATCGAGGTTCCATTGACGGGAGGAAACCTGAACATGCTGCCTTTCAGAATGCTCGGGGAGGTGAGCTCCATCTCGGCTAGAAGACGGACGATCGCTTGCAGACTTGCCGCGAGTGGCGCCATGACGGCACCTCATGCGTTGCCTCAACCTCGGCATTTCAGTCTCAGCAGTTTGAATATACTGAAGCCAAGGGGAAAGAGCTTGAGCAGGAGCGAGACCGCGGAGAGAGCCAGGAGAGATTTGCAAGTTGAAATTGGAACAGAGAGCGCTATGTGAAAAATGATAGCCAGGCATAATTTCTAAGAAGCTAAGCAGTGAGGTGCGACGGCCAGTGTGAGTGCAGGCACTGGGCACTGTAGAGGCCACCGGACATGCACAACAAATAGGCTTCCAAGAACTGCAATTAGTGCCAGAAGGATCTGGAGAACCTGAAACAGAGTCCATAATATGCCGACTAAGAAGACCAAGGAGGAAGAAATGCCAGCGTCGGGGAGTTAATGGGCTGCTCTCTTGCGAATTTAAGTCGACATTAATGGCACCAATGGGAGCCATATGGCCACCCCACACGAAATGCCTTGGGAGCTGGCCCGGGACGGAGGTCCCATCAGTTCTATTAATCATCTGCATCCTAAAGGTTGACAATTTATATAAGTAGTTTAAAAAAAATTAAATTACCAAACAATAAGTGTATCATTGTGCAATTGACAACCTCTTTTTGTTCGTTAGTCCGTGGATGAAATTCCATGCTCCTCTCCAACTTACTGTCCATCATTCTCCACAAACTCATTCAAAACTCTCGAAGAAAGAGAGATTCTTGATCAGACACAATGTATGTGCGCAACCTAAAATGGACTCATATAAATTGAAATAAGAGATGAGTAGTATACTCTATAGTGGCCTTCTTCTTACAAGGCATTAAGAAATGCATCTTTCTAAATCGATCCACAATGACATATAAATAGTCATGACCTCTCCTAGACAAAGGAAAACCACCGACAAATTCCATTGACATAATTTTCCATGGACGACTTGAAATAGGGAGTGGTGTGTAGAGCCCCAATTTTCTATTAGAGTACTTGCAAACTCAACACAACACACATCCCTTTACATATCGAGTCACAATATTTTTCATTTGAGGCCAATGAAAAAACCTTTATAATTGACACAAGGTTTTTTTCTACATCAAAATTACCTCACACAAAAATGGTATGTGCCTCTATGATTACATGTATCCTTTGATTGATGGGGATACAATTTTTTCCAAGATGGTACAACAATTTTCCCTGCAAGTGATAATTATCCACCTATGATCCATGCGTTAGTTCTGAATGAATATCCTTAAAATAATCATCATCAACATATTATTCATAATATATTTCAAAATATAAATAAGCATTTCTAAAAACTATAAATGCATAAATAGGAGGGCAAGAAAACACATCTGCCACTTTGTTGTTGGTGCCTTATATCTTATTACTAGGTGAAGTTGTTGGAGGAATCCCATCCATCGTAAATGATGTGCTTGTTGAACCTTGTCTTGCGACTGGAGGTACTTTAAGGGCTGGTGATATGTGTGGATGATGGTCTCATTTCTGATTAAATAGTGCTTCCACTTATTCATGCTTTGATCCAAGGAATACAACTCATTGTAATATGTTGGATAGTTAACAACAACTTGGGAGAATGTCTCTGAACAGTAATATACATGTTTCCTCTACTGCATCAACACTGTTCCCATGGTGTATTCGCTAGCATTTTTCTCGATCTCAAAAGGTTGGTAGAGGTATGGTAGGGCCATACTAGTGTTGTACTAATATTCTCTTTGAGTGTATCAAAGGCTTTGTACTGCTTTCATCCCACTAAAAGGTTTACTTCACACCCGCCAATTCATGTAAGGGGATGAAATAATGGAGAAGTTGGCAATGAAACTTCTCCAATATTGTACTACCCCAAACAATATACGAACCTCTATAACATTCGTGGGTTTAGGAAACTTTACAACCACATCAATTTTAGAAGGACCTATTTTTAATTGTCCACCTCCAACAATGTGATCGAAGTAAAACAAAGAGGTCTTACCAAATTCACACTTAGGAATTTTGAAATAAATTTTTTATTTTTGCAAAAAATAAAAAATATATTTAACATGAATCACATGACCTTCCCATGTTCTACTGCAAACAATAATTTCATTAGATACAAAAGTACAAAATCATCCAGAAAAGGCCTGAAAATATCAGTCATCATCCTCATGAATGTGGCTGGAGCATTACATAGTCTAAATGGAAGCACCAGCCATTCAAACAACCCTTGTTTTTCTTGAATGTAGTCTTCCATTCATCATGTTCTGCAATCCTGACCTGATGATAGCCATTGCGCAAGTCCAATTTTGAAAAATGCACAACATATTTCAATTGATCTAACAAATAATCAATGTGAGGGAGAGGGTAGAAATTATTTATTGTTATTTTTTTGAGTGGTCTGTAGTCCATGTACATCCTCAATGTTCCGCACTTATTTGGCACCAACACAATGAGTAAACCACATGTAGAAGAACTCAGTGTTATGACCCCTTGGCTCAACAATTCCTCCACCTGTTTCTTTATCTCCTCCATCAGATGCAACTTCAAACATTTTTCATAATCATTGCCTTACTTCTTGTAATGTTTTCAAGATGGATTTTATCCTTCCTCCTTCTTGGTTGTAGCCCCCTTTTTTCCTTTCCCTTGCCTTTTCCTTTGAACTTTCCATTATGAGGTTTGAAAGACTATTTCTTTGGTTGCTCTTGTTTGTAATTCTTTCCCCTACTTTCAAGGTGAATGACCTTGATATTGGCCACATCAATAGTATTAGGATCCAAAAATAACAAAATAATCCTCATATAACTATGAAAATCACTAATATATTTTTTTAGTGTTTCAGGTGAATCAAGTGGAATGTTAAAATTCAAATCTTGTTTTTGAAACTCTTCTGTGAAGCTTTGTACATTTTGACCCTTTCCTTGTTTCAAATATTGGCATTCCATTAAAGAATTTTGTTGATAACCCAAAGAATAAAACAAATATTTTAATGAAGAAACAAAATTGGACCAATAAGAAAGAAGATTATTGAAGTCTTTACTTCCTTTCTGCAACTTTCTCTCCCACCAAACGAGAGTAGTGCCACTCAACTGAAGGGATGCTAATTGGACCTTGGACTCATCCTCCTCGATCTATTTATTCTAGAAATAAACCTTGATCTATCTAATCCAAGTTTTTAGTTTATCTGCATTACATTATTCATTATATGTGGTCAAATCAAACTTTAGATACATATTAAAAAATGGCTTCTTAGATGTATTTTTATGGTCCTATTAGAATGATGAGAAGAGGAAGAAGAAGAACTACCACTGGTGGATGGAGAGGGAGGAGGCTCTTCTCCTCCACCTCCATGGTGTAACGTTGCATGACCAACAGGCTCTTTCTTCTCATGCTTGATTGTATTTTCATACTTTGAAAATAACTAGTCAACTTTCTCTTCCATGGTAAAGAAGATATTGTGATAATTGTTCTCTTCTTCCACTCATGCATCCTCATCTGCCATGTTCCATGTTCATGGTGTATGCTCTACTTCGGGATCAAAAGATTTGAGTTTTCCTCCTCTTCTTTTGAGCTTTTTCCTGGTTATCTTTCACTCGTGAAACTCGCATTAAGAAGATCTTCTTTGATATCAAACTTGATCCAGATATTTTTCTCCATGGATGCATACATAATTCCATACAAAAAGTGTATAACCAAGTAACTTAAACACATGAAAAGAAGTGGGAATTGTAAGCAAACGTGAGATCAAATAAATAATACAATTTGATTACAGAGTTCAACGAGTGTGGGCTACGTCTTTGGGCCCTGCTCAAAATGGGGGAGCCTCTTTCATTAAATGGCAACAAAAAAAAATTAGATAAATTTAAAAATTGATATGTGATACCTCCACTTCTGGTGATGGACTAAAAATGGGGATATCAGATGGATAAATGGACTACACGATTAGATTTGTGGTGAAAAATCATGAAAAAATGACTATAAACTGGCCTTGTTCTGACACTGGAACTTCTGGACCCAGAAAGAATCCTCAGAACATCAAAATATTCCCCTATTTAGGGTTCCTCATTCCTATACTGCACCTAGTTCCGCACCTGAACCCTGCTCCATTCATCCATCGATTCGGTTTGGCAACTACCACACCCCGAATCGAATGAAAATGGTGGAGTTTATGTAGATGTGGATGAGTGAAATTTACACAATAAAGTCGTTCTCTTGTTGGAAAACGGTTGCGAATTTGGTGTGGGCGGACTGGGTTCAAAACTCCTCCACCCCAAATTTGGTGTGGATTTTGTTTTATGTACGCGACATTTGATTTTATGGTGCATGGTATATTTGAATACACACCATTTGGATCCACTTTATTGGTAGGCTGACCCACCAGGGTAGGCAGGTTCTATCCTCGCTGGTGACAGGTGGGTGGTCCTCCCACCCTATTTAATATTATATTTATTCAATGTCATTGGTAGGGGTGGTGACCCACCACCTCATATATATTATTTTTTTATTTTTATTAAACCATATCATTAAAAAATGTTCATTAGATTTTAAGGGTTACTGGAAAAATTAAGGAGGAGAAAATTCACCTTTTCCAACTGTCAGATTCCTTCCACTGGACATTTTTCAATTTTTTGCCTCGTTAGTGACTACCACTTGGTCTAGTTTGACCAAAACTTTGACTAGCTATAACTTGAGCATAAAAAATCAAATTTGAGTGTTGTTCACACCTTTGCAATCAATATTACGAGCATTGTTATCTAGTCCTAGTTTCACTTCAATGTGATTACTTTTATTTTTGAGCTATTTCAAGGCCATTTCTATTTATGGAGCCACCCTGATTAGGTAGATTTAGAGGTAAGCTTCCTTTGAAATGTTTAATTATGGAATAGTTGGTCATTATGCTGCAAAATGACATTATAAATAAAACCGTGAGAAAGGAAAGGATGGTAAAAAAATTACTGTTAGAAAAAGGTTTGAAAATAAGAAATGTTTCTACACACATGAATACAATGATGGTCTTTCAAATGGTGAAGAAGGTGAGTCTGATCAAGAATATCAATTACTCATGGAATTTATAAATAAATGTATTGATGAGTCTGATGGTGTATTTATGGATTCCATAGAATTAAAGGATAATCTCATTGAAGAAATAACTCAACTTAATTTTTTTCTAGAAGAGGGTATATTATAGGAAGAAGCACTGAAGAAACAAATTATAGAAATGGAGAGAGACAATGAAAAGTTAGAGTTAGAAATAGTAAGTCTAAGAAAGGATCTTTAGAAAACAAAATGTCTAAATATTATATTTTGCAAAGGATCTGTTGTTCCTTGAGAAACAATTCTTGGTTGTGTACAAGAATCCGTGCTCAAGACATTAAAGATTATG